>OX422210.1:384841156-385441156 GCA_949130495.1 Sambucus nigra | reverse complement strand
TCCTGGGTAATACATCTATATCATCAAAAGTTTCCAGCATAAGGTTTTAATCTTCTCTACATGCAATTTCCTATCAAAATTTGGGGTTTTCTTACATGGATTACATTCCTAATTAATCCTAAACTAATATGAACATTGCACTAACGAAATACGCAAGTTAAACACTTGCCTGGGATTTTCAAAAGTCTGATTTCCTGTTGATTATGGTGTGGTTGCGTTCTCCTCCTCGCGATCTATGCGTTGGTGGTGACGGCGGTGCAAACGGTGGTGTTTCGGCCTTGAATCTCCTTGAAAGGTCTCTCCTCTCCTCTCCAATGGCCGTTCTAGGGTTCTGAATGTTCTAACCCTAAATGGCTAACCTAACCAGCTGATAAAGGCTGCTAAAATTCGTGGGTTTAATTACCCTATTTTGTAAAATGACCAAAATGCCCTCCCGGGTCACTAATTAGGCCTAAAAACGCCCCGAGGCCCAAACTAACCCCCCGGGTATACTTTTCTGACTATATCGACCCTTCCAGACGCGTTGGCGCACTCAAAACGACCATACCGACAACTTATAAAATATACACTTTTTATTTAACAAAATTAGTCCCGACGTGACACGGGCAAGTCCCGACTTAAATTTTCAAACTAGTCATTTAATTCACTTATGACTTTCAATATGACCAATATAGTATAACACTATGCTCATCAGTAATATTCAACAAGTTTTCCCATAATTACTAACTCTCGTCACGTTAATAATTATAACATAATTAATTTCCGAATTTTTATTAAATAAACCATTGCATTAAATTTAATAAATCCCCAAATTAAATATAGCATAAAAATACGGGGTATTACATTTTTCACTTATTTCTTTTCTACTTTTCTCACTATTTTCATGCTCAAATTGCAACCACACTACACAACATCATACAATCCCAAGCAGCATTCCAAACAAAGGTAAGGAAGGTAATATGTATGGTCTTAACTCCAATTTGGAGTTGGTTATGGTATTTTGGGGTTATGAAATGAAAGGCTAATATTCAGGGTCAAAGGGGTTGACTAGGTTAAAATAAAAGGTGAGGTCAAGGGTAATATGGGTGATAAAACAAAGATTGCCTATGATCATTTCATAAAGTTTACGCAATTATCGAGTCAAAATAATATATGAAAATCATGCTCAAGTAACACATTTCAAGATATAAACTCAATTAATGAACGATCAATGAAAGAATAAAGAGATTACTAACAAAAGCAACGTTTTCAATTAGCAAAGAATAGTGTATAACACTCACAAATGACGAAAGGTACAAAGCTTAATTGGTGTAAGTATATACAATGCAACAAAAGATTACCGAGTTATAAAAATCTTAAACCAAATCAATAAAACAAGAAAAGCGCATGTGTTCCTGGGATAAAGTTTCATTCATAAAGTTATTCATAATATCAATGACTTGAGGACTAAAGTCTAATAACTTCTAAAATTGAGAACACGCATTGCTGAATGTCTAATGGATCGGGAAATTATTGAAATTTATCATCGAAAACAAGGCAAAATGCCTAACAAAGGAAAAAAAATATTTTTGAAAATTTTCAAATTTTAACAAAAAGGCTTGCTTTGTTACTAACATGTGATAAAATGTATAGACTAAACATGAAATGGATAGAATATCCCACACCCCCTAACTTAAATGCTGCATTGTCCTCAATGCACATTAAGAACACAACACCAAGAGAGGAAAATAATGATATTACCCAAAATTGGAGCGATCTCCATAAGCACGAGTCCAAATGAATCTACAAAATAAGTTAGTACTGAGCATAGCAAAAACAAATAACAAAAATTTAACTAATTGCACTAGACTAAATTAAAAAGAAAGAAAATTAAAAAGATAACTATTTACAACCTATAATTTAGGCTTCACACTAACTATACATTAGAAATCTAAATAGTTGAGGGTCCACCCAAAAAGGGATTTGACTTTGAAAGATCAACGATGGACCCTCCAAAGCGAACATGCCTCCTGAAAAATAATAATTCCACTTGAAAAACAGAAGGCATGTGTAGGGCGTAAGAAATGAACCATCACCAATTAAAAGTTTTAGTGGGGTGATGGGGGTTTGGATTTTAAGGGAGACAAGACTACATTAATCTTGGGAAAATTAAAATCATATTCCCAAGGTTCTTCAATTGGAAAGGGGGTGGGTCTAGTGCAAGTGAATAGTCCATGAGATGAAGCATCTCAAAATAACATTCTTATTCAAGAATCGGGTCAAAATCCTTAAGACTTTCAACCGATTCTTGTGATAAATTTAATGGTTTGAGAATAGTAGGGAATAAATGAAAAGAAGGACCATCAACCTCAATACAATCTGAAGAATTAATAAGAGGTTGAAATTAGAAAGTGCTAAAGCTTGGATCACTCTCAATTATTTCTTCATCAAAAAAGGTGTAGGTGAAACGCAAGTTTCAACCTCAACCCGATTTTGTAAAGAAATGATCTCATCAAGCATGGCATTAGTCTCCAAAAATAAAGCTTGAGAACTTTCGAAATGGTCATTTATTTCCTTTATCATTAACTCATAATCAAACGAACAAGAAGACATAACATCTTCTTGTGAGATTTGCTCAAAGCTAACGGGATCCCCTCTTTCCAAATTACATTCCCAAGGCGATGAGGGACTACTTACAACTTCTTGAACTTCGCACTCAAGGCGTTCATTTTCAAGAATTTGTAAGAATTCTCTCATTGTTTTGGGAGTATAACTTGGAAAACTATTCTGAGAAAAATTAAAGTTATTTAAAGACTTATAGACAGACATTTCAAAATAAGATAATTCAATAAAACAACAAGCACCAAAATTTCAATTTCTCGAAACAATCTAGCACAAGTCAAAATAAAGGATAAAACAAAGAATACAAATACAAAAGAAAAAAAATACTATGACATAATAAAACAATTACAATCTAAAACACACTCCCCGACAACGGCACCATTTTGATGAGAGGGAAATCGAGTGTTCGTGTAGACAATCTCGTTGATTTTAGCTCGCACTCCACATGTAAAAACCTAAGCTACTACTACACTTGCGAGGTAAGCACGACAATAAGTCGGGTATCGTAAGAAATCCACAGTGAGTGATTGAATTTTAGATTTTTATTGTTTAATTACTTCGGGAATAAAAGTGTAAACGGTAATGGGGGGTAATGGTGACAAAGGCAAAAGAAAAAGTTAAGTTTACACAAAAGTAAAGCTTCCACCACACGGGCTAAACAACTAATCATTGGAATTTCGGCTCGAAAGCTATTTAATAAAGAATTTTAATTAAGAATAAACTTCACGAAAGAAGGAATTTAACATAAAGTTTCTTGAATAAACATTTAATCAAAAATGGTCACACGCAGATTAAATTCGGATTGTCGCTATAAACTCTAACGTTGCGTGACAAAGAAAGATATATGCATAACAATCCAACTTTGATACATGCGGTTTCAATTAAACGCAATTTTACACGAAACCTAACTTTTAAAGATCAAACCCACTAATGGAGGAACACAACCCCGACCCTATTTATCTAAGGGAAATACATAAATTAAACTACTTTAACACTAGGAAAGTAATAAATAAATGAAATAAAAGTTAATTTAGACAAGGAATTTAAATGACATCAATGGAAATAAAGCATGGAAATAACAACTATATTAAATAGACAATAAATAGTAAACAAAGAAACTAACATAGAAATGGAAAATGGAGTAGGACCAAAGCACCCTTACAAAACCCTAAAAACTAGACAAAATGGAAGATCTCTCTTAAAATGAGAGAAAAGTTATTTATATACAAACCCAAGGATGGCAAACTTGTAAATAAGAAGAAGAAAAAATCTACAAGACCGAATCCATTTGGAGTGTCTGAATCCATTTGGTACGAGTCGATTTGGAGTGTCCGAATCAATTTGGTCCGAATCCATTTGGAGTGTCCGAATCGATTTGGCACCTATAGGTCTGCAATTCTTAGCTTTGTTGAACTTTTACCAGAAAATGCCATAACTTGTTCGTTATAACTTGGAATTAGGCACGATCAGAAGCTACATGATGATAACTCAGATGTCTACAACATCCAAGAAGACATTAGGCCAAAAAACTAAATTATGAAATGACTAAAATGCCCTTTAATGTGACCTTGAGTGTGATTTTAAAGATAAAATCATCCTACAAATGCCATAACTCCCTCATTATACATCAGAATCGTGCACCGTTGGTGTCCACTCGAAGAGAAATCAAAGGGATTCAATTTATGTGAAGAGTTTGGGATTCAAACCCTAATGCTGAAATTACTAAAATGCCCCTGAAGCTACAAAAGTCGACGGGACTTTTTCGAAAAGCGTCTGAACTTCATACTGAGCATCCAAATACCTACAAAAGCTCAATTAACCCCTGTAATGCATGTATATATAGAAATATGAGATTGTCTGGTTAACGAGCATAAGTATAGGGATTAAGATACTTGAGGGGGCTAATAACGTGTTGGTTAACGGGTGAAATATGCAATATTTGCATCGTATAATAACGTGTTGGTTAACAGTTGTACATAGTAGTTTGGTTTTTCTTTCTTTTTACTTATTGTCTACTATAATTAGATAAGTTTTTTTTTCTTTTTTGTTAATCCTTGTGATAACAATTATTGTAAAATCTTGGAATAATATCGCTATTTTACTATCTTTAACTTGGTTCTTAATTCACATTGAGGACAATACAAGATTTATGCTAGGGGGTGTGGTATATTCTTCCCATGGGTTTTTGAGTTTCGTGATTTGATTATATGTTCTTCCTAATCAAGCTTTTGTTGTAAAAAATTGAAAAATTAAAAAATATTTTCTCTCTTTTTTCTCCCTTGTCGACCATTTTGCCCTCATTTACGATGATACATTTCAAATAAATGCGCAGTTCAATAGATATATCAATGATGCATGGTCTCGATTTTATAAGTTATTTGACTTTAGTCCTCAAATTATTGATATTATAAAAAATTTGATGAATTAAACTTTGAACCCATGAGCACATGCACTTTTCATGTTTAAATGATTTGGTTTAAGGCCTTTATAGCTTTGTGATATTTTATTGCATTGTATATACTTACACCAAGTTAGGTTTGAACTTTTTTTCATTTGTGAGTGTTATATATTAATTTATCCTCTCTGAAAATGTTAAATTCATTGCTAATCTCACTCGTCTTTCAAAGATCGTTCATTAATTGGGTTTATATTGAAATATTTTACTTGAGCATGATTTTCAAAGTTGTTTTGACTCTAGAATGACATAAACTTTAAGAAAGTATCATTTCCTAAAGTTTAGGAAAGGATTTCTTATCATTAGCATAGTTAATGAATCCATTCAAAAGTCCATACATCAAAATGAAAATAATTTGATTTGGAAATTTTTTTATAAATTGGATAAAAATTACAAAGTGCATGATATCAATCATCACTGGTGTTTACACTAAATAAATGAAATCACTATGAAATGGGTGTAACATACACGTGACATGTTCTCATAAAGAGTAAATGTAAATGAAAACAAGGTCGCGCACATGTCATCAATTAATAACGTTATATATAAAATGAAAAATATACATTTACCGTTCATTAAGGGAGGCAAAATGTATTTTCACAGATTATCGCAGTCATTATGATATTTGGATCAAAATTACCCAGGATCACATTGAAATTGTAAAGGTCTATGATCCTTTACCCCCATATTGACCTCGAAGTCACCCTAAATATTTTCGTAATCAACCCCATTCAGCCTAAATATAGCCTTTCATTTCATAACCTCAAATCCCATTACATATCATAATACATACGTTTGTTTGGAATAATACTTCATATTTAACGTTGTTCTTGTTATGGGGTTGCAATTAAACACGTGAGAGTGAAAAAAGAGAAAGAGAAGATAAGAAAATAGAAGAAAACATGATAAAAAGAAAAAAACATAAATTATTTTCATATTGTACATAGTGTTCAATAATAATTTTTACTCTCCATTATTATATCCAAAGATTGTTATGGAAATCATATTTCAATTTTGAAATTGCCCATAATATTTCATTATCCCATGGGTTTCATCCTCAACACCTTTGAATTTGTACATGTTCCCTTCATTTCATAACCTTAACCCCAAACCTACATTACAACCCTTTACAATTCCAATGTGATCCTAGGGTAAGTTTGATTCGAATGTCATAAATGACAACGATAATCTATTAAAATATGTTTTTCCTTACTTAACGAACAGTGTCATTTCACTGAGAATGAATATTTTTCCTTTTATATATAACGTTATTAATTGATGACGTGTGCGCAACCTAGTTTCCATTTACATTTACTCGTTATGAGATCATGTCACGTGTGTGTTACACCCCATTAATAGTGATTTCATTTGTTTAGTGTAAACACCAATGATGATTGATTTCATGCACTTTGCAACTTTTATCCGATATATAAAAGTTTTGCCAAATCAAATTATTTTCATTTTTTTGCTCTTCCACTAACTCTTAAGGTTTCAATTGTGACTGAAGTTAATTTAATGTTAATGTATGGACTTTTGAGATAATTCATTCACCATGCTAATAATTGAAATTATTTTCGTTGTTGTTGATCTTGTCTTTTTACTGTTTGGGCATAGCTTTTGAGGAAATATTGATTTTTGTGGGTTTTACACAACAATCATCCACTATAATAACCAAGTGGTTTATTAGCTTATTTCATAGGCCAAATGTAGTGGCTCTCCCACTAAAGTGGCATTTCTGTCTTATATGCTTATCTATTTTTTATATATCTATATTGGACTTGTTTAGTTTTGTTCATCACTAGGGAGTAGCAATGTCTAAGTTATGGGGTGCAATAGGTATCGAATATTGTATATTATCACCTTTTAATATTATGCATTCTAGCACTTTTGGCTCCATTATTTCCTAGTTTTATGCTCATATATTAGTTAACCTTGATATTCGATATATATATATCATGCAAGGTTTATCAAAGTTTTAGTTGGTATTTGAATGCTAAACGGAGCATTTGGTTCCGTTTTGGAAAATTTCATCATTTCATGTAAATTCATGGGAATTTTTGTAATTTCATAATTCTTGGTCTAGACAGTGGAACTTAATGGGAGTGTAGGTCATTGACTTAGCTTCACGTGTGCACAAACGATGTGTATTTTCGACTCTGGACGATCAAGTTATTATCATTTCCAAATCATGCAACTTTCCACTTTTTAAGAACAAATTACCCTAAGAAAAATAGCGACAATCAATCTGTGAAAAAAGTCTGCTCGATCGGTCCTTTGAAACACCCAGTATTTTTAAATAATTTTTAAATGTTGGATTAATTATATTAAATAAAGTAAATTAATTGATAATTAATCCGAAACAAAATAAATATTAACTTGCGAGATAAGGGTTAGTATTTATTGATGTGAATTATATTGAATATTACTTAGTGATTTAAGTAATATGTGAATATGAAAACATTAAAATTGTCGCGAGTGAAAAATACGATAGTTACAGTAATTTAGTTGGGACGCGCGTGTCAGTCGTGTCGGGACCTAATTTAATGGGATAAAAAGTAATTTATTCTTAACTCATCTAAATGGTCATTTTGAGTTCGTAAAAGTGTCTAGAAGGGTCGAGATAGTCAGAAAAGTCTACTCGAGGATTTAGTTTGGATCCCGGGACAGTTTTAGGCCAAATTGGCATTCCAAGAGGGCATTTTAGTCATTTGTATTTTTGGAGAAATAATACCTACGAATTTTCCAAGGGTAATATATATGATTAGAGAAGAGGGTTAGGGCTAGTTATGTGAGTAACAAAGAGAAGCCACAGAGAGGCCATATGAGGAAGAGGAAAGGAGTTCTAAAGGCTAGAACCACCATTCCTACATCTTTTGCACGATCGACGCCTCCGGAGCGTAGATCAGAAAGAGATGAACATCAATATACCCATTTTTCTTCAGAAGATCAGACCTTCATATTGAGGCAAGTGTTTAATCTTGCAAAACTATAGCATGTATGATATCCATGTTCGTGTAGGATGAATCATCTAAGAAATTTGTATACTTTGGGTTAAATTGGAAGATTTAAATAATAATCCTATGTTGAAAATTTATATAGGATTTAATCCTCCTTATATGTAGGATGAAACCAACGAAATTACGTTGAATCTTGATGAAGAAATCTAAGTTTTAAATTAGTTCTTGAATGAAAGTGTTAAACTAGGGTTTTTCAGAATTTAATTAGGATTAAAGTGTTTAATTGATGATTGTTGATGAATTCATGATTCTTGTACTTTAGAAATCATTCATATGTTAGTATAATGATTGAAGTAATTGGTTGGGAGTTTGGGAATGTTTGGTGAAGGTTTTGTTTATCGAAAATGGTAAAACCCTTGGGGAGTTTGGGAATTCAAGACCTATAACTGGTGAATCGATTCGGATCCTGCCCGAATCGATTCGGATCCTGACCGAATCAATTTGGCAAGCGAATCAATTCAAACCAGGGTGAATCAGTTTCGGCCAATTTCTCCCTTTTGTTTAGTATCGTTGGGGGAAACATTCAAGATTAAATCGTGGGACTTACTTTTAAACATAATGGGAATATATTGAGGCACCAGTCAGCCTAGGTGGGGTTTTGGGCTCCTAAGAGGCGGAATTAAATGCTAAACTTAATTAGGATTTATCGGGAAAAATACCTAATTTGGAGAATAATTCGGGCCTCGTGAATTCGAGGGAAATGATGACTTAGACCAGTAAGGTATAGTTAGTTTACCTATTGATATTATGTGTAGAATAAAGGATACCATTTGAGTGGTGAGAAATACTCGGGAGCATAGGATAATAAGTAAAGTTATAAATTATTAATATGTAGAATGTTTGGGACATACATATGCTACGTACGGAATATATGATATAGGATGTGCATATGCCTATACTGTTAATATATATATATATATATATATATATATATATATATGTGGTGTGAATACCTATTGCCTGATTTATTATGTGTATGACATACCTACGCTGCTTGCTATCGGGTGGAGTTTTCGCTTTGTGGACGGTCTTATCTCGACGAGCCCATTGGGGAGGATTTTAGACTTGTACCCTAAACATAGGACCTTGGACACGTTCTATCTGAGAGTATGATAGTTTTGACTGTTGAATGGGTGCGTAGGTTTATGAGTGACCCATTTGGATGGGGATTATATTCGCCTCCTAATATGTGTGATTTTTATTTATGGTTTGAGGGTGACACCAAACCGATTGTCCTTATTTAGTACGTGATGTATCCGGACTTGATAGTAGAGTATGCATGCACCGCAGTTGTGCCTCGGGGTGATGGATTAGTGTGTGTGTGTGTGTGTGTGTGTTTATATATGCTTGTGATTATTCTACTGTGTGGACTTAGTAGATAAGTAAGATGGTAGAATCTGAAAAAAATTTGTATGTGAACACTTAACCATTAATTGAGAAAATCCTTGTGTGTGATAAGAAAAGGAATAGATATATTTAATAAATGGATTGCGTGGGAAATGTGGGTGGACATTATGAGTTTGAGTTAGAAGACTTATAATTAAAAATTAGTTAGGTGTTGTGATAATAACTAGGGGAGTTTAGAGGAATCTTAGGCATGCACATAAGATGAGAGGTGATAATCTCAAGAGACAGCCCAAAAGCTAACATGTATATAGTATTCGCTTTACAACATATTTAAATACTTGCTAAATTATTTTAAAATATTTTCACTCGTGCTCTGACCCGTTTCTTGCAAATCTATTTTCTTTGTGCAACTATTTTAGGTGTCCATCCACAGGGACGCCAAGCATAGGAGTCAGTTGATTTGACATGTTGCGGCTATTGTGAAAGTTGCAGTTCCTCAATATTAAACGTCTCCACATCTATCCATTCAGTTTATGATGCAGTCGTTTCAGTTAGGGCATGTTGCCCATTTCTAGTCACCATTCATTTATGAGATATTTTACTTTTTTTATTTCAGTTGATGGGATTTGGATTTATTATTTGGTTATTTATATTGAGACATTTAACTGGAACGTTTATTCCAGTATTATTTATTCAGTCAGATGGTTTCTCAATTATCATTGTTTTATTCATTAGAATGGTGAATGTGGTTAATGCTTTAAATTGTTGGATAATAATTAAATGATTAAATGTTATTGGCACTAGTTTAATTAATAAGTAGGTGATAAATAAAATAAATGTTTTTCGACAGTGATTCTAAGAATGAACCAACTGGATATTCTGATTTAATTTAATAAAGGACTGATCACCCGGTATTTAATTGAGAGGGGTGTCATAGGTGGTACCAAAGCTTCAGGTTCTAGAGTCCTTAGGGTCTGTGTGGCTCATTATGTTTCAACTTAGCGTTCTTTGACATAGAGACTTATTATAGGATTTTTGTATTCCTATACGTATGTCACCTATATTCTTCTTCCATTAAATTTAGTTATATGATGCATATGCGAGTTCAGTTAGGCTTCGTACACCGAATAATATAGGATGACCAATAAGGTCTATTAGAAGGACTACAGGACGAAAGGCTCAGCAAAAGCCATGGAATATTCTGGGAATGGTGATCGCGATGGAAGTCACCATAATTATTGTTTCGGCAGATGACAATGGGATAATCACTTGAGGATAGTAGCTTTCCCAAGCATTGTCATAGATAACGATGGTACAAATTCAGACTCACCCCGCGTAGTAGGTAAGGGGGGAAGAGGAACTCTTTCGAAGAGTCACATGTAAGAATTTAGGGAAAAAAGGAAGTGTGATGGGCTAATGGAAGGATAATCCAAAGGCGATTGTGTAGGGTGGAGTGTAGCAACGCCTAGGATTAAATTTCAAGTGAAATTATTTTTTCTCAGAGGAGCAGCATAGTAATGATGGGAGTCGCCACGGGAACCATGGATGGATAAAATAATGATGACAAAATTGAGTGCGATTTGATCGTAAGATCTTCCATCTGCTTTTCGGATAGAGATGCAATTGGAGTTTTAAGACCACTCACAAGTGGAAAAGATACAGACCAATCGTGATGGAGTTACCCTGTTTAATAACGTTAGTACCCGGCGAAGGGGGTACAAAGAATATTAAAGGGTCCGTAAGTTGATAATGGACCTGTGATGAGATTTTACAAGCGTAGATGAGGAAAATGATTAGGATGACTAGTGTCGATGTCATCAAAGTCGTATGTTTACAAGTTTATATCAACGCTTCCATGAGAAGGGAGCCAATAGGGTTGGAGAATCTAGTTGAAGAGTAAGACTTGATTGATGTCGATAGTGAAGCACCACGGGAGGGTGTACCCAGTAGGGAACTGTGACACCCCGCCTAATTAAATACCGGGTGATCAGTCCTTTACTAAATTAAAATCAAGGTGAACGGTTGGTTCATTCTTAGCATCACTTTCGCAAAATAAATATTTCCAATTTAAACACCCTAAATAATTAAGCTAACTAACAAAACAATTTAAATTCTTATTTCCATTTTATTAAATTCCAATATGAAAACCTTTTTAAATAATCATCAGTTTAAGAATCACATAAATGCTAAGGATGGCAATCAATACAAAAGAATTAATCCATCTAGATTAACCAAACCAAGCTAAAGAACCATAAATGAAATCATCCTGAAAAGAGTTAACTCCCATTGAGTACTGAATACTGGAAATATAAATAAATAAAAATATCTCACAAATCCAAACGGAATAGGAAATCGGGCGACACATGCCCTAACTATGAAGAACTAAAACAAGAACTGAATCAATGAAGAGGTCGTCTAAAGCAAGGGCCTGTAACTCCCACATAAGCTGCATCACGTCCAATCCAAAGATCATATGCCTGACGTCCCAATGGTTGGGCATCTGTAATACATACATACATACATATATATATATATATATATACATACATACATATATATACATATATATATATATATATACATATATACATATATATACATACATATATATATATATATATATATATATATATATATATATATATATATACAAGATAGAGAGAGAAATGACATAAGATTGGTCAGAGCCCGAGTGTAAAATAGTTTTAAAGTAGTTTAGCAAGTATTTAAAATGCTTACCGGGTAATTTAACAACCATGTTCGTATGCGACACTCTCTTGAGAATTCTCACCTCTCATCTAGTGTGTACGCCTACCGTACTACTAAAACTCATAAGTCCGTTTAACTTATTCCCCATAAATTTTTATTTCGAGAATTAACAATGTTATTATATTTAGTATAGAGACCAATCTCTTCTTGATTACTTACGTTACTTAGAATATCTCACTACCATTACAAAGTTCACGAACACTTACTATAAAGTTTGGTGCATTTATTCAATACTTAGCTACTTATACGCATAGTACAAGATTTCCATATATACGTATATATTTATTAATCACTCATATAATATAGATACGATCGGTACCCCACATAAAATCTATGGTGCAAGCATACTCTACTATCAAGTCCCCGTATCTCTTGTACTAAGGGAAATACTAGTTTGGAATCACTCTCGAACTGTATTAACACAATACACCCAAAATGGAGGTGAAGCATAGTTCTAAATCATTAAGAGGTCAGTACATACCCCTCACGTCTCTTAGGACCGTCTGACTATCATTCTCAGATAGCCTGTATTGAGGAATCCTATGTTCTAGGGTAAAAGTCAATATCCCCCATAAAGGTCCCATCGAGATAAGACTGTCCCGGTGCAGTAACCTCCGTGATAGTAAGTAGCACGGGTATGATTTTTTATAAATATAATATTTAGTATATGCACACAGTCACACGGCCATATATATAAATATTCATATTATTCCAATTAGGTTCGCCCCCGACCCATAATTATTATTCTTAACCGTACTTAGTAATATTTTACCCAATTATCTCGCATAAAGGATTCATCTCTTTTATTCTCAATTATAATCATTTTATACTTACTTCCCATCTCTTAAAGTATTCTCTTTTACATTTCAGTAGGTAAACCCTCTCTACATTCTGGTCTAAGTTTTTCACGAGTCTCTCAATACTTAAGTGAACGTAAGGTTTTTCCAATGCTTTCTTCCCCGCACTACCTGGATCCTCTAGCCTTATATCGTAATAATAGCTCTGAGCTCAAAGTGTTATCCACATACATGTGTAACAGCAAAAGAACTAAACCCATGCCCTAGCGCCCAACACATCTCCTAACTCTCGATGCTTACTAAGGTTCTTGCATGGGATGTCTCCAAGTGAAATCCAAACAAGGACCCCCTGAAACACTACTACCTAGCATTGTCAGTCATCGAGATATGTAGGCCTAAAGCACATAACCGGGACACTAAAACTTGTGACCCTATACGTACAAGTCTAATCATTCACTCCCACACCTCTAAAGGATTCATACAACACAGCGCTCACACTATCACTAATTCCCCAACACTAAAAAAATAACGAGCTTAATTTCACCGCTTGGCGATAAACCCGATATCCCCTAAATCACATCAGTATAGCCCCTACGCACTGGGATCATATAAAATGAGACAACTACACTCTCTGAAGTCTCCTCTACAATATAATATCTACATGATCTCGACCATTTTTCAGTGAAACCTCGCAAAAATAATACATCATTCCCTGGAACAGCGAACACGATAATCTTACTATATCATTTCACCATCGCTCAAACTGTCGTTAACCAGTCAATACCCAGGATAACATAGTACTCGCATATCACATATCTCTAAAATGAGCTAATTTATAAAAATATATCCTCTTAGTGTCCACACTCACTCCCCTGTATATGGAACTAAAGAGAGCCTCGCTACCCCATTGTAAATATATACACACATTAGTGATACTAACTATGCATCCACTAAACCCATCTCACGTGTGAATCTAGTGCTAAGAAAAATAATGTGATGCACTCGTGTCACGTAAAACTTACCCCAACTACATAGATGAAAGATCTTACATTCAATTACCAATAACACTGACTATTTAAATAGTTCTTGGATATAATACTCACGTCTAAACTGAACCAAAAATTGTTGTAACTATTGCCTCTGTTGGGCATCCTGCTCTTGTCCTTATCTCACTACGAACAAGATTGACACATGTGGCCTTGCTCACCAAGTATAAACACCTCTCAATATAAGCCCCCTATCTCTGGCTCTATTGTCCATGTCGAGGTTTCATTACACTCTGACCCTCGTAACCTCGGCCCTGATGGCTACCCCCACTGTTCCCCTGGCTCTTCTGGCCCTGTGGTATATGTTTCTGGTCATGGTGGCCTTGTCTGAATCCACTACCACCCGATCATAATTTCCCTAACTTGAATCATTTACATGGGTTCGCCTTTTTCATACTCCAACTATGGTTCCCCACGAGCATCGATAAACCCAGTTTTATACTGTTATCTAAATTCTTCATGTGAGTCCATCAATAAACTTAAGAACCTTTTTTCTCTCCGTACCTACCTCTTCAGGTACAAAGTTTGCTAAACAAGTAAATTCTCCCTCATACTCGGCCACTATCTAGCCCTTAAGTCCAAAAACTTCCGTCACATCTCTGTTTGACTAGTAGATGAAAGGACTTACGATCAAATCGCACCCAAAATTCTCCAACAATTAATTTGTCTGTCAATCATATGTAAATTCCTGAGTGTTACTGCACTCAATCATATGTAAATTCCTTTGGGTGTCCTCCTACCATTAACTAACTAATACAACATCTGCACTTTTCCTAAAATTACGGTAGATGGACCTTCAAAAAGTCCCCTTTGACTCTACCCCATACTGACTACACTGGATGAGCCCCATTTGATGCCACTTTTTATGGTAGCGGTGCTTAGGAAACTTCTGCACCATGGCAGTTGTTGATGTAAAAAATTAGATCATATCTAATTATTCAATCACAGATAAATAAATGAGACAGAATTTTTAAAGTGGTTCAACCTTATAAGAATGGCCTACGTCCACTGTTATGGTATTGCTGATTGTATGGGAATTCTCGATTACAAGTTATCTCAAGAAATTCTGGTCCCTTTACAATGAGGATTGTACAATGTATTTATAGCCCTGAGGCTGTAATGTGAAAGGGTAATACATTCAATGATGTACATATGAAAGGGTAATACATTCAATGCCCCTTAAGCGTATGCGTCTAAATGATAAGTATTTAATGAACAGTCAAACTGTTGGTTATACCGTTATTAATGCTTTATTTGAGGTGCAGCTCAGACCGCCTGAGTTGCTTGGAACGCCTAAGCTTCTCGGTGCTCAAGGGTTCCTCAGAGAGTTCTCGTTCCTCGGAGCGTACGAGTTCCTTGGGGAATCAGTGTTCCTCGTTGTAGTATGGTTCCTCGGAGCGTGTAAGTTCCTCGGAAGTGTTTGTTGTTGCCACGTAGACTGCCACGTGTCTTCACTTTATTGATCCACGTCACCAGACTAAATTTGGTATCAACAGAAGCCCCCAATGTTTCATAGTTCGAAATTTTAGGAGTGTGGAACATTATTTCTCGTAATATGATAGCTTTAAATAGTCCTCCTGATTTTTAGGAGTGTTTCCCTTGTATTTATTTCTCTTTCCAAATTCGTAGAATCAGGCTTTTTTGAATTTTCATAGCCGCCTCGATCTCTGCATACTTTTTGTCCTTTTAGCCATCGGTTGCGTAATCGTTTCTTCTCGCTTCGATTGCCACGCCCTTTTTGTTCCTCTAGCCGTCGGTAGCGTAATTGTTTCTTTTTGTAATCATTGCTTTACCATTTCCCAAGGCAAGATATTTAAACTACACAGACACTCCCATCGTCTTCTACCTTTTTAAATTTGTATCTTCGAGTTTTCCATCGTCTCTTTCTCTCCTGTGTATTCATCTCTTCCATCGTTCGTTGTCATCAGATCCACTCTTATTCTGTAATATTTTCTTCCTTCTTCTTCATTTCTTTTATTCATCATGGTTTACCCTGTTGAATCTCTTGATAAGTTTCGCTCTAATTTTTCTATTCCCTCCTGGGTTGTTCTGGAAGAGCTTTCTGAGCCTTCTGATTATTTTCGTTTGGCTGAGGGACATTGGTTCCCCAGTCTCTTTATTGCTGAGTGTGGATTTTCTTTTCCACCCAATCCCTTTTGTTTGGAATTTTGTCAATACTTTGACGTTGTTCCTACAAGAATAGCCCCAAATACATGAAGAATAGTTAATGGGGTTCATAGGTTAAATCAAATCCATGGAACTCGCATAGGAATTCCAGAAATCATGTTTTGTTATAGATGGGCAGTTGGTGATAACACCTTTTATTTAAAAACTAGATTTTTGAATAGGGCCTTAGTAGTCAATCTCCCGAATGCTAATAGGGATTATTTTGAGCACGGGGTTGTCATAAAAAATTGGCAACATGCTCCTTTATCTGGAGATGAAGTTTATCAGGGTCCCAGATGCCCTCCCTATGGCAATGGGATAGGTTATTTTTACTTATTTTGAAATCATGCTTCTTTTGTGTTTGATAAAATGTGCCACTGATATTTTAATTTTGATTTATCTGCAGTTGATAGTAAAAGAAAGTGTCCAAAGGAAGCAGATGTTAATATAAGACATTTGAAACTTATCTGGAGTCTGCATCAGAGTGTTACCGACGAGCACATTAGGTCAGCCTCATATCTGCTGCAGTACAAGAGCTACACCACCTCTTTTACTGCTCGTCCAGTAATAAGCGGCGCAGAGCCAGTACCAGCTTCTACCAGCTCTTCGCCTGAGTCACACATTCCTTTAAGTGAAAGGATGAAGAAGAGAAGACCTCCCACCCTCTTCAAGAAGCCTGCCTCTGGTGCTGGAGAGACTAAAAGAAGTAAGATTGATGTCCCAGAAGGGACAAAGAAAGTTGATGCACCTTCCTCGGCTGCTGTTGTGAAGGTTGCCGAGAAGCTTCCAGTGGCCCCGAGCAAGGCTGCTGCTCCAGGCGAGGTGATTGTCATATCACCGACCAAGGGCTCCTCCTTGGTTGAATCAATCCCTGTTCCCCCGAAGAAGCTAAAGAAGAGCTCCTCGGTCAATTTGGCTAACACCATCACTCAGCCCCCAGTTACTGGAACCGGTGTTCCAACTTTTGTTCCTCCGAGCTCTGCTATGAGCTCGGTAAAGTCTTGGATCATTCCCGAGGTCTAAGGTACTAAAGAAAACCTTACTCGGGACATGGTCACTTCGTTAGCTGCTCGCCATATTGCTTCTGTAAGTCTTATTACTTTGAATTTTTCATATTTCCCTTGTCATTTCTGTTTCTGACTTGCTTTCATTTTCTTTTTTTACAGTTGACGAGTTGCTTCAATATAATTCTGAAGAAGGATGAAGAAATTAAAACTTCAAGATCCTCATCTGTTGTGGAGGAAGCTCTGGCGGGCCTGACGAAGTCTTTGGAAGATTCTCTCCAGAAATATGCTACTGACAAGGCAATCTGGGAGAACAAGCTTGACTCCACCGAGCAGGAAAACGCTCAGGTTGTTGAGGTCTCCAAGGAGTTGGAGAAGAGAATAAAGGACTTGGAGGGGAAAAATAAAGAGCTCGAATGGAAGCTCAAGAATGCTGAGGAGTTTGAAAATAAACTCAAGGTTACTGAGGAGGAGTTAAGTCGACTTCAGGAAGTAAGTCGTCAAAAGGAGGAGGTCGAGAATAAATTGAAAGCTGCTGATAACCTGCTGTCCGAGAATCTTTACTCGGAGAAGTTGAAGAGGAAAATGGCTGTGAAGAAGTCCTTCAGCGCTGGCTGGGACAAGGGGTGGAACAAGGGATTGGCTGCCATGGTGTCGCAAGTGGACTATGGCAGCCTCAAGTACTTTAGGGATGGATGGGTCACTGCTCTACAGGAGATGAAAGTGGATGAAAATTCCGAACTCTTTCAATGACACATCCCTGGTCCTCCTCCAACTCCTGAAGATTTAGAAGAGGACGAAGCTTCCTCCGAAGAGTCTTCTATGGTGATGGGAGATCATCCCCCAACCATCTAGCCTGCTAACGAGGAACCTCAACAAATCATTACTTCTTCCGAGCAACTGCTGGCGCTCCTCGAGCAACTTTTTACTCCCTCCGAGCAACCTACTTCCTCTTCCCAACCTCCCGAGAAGGTTTTGGGAGACAAGGAAAAGGTGTAGAGTTGTTCGGGTTTCTCTTTATATTTTTCTTTTGTCAATTATAACCATGAATATGTAACTCTGATCCTTGATATAATAAAACTTGAATTTTTGTTCTTGCATACTTTTGTCTCTTCTTAATACTTAGTTGGTACTTTTATTGATTACTGCTTCTTCTTTCTCTACTAGTTTCTGGCCAGGATGGAATTATTATCTGCTCACGATACCAAACTGCGGAGATAATGCAATGATTATTTTATAGCTGGTCACACAGATCTGAGTGCAGCACAAGTCGTCAACATCCTCGGCCAAGATGATTCTGAACAAGCAGTTGAAGCATACCAATATCTGAAGTGTCTACTTGATCGATCAGTGGCCAATAATGTGGCTTATTACGACATGATCGAGGATCTCCAAGGCACCCTCGAATAACTTTAGCAACAATACAAAGAATCCACTGCCCTTTTGCATGAAGGGTATGAGAAGAAGTATCAGCAACTCAATACTGACTAGGGGTACGAGAAGCGTTTTGCAGGCTACGAGGTGAGGGAGAGAACTCTAAGGGGCGAAGTCGAGGAGTGCAGACAGATAGCTGAACTATTAGAGCAAGAAAATAAGAACCTGCAGAAAAAGGTATCTCAGTTGAAGTCTACAGCTTCCACTTCAAATGCCTTGATCCTAGTGACTGATGAGGGATTCTCGTTCTTATAGGTCGAGAACGCCAACTTGAGGGATGAGTTGGAAACCTTGAAGAGGTCTGGTCCTTCTACATCTTCTCGTGGTCGAGCAAGAGCTCCTCGAGGATGAGCAAGAACTCCTCGGATTCCTGTCGAGGAACAGCGGACTCAGTCTACTTTAGAAAACCAAGCCTTCCAGCTGATGGCGAAGAACCAGGCATTAGCTAAAATGTCAAAGAATATCAGGGACTTGAAAGAGAAGCTTTCCACGCAGACGTCTACCTTGGAGAATAAAGAGATCTTCATCAAAAATCTCCACGAGTAGCTGGAAAGACTAACATATTAATTCCACAAACAGCCCAGGGAGTTCTGGATGGCTGGATACAACGAAGCTCTCTATCACTTGGACGATCGTATATAGAATGCCAATAATGAGGGATATAAGCAAGGCTGGTTGAATGCCTTAGGTGTGCTGTAACTCGAACAGTTTCATTACCTGTGGGACTATCATGATCCTGGGCTGCTCGACCTACCTGTGCCACCATACAAACTGGATGTGAGTTGGATCCCTGCTCGGGCCATTCCTCGATGCTTAATTTCTAAGTATCTCGGCGACTACAATCTCCATTCAAGTGTTGAAGTATCTCATCCCGAGAACCTTCTAGGTCGACCATCCGTGATAAATATCAGGATGTTAAAAGATTTGAACTTCATAAACTCTCCTCTTGCTTTAAATGATCCGCCTGCTGGCGAGGAACCTGTTTCAAAAGCAAAGGGTAAAAGACCAGTAGAATAGGAATATCGATGTAACAGTTAGTATACATTTCATTATCAATGTAATCTGTTTTTGGATTTAATGAAAGATTTCTATTTTTGTTCGCAATCTTAATCGCTATTGTCTTATAAAATACTTTACATTTGTGCATGTATGTCTATTAAAAAGATAACAATATTCTGTTGTTTTGTGTTGTTTGTCGATCAACTTATTGTCGAGTAGTTTGAACTTGTTGTAGTCATTTGGCAAAAATAATATTTTGTTTCTCGACCAACTTAGTAATAATTAAAAAGTTACAAGTATCAAAAATGTTGCTCGATCACTTTAAATTTTACTTGTCGACCAACTACAGTTAGTGGGTTTTTATCCCCGACCAGCCATAGTTGGTAGATTTTTCTCTTAAATGTTTCCGACCAACCAAGGTCGGTAAATTTTCCTTGTCGACCAACTACAGTTGGTGGGTTTCTATCCCCGACCAGCCATAGTTAGTCTTTTTGAAATAATTTTACCTCCCCACCAACTCAAGTTGGAATTTTCGAGAATATATTTACTTCCTAACCGACATAAGTTGGCATTTTTAGGAATACTTTTATTTCCCAAGAAACATATAGTTTTATTTCCCTTAGGAATACAAATTTTACTTCCCGGAGGAATACAAGTAGCTTTACTTCCCGGAGGAATACAGGTAGCTTTACTTCCTGGAGGAATATTGGTAGCTTTACTTCCCGGAGGAATATAGGTAGCTTTACTTCCCGGAGGAATATTGGTATCTTTACTTCCCGGAGGAATATTGGTAGCTTTACTTCCCGGAGGAATATAGGTAGCTTTACTTCCTGCAGGAATATTGGTTTCTCGACCAACCTTAGTTGGCGTTTTCGAGAAAAAGTTTAAGTAGCCTGAGCTTTGCCGAGTAGTATGTAGCACTAGTATTCCCCGAAAAACTTTCAATAAAAAGAAAGAATTCGGCAGAATATCTTCATTTTATTCATCACTGATAATACTTGCGCAGGTGCTCTGCGTTCCATGCATTCTTAAACTCCTCCCCTTCTAGAGTTGTTATTCGGTAAGTTCCTGGTCGAACAACTTTTGTAACTCGGTAAGGTCCATGCCAGTTTGCCTCCAGCTTATTGTGCTTTTGAATTACTTTCTTCAGCACATAGTCTCCTTCTTTCAGGTCGCACTTCTTCACTCTCTTATTGTAGAACAAAGTTGTTCGCTGCTGGTAAGCAGCATTTCTAATAGCTGCTTCTTCTCTAACTTCCTCGAGCATGTTTAAATCCAATCTTCTCATTAAGTCGTTGACAGGGGAGTTGAAATATAGTATCCTGTGCGTTGGGAGGCCCAACTCGACAAGTATAACAGCTTCACTTCCAAACGCTAGCATATATGGAGATTCTCCAGTTGCTACTCGGGGAGTAGTTCGGTAAGCCCACAGTACTGACTGTAACTCGTGGATCCAATTTGCTTTTGCATCGTCCAGTCTTTTCTTCAAGCCATTCAGCAGCGTTCTGTTTGTCACTTCAGTTTGTCCATTGATTTGAGGATGGCCTGGTGCTGAGTGGATCCTCAACACATTTAATTGATGATAATAGGCAGCGAACTCCTCGTTATCAAATTGTGTTCCATAATCTGTGATGAAAGCATGAGGAAGACCATATCGACAAATGATGTTCTTCCAAATAAATTGGTACACCTTCTCGTACATCATATCAATGAGAGGCTCAGCTTCCACCCATTTAGTAAAATAATCCACTGCGACGACGAGGTATTTGAACCTTCCTCTAGTCGTTGGCAGTGGTCCAACCAAATTTATTCCCCACATGGCTAATGGCCAAGGGGAAGTGATGGGTGTCAACGATGCTTGTGGAGTTCTTCGGATGGAGGAAAAGCGCTGGCACTTGTCACATTTCTTGGCATAGACTACACAGTCAGCCCTCATCATCGGCCAGTAATATCCCTGCGTCATCATTCTTTGCAAAAGCGTCTGACCTGCTACATGGGCTCCACAGGACCCTTCATGGATCTCTTCAATCAAGTCTTTCACCTCGGAAGGATGTACGTATTTTTACAAACCTGCCATAATTCCTCGTCTACATAAAATACCGTTAGTTAATACATACCGAGCAGCTTTAAACTTCAATTTCTTGGCTGCGAGCATGTCAATTGGTAATTCTCCCTCCTCAATGTATGCCCTGATGGGATCCATCCAAGATGGTCCTAAATCAAGGGTGATAAAGTTCATCGCCAAATCTTCATCTATACTCCGACCAGCTAAAACTTCAATTGGGATTGTTCTTCGTAGCTCGGTACCTGTAGATGATGCTAGTCGAGCTAGGGCATCTGCTCTTGCATTCTCTATTCTTGGTATTCTGACCAGCTGAATAGCAGCAAATTCTGATACCAACTCCATCACCTTTGCATGGTACTTGATCATTAATTCTCCTTCGGCTGCATATATTCCCAACATTTGATTTACAATTAATTGGGAATCACTGAAGACAATAATTTACTGCGCCCCCATAATTTTTGCCAAATTAAGACCTGCAATCATGGCCTCATACTCAGATTTATTATTGGAAGCTTTGAATTGGAAACGTAGTGCGTATTCCATATCGACCTCGTCCGGAGTGCTCAAAACTATTCCTGCCCCACTGCCTGTAGTGCAAGATGAACCATCTACATATAGCCTCCATATAGGTAACTCGTCTTTAAACTTCTGATCTGACAGAGTTCCTCGATGAAATATTTGTTGCTTCCTTTCATCTTCCAATGATATTTCTCGCTCTTCGTAGACCATCTTTTCTTGCCCTTTTACCAATCGGATTTGGTCTAAGCTCGAATTTGATGATCCTATAACATCCACTTGCCCTTTTACCAACCGGAGTTGGTCTCAGCTTGTTTTTGTTGATCCTGTAAAATCCACAGGTTGATCAGCGAGTAACTTTTGCTCCTCGAGGGTATCAGGATAGGTAAACTCTGCTATAAAATCCGCTACAGCTTGCCCTTTAAGCGATGATCTGGGTTCATAGACTATATCGTATTCACCGAGCTCTATTGCCCAGTACATCAATCTCCCTGATTTTTCCGATTTATGAAGGGCTTGCCTCAACGGCATATCAGTATATACGACTATAGTATGAGCCTGGAAGTATGGCCTCATTCTCCTACTCGCCTCAATCAGTGCCAGTGCTAACTTTTCCAGCCTTGGATATCTGATCTCTTCTCCTCGTAAGGCCTTACTTGTGTAGTAGATTGATTTTTGTACTCCATTCTCCACTCTTATCAATGCCGAGCTAACTGCATTCTCTGATACTTCTAGATACAAGTACAATTTTTCTCCCATCACTGGCCTAGATAACAGTGGAGGTTCTCCCAAGTATTTCTTCAAGTCTTGAAAAGCCTTCCCACATTCATCATTCCACTCGAAAGTCTTTCGAAGTGTCTTGAAGAATGGGAGACATCGATCAGTTGCTCGCGATACAAATCTGTTGAGTGCTGCTACTCGTCCTCTAAGACTTTGCACTTCTTTCTTCGTCGTTGGAGATCGCAGCCCTAATAGAGCTTTGATCTTTTCATGATTCTCCTCAATGCCTCGTTGATTGACAATGTACCCGAGAAACATGCCTTCTCGTACTCCAAATATGCACTTCGTCGGGTTCAGCTTCATTTGATATTTATCTAGTTGATCAAAAGTCTGACTTAAGTCAACTAGATGATCTGCAGCTTTCTTGCTCTTTGTCAGCATATCGTCAACATAGACTTCCATATTTCAACTAATTTGTTCAGCAAAGACTTTGTTCATCAAACTCTGATATGTCGCACCTGCATTTTTCAAACCAAAAGGCATAACATTATAATAATAAGTTCCCCTAGGGGTAATTAAAGAAGTACTCTCCCTGTCTTCAGGTTTCATTTTAATCTGATTGTAGCCAGAATAAGCATCCATAAAGCTCAGCAACTCGTGTCCTGAGGTAGCATCCACTAGTTGATCAATTCGGGGGAGCGGAAAGTGATCCTTTGGGCATGCTTTGTTGAGGTCGGTGAAGTCTACACACATCCTCCACTTGTTGTTTTTCTTCTTTACCATCACCACATTGGCTAACCAGCCTGGATATTTAACATCTTCAATGAAGCAAGCTTTCTGGAGCTTCTCAACTTCCTCCTGTATAGCTTGATTCTTCTCGAGGCTGAACACTCTTCTTCTCTGCTTTATTGCCTTGATTTACTTATTCACATTGAGCTCGTGACATAAGAAATTTGGGTCTATCCCAGGCATATCTTCATGACTCCACGTAAAAGTTTGCTTTTTGCTTCTAAGGAAAGTTATCAATTCCTGTTTTAGTGAGGCTTCCAATAACGAACCTACTTGAGTAGTTCGTTCAGGGTGCTCGTCGTCCAGAATGATGTTTTCAGTAGCTTCCACCACTTGACCCTTCACGAGTTGCGACTCATCTCTAGGATCCAATGTTTCAATTTCTGCCCCTTCTTCCACTTGATAAGTAGTAGTCTTTTTCCTCGAGTCCTCCAGTTCCTCTTGCTCGGCGGATGAATAATAGCATTCCCGAGCTACTTTCTGATCACCTTTAACAACTCCTACTCCAAAATTTGTTGGAAATTTCAAGCACTGATGCACCGTAGATGGTACAGCCTCGAACTTCTTCAATCCTACTCTTCCCATGATGATATTGTATGATGATTGAACATTCTTATCCATCACGAAGAAGCGTATTCTTTCTGTCCGATAAGCAAGCCACGTACCAATGAATATATCCAACTTGATCGTCCCAAGTGGAAATACTTTCTCGCCAGCAAAACCGAGAAGGGGTCTATGATAAGGCTCCAGTTGAGATAGTTTTAGGTTTAAACTATCGAAGCATGAGTAGAACATGATGTCTGCCGAGCTATCATTGTCGACCAGTACTCTTGAAATTATAACCTCCTTCATTCTCATCTTGATCACCGGTGGGTCATCATGAGGATATAGAACACCTACAAGGTCATTCTTTGAGAACCCAATGACCAACTTCTCTTTGTTCACCTTTCTCGGGCGATCCTCCTCAGCTAGATTTATTCGTTGAATGTACGAGCAAGCTTGTGCCTCACAGAGGTAAGCTTTTCTCTCGGAGGTAAGGTCTCCTCCTCCTGCATCTCCACCTGTTATAACATTACAGCCAAATGACCCAAAGCGTATTGAAAATACCTCACGTTCTGGCTGCCTTGGTCTCTTGGGAAGATCGGGGTCTTCTTCGAGATCAACTTCATGGTTTCTTTTCTTATTTTCCTCTTCTCGATGAGGAGATCTAGACCTCTCTCTAGTTCGGTCGTTGTTTCTTCTTTCGCTTACACGATCAACGTACTTTGCCAGCTTTCCTCGTTTGATGAGTGTTTCAATCTCATTCTGAAGAGCTATGCAATTTTTGGTCATATGGCCATGATCTTTATGAAACTCGCAATACTTTGCCTTATTCCTCTTGTCAGGGTCTGCCTTCATTTTCTCTGGCCAGTTTAATTCCTCATTGCTCTTGATTTGTTCTAGAACATGGTTGATATCCTTCTTCAAAGGAGTATAATTATCAAATTTCTTAATTGCATCCCATACCGACCTTGCTCTTGAATGTTTGTCATTACCATTATTCTTATGCTCTTTCTTCTTAACTTTATCACCTTCCACCTTGGTTTCTTTGGCATCCATGTTCTTCTTGGCATCCATAGCTTCCTCGACATTCATAATCTTGGACGCTTTTCCCATCAGATCCGACATGGTTCTAGGTGGATCTTTGGCCAAAGTATAGTACAACTTGTTAGGCAGTAGTCCACTCATCAAGGAGGTAATCGCTGTCTTCTCCTCGTAATTAATGACTTCAAGTTTCTCATTATTAAAACGAGTTATATAATCTCTGGTACTCTCACCAGCCTTTTGTCTAACACTTAACAAATGCGCAACTCGTTTAACTGGCTTTGCCCCAAAACAGAAATTCCCAATGAATAACTCGGCCAGTTGAAGAAAAGTTGAAATCTTACCCTGAGGAAGATTATTATACCATATTTGAGCAGATCCGGTAAGAGTTCCCGAGAATGCCCTACATCTCATCTCAGAACATCATAGATGTCGGCTGCAGCTTGGTATTGTTCTATATGAAGGACAGGGTCTGTCTTTCCATCATATTTGGGGGTCACAACAGGTGCTTTGAACTTTGATGGTGTTAGAAAATCTACAATGGCCTGGACAAAAGGTGTTCCTCGGACAAAAGTTCATTGTAGAGGGTTCTTAGCTTTAACCATTTCTCCCAATCTATCCTCCAGCCATTGAATAGAGCCTTTCCATGCATCATTTCCTTCCTCGGGCCTGTTGGTTCGAGCAGCTGATCGCATTGAGGTGGCTTCTTGGGATTTATCTTGACGAGCAACTGGTCGCGACTGGGCAGATCCTTCCCATAAGTCTGATGGTAGTCGAAAACTCCTTGATGGGGCTCTAGGAGGACTTTTGTTCCACTTAGGACCTAATCGATTGAAAGGAGATACTCTGCTTAATCTTTCTAGCGCACTGGTCCTTTCTGGGGAGAGAGTGATACGTTGTTCAGTATTTATGGCTCGCACTGACGAAGTTCGTCCAGGTTGATAAGAAAAATCTTCAAACTCCTCATTGCGATATGAATTGGTACGCCTAGTACGTGAAGAAGATGTACGGGTATTTCTTTGAATACTTTGTGGTCTTGAATGGGTTGGTGCACCGCCATAGAGGGTTTGTATGAGTTGACGCATAGTTTCTTGCATGAAGGTCTGGCCCTGAGACAGATTTGTAATTATTCCAGCCAGATCTGGAATATGTAGCGGAGCAGACGGATTTGGAGGGCTTCCAGCGTTTCGATTGCTAGATTCTGGAATATCAGCCATTTGTGATGGATTGTTTTTTATGGAAAACGATATTACCAGTCGTTTCCCACAGACGACGCCAATCTGTTGATGTAAAAAATTAGATCATATCTAATTATTCAATCACAGATAAATAAATGAGACAAAGAATTTTTAAAGTGGTTCAGCCTTATAAGAATGGCCTACGTCCACTGTTATGGTATTGCTGATTGTATGGGAATTCTCGATTACAAGTTATCTCAAGAAATTTCGGTCCCTTTACAATGAGGATTGTACAATGTATTTATAGCCCTGAGGCTGTAATGTGAAAGGGTAATACATTAAATTATGTACATATGAAAGGGTAATACATTTAATGCCCCTTAAGCGTATGCGTTTAAATGATAAGCAATTAATGAACAGTCAAACTGTTGGTTATCCCGCTATTAATGCTTTGTTCGAGGTGCAGCTCGGACCGCCTGAGTTGCTCGGACCGCCTAAGCTTCTTGATGCTCAAGGGTTCCTTGGAGAGTTCTCGTTCCTCGGAGCGTACAAGTTCCTCGGGGAATCAGTGTTCCTCGTTGTAGTATGGTTCCTCGTAGCGTGTAAGTTCCTCGGAAGTGTTTGTTGTTGCCACGTAGACTGCCACGTGTCTTCACTTTATTGATCCATGTCAGCAGACTAAATTTGGTATCAACAACAGTCTTCACAGCATTAACTGCCTGGTCAACAGTGGTGGAATCCTCTACCGTGGTCACCATCCCTCGAATAATCTCTTGCTCTAGTCAAGCCTCTCTTCCTACGATCCTCCTAACGGACCTCAATGGTCGTCCTCTCCTGTTCGGATTTTGAAACCCAACCAAACTCCTATAAGATTCATTTCCATTATACATAATAGTAAGAGAACATAAATCGCAATATGAATCAACAGTCCTAAGCATAGGGCTCTACATCAAAGAGAAAGCAACGCAGAAAACATAGTAAGACCACACAGATCCTAAGGACACGAGAACCTGATGCTCTGATACCATCTATAACACCCTGATTAAAAATATATCGGGTGACCAGCATTCTACTAAAATAAAACGGAAATATCATTTGGCTCATTCTTATCATCACTATCGAAAATCCAATTAATTACTAACCACCTATTATTTAATCAAGCATGTGTCAATTTTAATCTTTCTTAAATTATCGTAAATAAAAAAACATTCACTGTAAACCATTCAGTTAAATAATTATTCCGTAATCACATAATCAAATATGAATATCGAAATCAATATAATTGAACTAATAATATAAACCATCGGTTTACAATCCAATAAAATAATCCATAATAACAGAATTAAATAAAACTAAAATAAAAACTGACATTAGGCAACATGCCCGAAGTAACTTTGAAGTTCCTCCTATCTAGATCTCAAGGACAAAAATGTAAATCAATCCTTGTAAGCATTCACAGCTACTGCTGCATCATATGACTAGAAGAATGATTAAGAAAGGCCTCCCTATAGTTGAACACCTAAAAGTTTGAAAAATATTTAGATATGGGTCAGGGATCAAAACCTTTTGAAAATATTTTTCAAGTGTTTAAAATACATTAAAAAAAATGTACTGCAATATTTCATATTTAAATCAGTGTCTCACTCCTATGAGATACCATTTGCCCCTCATCCATAGCGTCCACCTAACGCATGTATTTTAAACACCATAGTTACGCTACCCAACCTAACTAGTATCACTGCTCATCTTAATCCCATACGCTGACTTATGCCACATGTATACTTTTATTTAACTTTGAATTCACATTAAGATTTCGCATCTTTTTATTCATTATGAATCTCATTTATAATCTTATCAATTCATTTCAAATAACTTTCCTAGTTATTAATTCAGTGTTCACACATTACTGTCATATACCGGTATATATTTTTCTTCACATTTATATACGTATTTTCATATCACATCAAGTATACATACATATATATCACTCACTACATATGTATAATTTCCATTCCTCGTATTAATAACTCACTGGATGCAAATCTCTGGTGTGCTATCATGCTCAAAGGAATACATGCACATCCTGGGCCATTGGGTCGGAATCTCACCCCTGAATCCAAATCATCAACGTAACTGGGGGCGATCATAGTCATAAATATGTGGGGCGTAACCATACCACATTAGCCCCACCATACTATGAACTCACATAAGATGGTCATGCGACAAACCTATGACCCTGGAGCCGTACCTATACCTGCTGGGATTTGCCAAGAGAGATCACCCACGGTGCTCAACCTCCACCGATATCACCCCACTAGAGTGGGATATATCAAATAAATATATCATACACACAGATATATTTATACATATATATACTGTCTCTATACCCGTATATATATTCAATAAAAACCGATTAATCGTGCATGTCACTCGTGGCACTAGCCTATTATCCCCGAGTCTAAATTCGATTCTCAAATCCATAAGTTTAACTTACTTATTTTTATTCCATTTCACAATTATAAATTATATTGAACACTAATCCTATCTCATTGCAGCCTATATCCCAATTCCATTGGAAATTCCCATTTGAATCCATTAATATATTTTTACTGTCGTCCATCTTAAATACTCCTAAAGCTATACCTTGATTTTATTTTCAACTAACCTTAAGGTAATACTATATTTCAAAAATACCAAAATTCCTAAACACCCTCTATAGACCTTTCAAAATAACCCAGATCCCAACCGAATTAGTAAAATTTCAAAACACCTAACCTAGGATGAGCATGGTAGCCGAACAGAGTAAAAATCCACAATTATAGGACTATTTTAAAGATGCAAAAAAATAAATCCAAATAGTATTCAAATCGCCAATTCGAATTCATATTTGGATTTTACACGGAAAATTGATCCAGGTATGTGTTTTGAGTTTTTCTCAAATATCTTCTGAAAGCAGTCAAAAAGAAAATCAAAAACTCTCCCAAGTTACTTTTCTCATTCCTCTTGTTTTTGCCTTTTTGAGTTTCGTTTCTGGCGTCTCTAGTTGCTATTCTTACACTTAAAATCATCCCTAACATTAATTACCATCTATATACATGTTTTCACATTTTAATTGATCCAATAAATGATCTACAACATGGAATCCAACATCAATTATTCAGAATTAATCCACCTTAATTCTAATAGCCCTTTTTCACAATTTTTCTAGATTTACAATTTTATGATCACAAATATTCATAAAAAATCAATTTTAGGTTTCTCATCAAGAATTTACTTTTTATATGAACTAAATTCATATTTCATATGATATAAATAATCATTTTTATTTCTATGGATTCATCCCCCAAAATCCCATTTTTGTCATGTGAATCCCACCCAAAAGTTCATATTTATTTTCACAAATCATGATTTGAACTAAAAAAAACATAGAATATCAAATCAAGTTAAACACTTGTATCTAATTGTAGAAATCTAATTTTACTCTTTGAGATCCTTAAGCCTCAATGATCCAAGCCTTGAAATTGTTCAATCTCCTCCTCGCATGGTATTCTTGAATTTTCTCTTGAATTCACCATCTCCTTTTACCTCTCTCTAAAGCTAAGATGATTTAGAATGATATATGGTTGCCTCCTTCTCTAAAACCCATTTATCTTCCCCTAATCCCAAAATTAAATTAAATAATAACTTTAAAATGACCTGAACACCCCCGTATAGCTTAAAACGTCTCCGGAACTCGATTACAACCCTCGGGTACTTAATTGTGATGAACTCAACCCATTCTAGATCATCCGTGCACTCACAATCACCATCTGAATCACTTGTCATCAATTTACCATCTTATTCCCAACACGACCCCACACGTGCACCATGAATAGATCTTCTTAACTCGTCGCTTTTATCCACATACAACGTAATATAAAATAATAAAATTTCATTTAATTATTTCACAAATAAAATTAATAACACATAAATATTAATTCATTTCTCACTAATTAAAATTTATTCACTTCACTTTATTTTTCAATTTGATTACATTACTATAACACGTGTAATTTAAGTATTCCCAAAAATTTTGGGTGTTACAATGACAAATATGGATTGGATGTTAATGCAAAGACTCTGTAAGATTTGGGTTCTTCAAATACAGTTAGTATTAAATGAGGCGTAACCCCTTATCAAGATCGGGACTAACACCGTTAGGTAAGCAATATAGGCAGCAACCACAGGTAAATCAAAGATAAAGAGATTTAATGTTCAGGCTTGCATTCAAGAGCATATTAACACAGGAAAGGCAAGACAATCACAATAAATGAATGGGACCAGCGGGTGGCATGGTCGGAGGGAGAAAGAACAAGAACTCTACGCACAATAAAGACAAGGCAGGAACTTCAAGCTCAGTTAGTGCCCAATGATGGGTTCATTAAATGTGTATGGGAGTTAATGCTCTCACAAGGGTTCTCTGTTATAAGTAGATTTGGGCAGCAATTATGGGCTCAGGATTCTCTCTCTTTTAATTTTTTTGTTTGGCCTTATTTATATGGGGGAGGGGTTGCTCAAGTCAGCATGCCCTCGTCCCTCTCGTACAGTGTATTAAATGCATGAGATATTTCATTTAATGCATGGGATCTGATAGTTCTAGCGGGAAACCATTCTATTAGCTGGAAGTATTGAGGGCATTAATAAGGGATGTGACTTGTCAGCTTGAGTCTTACTCTAGGGTGGCTAGGTGGTCAGGTTTGGTGAGCTAGACCTTCCATCCTAAGGATAAGTTCAAACAGTGACTATTGTTAGGTATCTAGTCATATTAGTTAGGTGGGCTATCACCCAAGGTACCTCGATGAGGTAACCTCAAGGGGGCAACAATTAAGGGAGATCGAATAACTCGAGGAGGTTCAGTCGAATAGGTAAGTAATGAGTAGGCTCGAATGACATTTGTCCTGGGTCAAGTTTTATCCAAGTGTGCTAAGAGGGTTAGTAATAACTCCCAACTTTGCCTTGTTCTCAATTCTCCAAACCATGTCCCTACGAAGTTCCCAAGAGGAGGTTGCTTGATAGAGCATAAAAGCTCTCCCATGCCCTGCCAGGCATGGTCCCTCGTGGGTACCGAACAACCTTACTCAACATGTATATTCATAAGATAAAATACATAATAAAACATTATATTTCTTATTACGAAGTACTATCATCCAAGTGACTTCGTTCTTCGAATTGGATCCTTCGAACCAGTTCCGTTGGAGAATCTTCGAGATAGGGCGCTGCGAGATACTTGCTATGAAGGATCCTCGAGGTGGGTCCTGCAAACCACTTGTATGGAGGATATTCAAACTGTGTTTGTGGGATATCCTTTTTTGTAAATGATCGATCTGCCTCACTAAATTAATCACTCATTGCCCCTTCGTAGAGATATTTGTTTATTGCATGAAGAAATATCTGTACGAAACCTTTTAGTAAATCTTTGATCTTCTCTCTTAGGGAAAATAAAGAGATTTATTCAAATTTCCCCTAAAGCTCTTCGTTTCCCAATGAAGATAAGACTCCAAGCATGTCACATTAAATGTAACTCTCGTTTGCACTTCTGCACATCACACGTGGCAGTGCCAGACCTCGCGCGTGTAAGCAATGTAGCTAATCATCGCGTCATCCCTCGAAGCATCATCATTACAACCATTGGTTTTTTACGGTCATGCACATTTGACAGCCATGCCAGCCAGACTATTCCATAGAGCCATCATTACACTTTTCCAAAGCGTCACTTTTTGCCATCTTTTTGGATTCATGTTGCCCCTATAAAAAGTGATACATCCTCAATTCAAACTTCTCCTTTGGGTTCTCACTTTCTAAGTTTCAGGTTTTCTGTGAAAGTTAAGAAAGAAACCCTTGCTTCCTTTAACTTTCTTGATCCTTTCCAGTTACTCACCATTCTCTTATTTTGTTAATCTCTCATAGCACCAGTGAAGAGAACTCTCTCTGTTAGGGGCGCTTCTCCTACAACCTAGGCGCTCCAAGCTCAATGGGCATGATACCTTCGTGTCCCTTATTTTGTAGACAACGACCACTTCTGGGCAACGGTGGAGTGATTCCCTGTTGCCTTGGTGCCGACTAAAAATCCCAACCTGTTAATGAAGAAGGCAAGGACGCTGAAGACTTCACTTACCCACCCACTGCCACTGTTACCCACTTTCTCATTTAGCGTGGTGATTTTCCATACTAAAAAGTGGAATTTGAAGCTTCTTCGGGAGCCAGCGAGGGGTTGGGCCCTTGGATAGAGTATATTCATTCAAAATATTTCGTTCAGTTAGCCCTTGTAGGCTTATCTTGTTCTCTTTATCTGGGTGACCTTACTTTTGTCAAGAACAATACTACTCTACAACTATTGGTTTCTCATTGGAGCCATAGGTCACATACCTTTGTGGCCGTTTGGGGTGAGTTTACTGTCACCTTGGAAGATGTATATGAACTTTTAGGGTTATAGGTTGCTGGGTTTGACACCTTCTTCGAGGAAGTTGTCTCTAGTGAAAAAAAAGCCTTAAGAGAGGGACTAGAGGTGGTGGTGAAGGATTGCGTGATCACTTAAAATAAGTGTACATACTCCGAAATAATTCGTTACTTTTATTTTATTGAGGAGAATGCCATTCTTAGAGCCCGCGAAGCAGCCAGGGAGAAACCTTGGGGCCAGAAGGTATTTGAACAGCCTTCAACTGTAAAAGGCTATGGGTCTAAGATCGAGTTAGTGGGCTATATCTAGGTGATGCTATCGAAGGTCTCTCTTTCGGGCAAGCCCCGCGACTGTCCTCGCAAGGACTTGATCAAAATGGCCGTTCGCATGACCAATAGTATAAAAATCCCCCCTGCTGCCATTATTCTTAGTTCCTTATATACCGGGTTGGACCATGTGGTGGCGGACTTTTCTCGAAGCATCGACGGGTTTGATGTTTCTAATTATGCCAACAACGTTCTCTTAACAGTTTTTCTCTATGCCCACTTTTCTAATTACGCCCCCACCGGTAATTTTCCTGGTTTACAGCCCGTAAAGATCCCTCGAATCTATTATTGGAAAAATAAGATTGTCAAAAAGCCCCTGATTGCCTTGATTGATCGAGCCGAGAGGTTTATACCTTGCCCATATGTTGGGCTGAGTCAGTTTTTTACTAATGATTTCTTTGCTGAAGGGGGAGTCTCCCACTGATCCTATTGATGAAGCCCTTGCCGGGTAACAGTGTCCCCCTTCTGTTAATCCCCTCATAAATGCCTTCTTATACGAAGTGGTCATCTTTTTATTCTATGTATAGCCCATATCGGGTAGCCTTGCAGTTTGGTCACGACCAAGGGGCCCCCTTATTGAGTCATTTTACTCGAGAGAAACCCACCAATTTTTCTTTTGCTTGTTCAAATTATTTAACCTCCACTGTTGTAAGTTTTTGTGCCAACTACCCAGCCAATGTCGTGATCCCGAGCAAAAAAGCTCAAGGAGTAAGGTCAGCTATGTACATCAATGTGTTTGGGTAGAATCAGTTGGTTCGCTTTCAAACCAACCTCCTGAAGGAGCCCAGGTATCCCGAAGTTGAAAGGTTTCCACCCATTGAGTTGGGTTTAAGGAATTGTACCACCCAGTCCTCCATTTTTTCTCTTAGTACGGCCAATACCAATGCTCCCCCCGAGTTGCCTCCGCTAGCGCCTATGGATCAGACAGTTGGAAAAAGAAAGTGTAGGGGGGTTTGAAGGTAATCTTGAGATTAGAGATAATCCCCCCATTAACAAAAGTGTTTGGGATTAAGGTAGCGAAGCAGCTCAATAAGGCAGTGATGTAGCCCAAAGCGATGTAACTCAGCAAGGCAGCTCAAGCGAGGTAGTTCAGCATGGCAGCCCAGAGGGACCTTCCAGCAAAGAGGATGACCGAGAGAGATAATCCTTTAGTTCTATTATTTTACTTATCCTTATTGTATCTCTTTTGTTTATATTGACTACGAGGTATACCGATTGTAATAATGTAATGATTATAATGGCATTCAGTGTGAGGTCGAATGATACTCGCGAGAGACCAGGCTTGGTAAGGCCTGGGAGAGCTTTCATGCTCTATCAAATGACCTCACCGTGGAAACTTTAGAGGGACTTGGTTTGGAGGATTGATAAGTGAGACACCGTTGGGGCTTGTCCTGACCATCTTATATACACCTGGTAAAACACTAAAAGACCCTAACCGTGGAACCTCGGGCGGAGAAGCTTTGAGTTCTAACGGGCGTTGAGTTGTGAACCAAATAACCCTCTACTTAACATCACACCTACTTTATGTGATGTCACTATCTAGATGGCAATGTTAAATTTGCACTTGAGTAAACCAATGTGGTATATGGGGCTATCAGATAGTTAGTGAGCCACCTCTATGACGACAGCCTCTTGACACACATTGGTTAGACAAAAGGCATGTCTTGGCACATAATGTTTATAACGTGGATCTAACTAGTGCATCAGGCATTTAATGCTTTTGACATAAAGTATAAGGGATGTCTTTCACAGTTATTAATGACTGAGTTATCTCGGGAGTGGTGTGGGGGATATTTAAGAGCCCCAACCACCTCTGGGGAAGGGATGTTCTTTTTTTACAGTTCAAAAATTATTTACTAGAGAGAATATACATCAGAGAGAGATTTATTACAAACTAGAGAGTTTACTCACCCACCATTGTCATTTATTACAAAGATTTAATATTTAACAGAGATATTTGAGGATGTTTGGTGTATTTGGCTGCCTTCCAAGGTGTATCTAGGATGCTTACTTCTCTCTCCCTCTAAATGAGTTACTTCTCAGTTCATTATTATGTTCTGAGTTATACACGATCGATTTGTGAGTTCAAACTGAGTTTATATTCACTAAATTGTGATTGCGTGTCTTGTAGTTAATCAATAGTGCTATTAGTAAAATTATCATTATTGTAATCAAAAGGGGTTACGCCTCCATCTAATCTAAACTACCCTCTTACAGAAAGAAAGCCTCATAAGCCTCTGTTTAAGCTGATGTTTCCCCTGGTCCTTCGAGGCTAGTTGGAAGGGTTAAGTCTCCTCGCGCTGCCTCATTGGGTGTAACTGTTAGGGCCACTCGGAAGGCAACTTTAAACAAGCTTAAAACCATTCCACAGCCTCCATTAGCCTCTACTCCTGACCCAAATATTTTCGAAGTGGTGAGCCAGATGGTGGATCGTCTTCTCCAGACTTGGGATCATTTTAGTGAACAAGACAGAGCTTTCATGTCAGCCGAGATGTCTGCTCGTGGATTTTCTTATAACCCTCAATCCCCTGGGGGTGATAAAAATAGGAAAACGATTAGCCCCCTCAAGCTTGTGATGGAGGGGTCGAGTGAGTCCAGTGAGGAGGAGTTGCTTGAGGAGCATGCATTTGGTGGTGATGTTGGTGATGAAAATGATGAAGCTTAGGAAGAATAAGATAAAGCCGAAGAAAATGAAGAGGAGGAAGAAGAGGAAGAAGAAGAGACTATGTTGGTGCAGAGGCGTAGATTGAGGATGATGGTTTCTCCTTCAAAACCTGCCTTGCCTCCTCAAGATTATGATATTGTATAGGATGTGTTGGAGGAAGAGGTAAGTACATTAATCTCTCTTACTCTAAATATCTTCGTATGTTCTTTTCTTCTCATTCTAATGGCTCAATTCTGTTGTAACTTGCTCTTTTCCTCATTTTTTCAGGTTGATGCGCAAGGTGGTGCGCATGATGATGCTGGAGAGGATCTTACTCTCGAGGTAGTTTCCCCTACTACTTCACATGTAATCTCACATTTCCCCTTAGGGTCAGTTATATCTAATTTCTCGTCTGAGCCTAGTAGCGGTTATTCCCCTGATCCCTCTTTTTTACGCGAGCAGGCTGGCCTTAAGAAGGATATTCCCAATGTGAGAGCTACTAAGGATATACCCAAGTACCCTGTGCATGTCTCTTTATTGCCTGTGGTGAGTTTATTTTCTTATTTGGGTTGTTGTTGACCTTTCAACTTATTATTCTAACTTTTAACTTCTTCGTTGCTGGCGCCCATACTTATTCAAACTACCCCTTCAGACCACCTTCCTTCGAATGACCAAATGCTTGTATCTGTGTTCAGTCCTTACATTCTGAACCAAGAAGGTGTTGAGCCTGTTGCAGCTGCCCAAGGTGAGGGAGAATAAGAACGTGTGGTTGAGCCAGTGGAGGATAGTAGGCGGGAGCAAGTTGCTGAAATCGAGGGGGGATGTGATTGCCCCTCAAATTCAACGTGTATTGATAGCTTCGGGTCCTATTGAGGAAGAATATGTGGTTCATATGGCCACTCACGAATTTGCTGACGAGCGGCTTCAAGAGGTATTTCCACTCTTCTATCTTTCTACTACGTATAAATTTATTAATTTTGCCTAGTAATATTGGGCTTTGAGCTCAAAATCTCCCATAACCGAGGGTCAGGCGGTCCTAGTAATGTAGGACTTTAAAATTAAAATCTCCCATAACTGAGGGTAAGGTGGGCCTAGTCTTATAGGCATTATCTCCTATAACCGAGGGTCAGGCGGGCTTAGTAATGTAGCACTGTGAAATTAAAATCTCTGATAACCGAGGGTCAGGTGGGCCTAGTCTTATAGGCATAATCTCCCATAACCGAGAGTCAGCAGGTGGGCCTAGTCTTATAGGCATAATTTCTCATAAGCGAGGGTCAGGCGGGCCTAGTAATGTAGGACTTTGAAATTAAAATCTCCCATAAGCGAGGGTCAGGCGGGCCTAGTCTTATAGTCATAATCTCCCATAATCGAGGGTCAGGCGGGCCTAGTCTTATAGGAATAATCTCTATATTAGCAAGATGTTTTGTACATGCTTCCCTTATTTTTATTTCTTACTTCAGTTATTTGTTGTATTTTAGGTGGAGGTCGATCAGCCTGCGGCCCGTAGGCCCGAAGTTGAATATGTTGCTCAGGGGCTAATTCAGGCGGGGCCTTAGCTGAGGTTGCCTCTTTGAGTGAGGCCCCTAGGATTGGTGATTCCCCCGCATTGATTGATCCTCAAATTCAAGCAAGTGATAGTGTCTCGCATACCCAGTGTCCCTCTGCTATTGATAGTGTTTTCATCATGCATCCCCCTAAGTCGGACCCTAAACTAGTTATGAGGCAGACATTGACCAATTTCCCTTCTATTTTAACTGAGGGCCCTCGCTTGTTAATTGAATAGTTGTTGGTTCATTTTCCTTTAACCTTTACCGCTCGCTGCCTTCAGTCGATTCCTGGAATGATGACATGTCATTTGCTTGGGCTCGCGATGGTGTTGGAGGAAATCGTTAATACTCCCATATTTTCCCTTAGCCGTGATACCATCAAAACTTTACTGGGGAGGATTAATGTGTTGACGAATGATGGGTTTTCTATGACTTGGCTGGTGGATCTACTGCGGAGTTTCAAGAAGGTTGATATTCCACTTATTTATCATCGCCTCCAAAGTTCACATCGCTCACAAGTGGCCATCTCAGAGGATCGTGTAAGTCTATAATCCCAATTGTTGATATCTGAACGAAGTGTGCAGGAGGCTCGCGAGGCGGGTGCTCGTGCGGAGATCAAGTTAGTTAAGAAAAAGAGGGAATTAGAGGCCATTCATCAGACTAGGTAGCTTCATCAGAAGGATTTAGCTGACCTTATTGCAAATCAAAGCAACCATGAGTAAATTCTTCCCTAACATCACCGCTTGCTACTTGGTTCAGAGAATCTTCATTTTATCATGGACGACCCCTAGATCCATTATTTAGTGTTTCTTTTATTGGTGCTGCCCATTTCTGTGGTCTTTTGAATTTTTTAATTTGGTTGTAACCACAACACTATCATTTATTTGAAATAAAGAAACATTGCAAACTTTGGTGTTTCCTTTCCTTTCTGTTGTTTCAATTGAATATTGGTTAGGCCTACTACATCAATGCTAAGTACTTCACGCATAATAAAGGAATCAAATAGTGAACTTGTGAAAATAAAATAGTGATCTAGCATATGCCACATGAATATTGCTTCCAACTATATTAAACGGGCGAGCCCAATTCTCTAAAGCATACATTCACAGTTTCAAAAAAAAATTCAATGAACAATAGTGGTAGAACATACATTCAGACATGATAAATCTTCAGCCGCTTATTATTCAATTTGAAAGTAACATTATCTTTCAGCTTGTATATCTCACAGTAACCTGATCATGAGTTGCCCGAATAATATAAGGCCCTTCCCAGTATGATTCGAACTTTGGTAGTGACAAACCTCTTATGTGTCTTGTGCATGCTTTTAAAACCAAGTCCCGCTCCATGAACTTCCTTGGCCTCACCAATTGATCATAAGATCTGGATAACAGCTTCATGTACATCTTGAAGCGTCTCGCGGCATTATCCCTGTGTTCTTCCATGGCTTTGAGTTGTACGTGGCGGCTGTGAGGGAGCATAGCACTTCGTAGGTTGTAGCGAGCAGAAGGTACCTCGAGTTCGACCAATAACACAGCTTCTTCCCTAAATACTATGGAGAATGGTGTGTACCCTGTTGGCTTTCTTTTTTTCATTCGATAAGCCTATATAACCTCGGGAATCTTGTCATCCTATGAGCCTGGAAAATCATCTAACATTTTTGCCAAAATATTCACTAAAGTTTTATTGGTGGCCTATGCCTGCCCATTGCACTTCGAGTATGCCACTGTTGATTTGTGATGGATGATGGAATACTTTTATATGAGCAAGCGCACTTCGCTATTGACAAAGGGGGTACCATTGTCCGACATAAACACCATCGGGGTTCCAAAGCAAAAAATAATGTATTCCTTCATAAATTGAGCTACTACCCATGCAATGGCTTTCTTAGGCAGTATGGCCTTCGCCCACTTTGTTAAACATTTTGTGGCTACTAAGATCCATATCTTTCCTCGTGACGAAGGGTGGATGGCTCCTACCAGGTTAAAGGCCCAAGTATGGAATGGGAATGGTAGAGAGTGTAGGTCCACTGAAAAAGCATGAATTATATTCCCATGTAGCTGATAAGCTTTGCACTTTGAACAAAATCAGTTGAGTCTTTCTCCATAGAAGGCTAATAATAGCCCAAAGTCATTAGTTGATCGTAAATTTTGGCTCCCCCAATCTTCCCTGGGTTATGATCTTGCTTTAACACCTCTTCAGCCTCTTCTCTTCTTATGTACCTTATAGGCCTATCGTGGTAGCCTCGTCAGTACAACTGCCCATCTTGTATGAAGTACCTCGATGCTCACCTTTTTATCTTCGTAGGGTCCTCTTTATCCGTTGGCATCACTCCATCTATCAAAAAATCCATATAGGGTTATCTCCAGTCATGCGGCTAGTTAATGAAGTTGCATTATGTTGCCTGATAGAAAAGACAGCACTTTGAACACTCTCTCTGCATTATGGTGGCCTCATGTCTCATTGAAGGCCAATAGTTCCCTTCACGTTGTATCCTTCTATACAAAGGGATCTCGTTGGTCTCGTAGTTATCTTTGTGTATTTCAATCAGCCTATTTTTAACTTCTTTGGGGTCCACACACCTGGGCAGCCAACCTCCTTTATTCTTTTAGTATAAGTTGTCTTTGGCAACAAAGTACTGCGCTAAATCAGCAAGGTTAAGTGGCCCTTCCCCTCTCTCCATTGGCCTTCGGATTTCACCCCTCTAATAATCTTTATCCTCTGAGGGAAGCATCTCAAACACCGTCGAGGGGGCCGTTCTCTTTGTAATTCGGACCAAAGTTTACTCTTCATCGAAGGCAATCTTATGGGTGATGGTGGCGTAGGCATTCATATGTCTGTTCATCGTTCAAGGGTGCCACTTTATCTTTACCATCTCGAACTTCCCAAGAAGTCGTTGGATTATCCTACGATAAGGCGCCAGACTCATGCGCTTCAGATCAAATTCCCCTGTCACTTGTTTAACCACCAAGTTAGAATCCCCTTTAATTTTCAACACTTGGATTCCCCTTCTCAGTGCTTCGAGTAGCCCTAGGACTAGTGCCTCGTATTCGGCTTCGTTGTTTGAGCATTCGAACTCCAATTTCAAAGACAGGCAAATTTTTTCACTGCCTCTTCACAAAATGACTCTTGCTCCTCGTTTTTTCTCGACTGAAGAGCCATCAAATTCCATACTCCATTTGTCTAGGCTAGATGCTATGAAATTAGCCTGGAAGTCATCACCCGAGAACTCTTTAATAGGCAGCTCGAATGTCTCAAATGGAAAAATGGCCAACAGATTTGCATATGCTTGACTTTTGATAGCTCGAGGGACCACGCACTTAAGATCATACTCCGAAAGGATTAGAAACCATCTAGCTTCATGGCCTATCAATACAGTTCTAGCAAGAAATAATTTATGGGATCGCACTTAGTTACGATATGAACTGTGAATGATAACAAGTAATGGCTTAGCTTTTATGCTATAAATACGAGTCCAAACAGTACCTCTCAATGCTATTATATCTGGCCTTAGTCCCGTGTATAATCCTACACAAGTAATAAATAAGTTTTTCAATGCCTTCGCACTCTTGGGCCAACAAAGCCCCAATAGACCGTTCTGTTGACATAAGATATAAGCATAAAGGGGTACCTGCCTTCGGGGAATTCATTATTTGAGGAGAATTAAGGAGTTCCTTCAGCTTGTCTATGGATTCTTGGTGCATTATTCCCCATGCAAACTTCACGCCCTTTCTCAGCAGCTCCATCAAGGGGTGCGTCACCTCAGCCAGTCTTGGGATAAACCGTCTCAAGTACGAGACCTTGCCAAGGAAACTATTTAACTCTTTCCCTAATTTTGGCCATGGCATATCAAGGATCGCTCGTTATTTATCCAAGTTAATTTGTACCCCCTGGTGATTTACCACGAACCCTAGGAATTTCCCACTCGTTACCCCAAAGGCGCATTTGAGAGGGTTCATTTTTAGCTTATACTTCCTGCAGCGAGTGAACACCTTCCTCAAATCGTCCAGGTGAGAGCCCTCCTTCTTGGATTTAATAACCAAATCATCAACATAGAACTCCACGGTCTTATGAAAAATGTCTTGGAAGATGTGCATCATCGTTCTCTGGTAGGTAGCTCCTGCGTTCTTCAATCCGAAAGGCATGACTGTGTACATGAAATTACCTAAAGGCATCCAGAAAGCAGTCTTCTCTGTGTCGGTCAGATCCATTTTTATTTAATTATATCCCACGTACCCATTCATGAAGTTGTACATCTCATGGCCTGCTGTTGCATCAATCAGGCTATCAATTGAAGGCAACAGGAATCCATCCTTCGGGCACGCTCGATTCAGGTCTTTGAAGTCTATGCATATTCTGATTTGACTCTTGTCCTTTTTTCCCACAAGCACAATACTAGAGAGCCAGATCGGATGTTGGATCGGGGCTATTAAACCAGCTGTGAGCAACCCATGAACCTATAATTTAATCTTTAGGTCCAACTTTTTCTTGTACGTTCAAGTGCTTATTTCACCAAAATGGCTGAGGGAAAAACATTCAACTTATGACAACTCACCTCCTAGTCTACTCCAGGCATCTTGGTGTACTTCCACGTGAAGGCGTCCTTGAACTTCGATAGCAGCTTGATCATCTCCCCTCGAGAGGTTCCCTTCAAGTCCTTCGAGATAAAAATAGGGTTTAGATCTTCACCCTCTCTAGCCAAGTCGACCTTTTATAACTCTTGGATCTGCAGTCAAGGGCTATCCCTCATGCATTCTGGTTCTTTTTCATGTTCCTCCATAAACTCATATATTCTGTAGTTATCAATTATCAAACATTGCCCCTGGTTATCTGCCAGGAATCATTCATAAACTGGGTCAGCTTCATCATCCAGACTCTCAGCTGCCCGCTCACACCTTCATAATTTGTAGATAATTATGTTGCTAGGCAAAAATACCCATTTGCATTGTCGGTCCACTTTCTTCTTAAAAGGCCTCTTTATGTGATTCTCGTCCGTTTCTCTCATTGTTCGTCTGCTGAGAACACATTGCATTTGGACTTAGTTCTCAATAGGGTCGATGCATGGGGTCATTCGATCGCGGAGCTGCCTTGATAGACTACGGGGGCTCATCTCTCCCAGTTCACACTCTTATCCATAAGTTATAATCGTTCTAGTAGGTGCCTGCACCCTCTCTCGAGTTGACGGGATCCTTATCCCCCCAGTATATCTTGTTACCATGGTATCTTCTTCTGCCAGATCAATATAGAAAGTTGTGTACACCATATGGGACTCCTCCTTTGTAAAAGGTTTCTTAGTAGCTCATATCACCATCTCTTTACCCTTTATGTTTACTTTCGCACATTGATGATAAGTGAAGGGTACCAATCTATGGTTGTGCATCCATACCCTACCTACCAATACCTAGTATGACGGCTCACAATTCATGATGTGGAATTTAATATGGGAAGTAATGTTCCCCATCGTGATGCCCATATTAATATAACCCACTGACGTGGAGGATTGATTATCGTAACCTGATATTTCCAACGAATGGGGCACTGTACTTATCTCCGATAATTCGGTGGCATAAAAGGATCCAATGGGCATTATATTGATAGATGCCCCTCCATCCAATTAGACTCGTGAGAAAACGCAATCATTCACTGATGTAGTAACATACAAGGGTTTGTTGTGCGGGTACCTGATTAGTCTATCAGCTTCTGATAATGTCACTTCCGAGAAATATCTACACACTAATTTAGCCATGGGTTCCTTCCATTTCAAATGCGACACCATGTTTTTCTTCATGATCTCTAAAATGGCTCGTGCCACTTCTAGCATGGAATCCTCAGGAAGACCAACCTGATCGAAGAACCAGACAAACTTTGAGGAGCGGGCCACAGTGGCACACTTGATCCATGGGTTTGTCCAGTCATATTTTAACTCATAAACTTCTTCCACATCTCTATACGTGGCCTCGTCATATGCTACCACTGCATTAACTTCTTCCATGGAACAGGTTCCCAGTTGGCTGTTGAGTCCCTTAACGGGATCGTATACTTCTTCCTCTTAGTCTTTTTCCCCTTCGATCACGTCCCTCAAATGAAGTTGAGCCAACTCAAGGGTGCACTCTTCTAAAGACTCTTCGAAGCCATTACCGAAAGATCCTTCGACGTCATTTCCTTCGAGCCACTGTCCTATCGCCAATTGCTCAGCCTCTTCATCCAAATCTCTAGCCATATGGTCCCCGTGAGGTGGCAGGGGATTGTCGTTTTAATTTTCTTGTGGCTATACGATGTCCCCACTCTTTACATGACGGTCAATCAACCTCCTGAGTGAGAAGCACACTTTAGTAGGGTGGTTTACCCTATTGTGTAGTGCGCAATAATGAGGCTTCTCTCTATCTTCTCACGTGAGCAGCACAGCTTGGACATTAACTGACATGCATACTTTGTTACGGACCATGAGATCATAAAGATTCAAGGCCTGTTCCACCGTGCAAGGTAGCTCAGGGGGATCCTCTTCATCTTTGAACTTTCTTTTGCCATCTCTACCCCTTCTACCTCCTCGTCCGCCATTATTTCCTTCTTTACTCCCCCCATCCGCGTAGTTGATCCTCGAGGGTATTCCCCTCCCCACAATAAATGTTGGCCTCATCAGTAAGCTTGGGAAGACGGGCGGGGGTACCATAAGTTTTACCAATATGGAAAAATTCCTGACTGCTTTTAAAAATATTACAAACATACCTTCTCTTGTTTCGTTAATCGGGTGACATATATATTCAGGCAAAAAGCCCTCTGCACACACGGTTCCTCTCTCACGTCAAGGGAGCGTTCACGAAACCTCCTAATATAAGCCACAACATCCTCTCCTGGCTTTTGTTTCTCATGTACGAGATGGGTGAGTCTGAACTCATCCTCAGCCAAAAAGAACTTTTGCATGAACTAAACATGCAAATCTTCCTAATATCTTACACTATCTAGGGCTAGGTGGGAATACCATGTGTAGGCTTTCTCTGTCAGGGATTTTGAAAACACCCTTAGCCTCAAGTTCTTGTCATTGCAGTGGGCTCCTAGGCTCTCAATGAACCTCTTTACATGCTCCTTGGGATTAGCGACTTTCCCCGTGTAGTTTTCAAACATTGGAGGAACATAACCCATTGGGTAGGGTTCATTGTTATAAGCTTCTGGGTAGGGATTACGAAAGTCATTGTACACTGAGGAACTATCTCCTTTAGACGCAGCTATAAACTTTAGCAGCTCTTTCTTTATGTCCTCCAAACTGGTTGACAAGGGGTTGGCTAACTGCGGCATTAATATCACCAGGGTTATTAAGTCTCACATGTTTTCTCCTTGGCCTGCTATTACAGCTGGAGCCGCTGAAGTTATTCCCCCACTCTGCAGTGTCGGCCCCGTTGTTATGGGTGGGACCGTAGTAGTACACGCACCGCCTAAGGGTGGTGAAATAGTGGGGAAGGCATTATTAAAAGCAAGAAATTCCACTCCTCCAGTCACAGTGGGAGTGGGTATGGCCGTTGGTGGCGTAGTAAAGTAGTTTGCTCCCATGGGTGCCCCTAACATTACTTAGGCTGCCAGAGTTTTTATGAACTCCGCGAATAAACCCATCAACCCCTGCATTTGCGCCTAGCTCATTCCTCCTTGCGTGGCCATCGTCTCCGTGACTCCAACTCCGGGAACACTAGGCTTCGTCCTTGTTATTCTCGCACCCTTCGACAGCACATTATTGTTTACCTCTTCTTCACGTTGTATGGCGTCGAAGTCAATGACTCTAATGGTGCTATCCTCTGGCATCTTTTCAATAGAGAATGCCTCCCTAACGGAGTTGCCAAATGTAAGATGTGTGTTCTTCAAATACAGTTAGTATTAAATGAGGCGTAACCCCTTATCAAGATCGGGACTAACATCGTTAGGTAAGCAATATAGGAAGCAACCACAGGTAAATCAAAGATAAAGAGATTTAATGTTCAGGCTTGCATTCAAGAGCATATTAACACATGAAAGGCAAGACAATCACAATAAATGAATGGGACCAGTAGGTGGCGTGGTTAGAGGGAGAAAGAACAAGCACTTTAGGCACAATAAAGACAAGGCAGGAACTTCAAGCTCAGTTAGTGCCCAATGATGGGTGCATTAAATGTGTACGGGAGTTAATTCTCTCGCAAGGGTTCTCTGTTATAAGTAGAATTGGGCAGTAATTATGGGCTCAGGATTCTCTCTCTTTTGATTTGTTTATCTAGTCTTATTTATATGAGGGAGGGGCTTCTCGAGTCAGCATCCCCTTGATCCCTCTGGTATAGTGTATTAAATGCATGAGATATTTCATTTAATGCATGGGATCTGATAGTTCTAGCGGGAAACCATTCTATTGGCTAGAATTATTGAGGGCATTAATAAGGGATATGACTTGTCAACTTGAGGCTTACTCTAGGGTGGTCAGGTTTGGTGAGCTAGACCTGCCATCCTAAGGATAAAGGCACTCGAGTGCTACATTCTTGAGTCCCTAAATGTCAGACCTCGTGACGTGAGGATGTGGTTAAAATAATGACTATTGTTAGGTATCTGGTCACATCACTCAGGTGGGCTATCACCCAAGGTACCTCAAGGAGGTAACCTCGAGGGGGAAAGAATTAAGGGAGATTGGATAACTCGAGGAGGTTCAGTTGATTAGGTAAGTAATGAGTAGGCTCGAGTGACATTTGTCCTAGGTGAAGTTTTGTCCAAGTTTGCTAAGAGGGTTGGTAATAATTCCCAACTTTCCTTGTTCTCAATTCTCCAAACCATGTCCCTATAAAGTTTTCAAGAGTAGGTTACTTGATAGAGCATGAAAGCTTTCCTATACCCTGCCAGGCATGGTCCCTCGTAGGTACTGAATAACCTTACTTAATATGTATATTCATAAGAGAAAATACATAATATAACATTTTATTTCTTATTACAAACTACTGTCATCCAAGTGACTTTGTTCTTCGAATTGGATCCTTCGATCCAGTTCCGTTGGAGACTCTTTAAGATAGGGCGCTATGAGTTACTTGTTGTGAAGGATCCTTGAGGTGGGTCCTGCAAACCACTTGTATGGAGGATCTTCGAAGTGTGTTTGTGGTACATCCTTATTTGTAAATGATCAATATGTCTGGCTAAATTAATCACTCATTGGGGAGGACACCCTCTACAGACTCAAAATACAAAACATATCATATATGTAACCACACAAATACCACTGAAGCACAACTATGTATAGGCATAAACGACCACAGAAGACAAAAACACATAATCTTTGCACCTTAGCATAGTATTAATGTGTCTAAACATAGTGGAATGATGTGAAGGGGCGTGAACTAGTAATAAGATGAAATGACCCAATCACTTAAATGTACAAGTAGATCTATTTGACCCCAATAATTTATCAACATTTTATGTAGCCCCACATGTCAAATAAAGAACTCAAAAGGATAAACAAACAAAATGCACACTTGCCTACAATTTTAATGATTCTCAAATTAATAGCATCAAAATAATCAAGCATAACTAGGACTCATTGTGCAAATCAATTGTTCTTCAACTAAACACCCTAAAAACATATATCATTTCTCTCTCTCGTTTTCTATTGAAGATATAATTTTTGAAGCACCAATGTAAAAAATAATTGACTTTGGCAATTTTTCTGTGTTTATTGCCTCTCAGTCATTTAGGCTCTTGCCAATGGTTGCCTTTCACGCAAAGAAAATTTTTCCTTTCATAACCCTTTCCCATGAACACTCGTATTTTTTTAAAATATCAAAAATCAACTCACGGGTAATGGTTTTTACATGTACAGATATCCCATAGTAAAAAAAATTGTATATGATAAAATTATTAGGAGAACACCTCACTTTACTCATATGATATATGAAGTTAAAATCCAAAAGATCTCATGCAAAGTCTGTGCGGAGGCATATTAAAAGTGAATCCATTTACAATTAAAAATTCAAACTACTTCATGTAAACATGATTAAGAACAATCAAAGCATTGAAAATCAAAATCAAATGTCCTAGTCACATGGATATATGGAGGGAATGGGATTCAAACACACTGTTATGACACACGATACGTGTAAAAACCAATATACATAAAAATAAAACTACTTTTGAGTTTTTAAAACATTTTTCAAACTAAAATCAATTTTTAAAAAAAAAAGCTCAAAAGACAAACAAAATCTTTTTTATTCTTCTCATTAAGACCCCCAAAAAATAAAAAATAAAAATACAAAAGATAAACACGTTATAACACTAGCAATAATATATAACATGAATCACAAAACTAGTGTATGATAAACATGCAAGTAATCACTCATAAGATATAGCATGTGATGAATCGTGTGAAATCATACGAGAATCAACAAACCTAACATTAAATGCATATAAATCGAATCTCCTAGCTCACATAAGTGTAACGTGACGAACTCAGGCTAGGGAAACCTTTGTGACACTAGCCTTAATCTTCCTAGGACCTTTGACATTTCCTACCGTAGTGTGTGCAAGTTAAGACATAAGGAAAGTTACCTATAGGTTGACCTTTTCTAACGTCCCTTGGCTCTAGCAGGGAAAGTATCTTTATTAACGACTTTGCATATAACTCCTGAAAGGGCACTTAAAGCTCACTCTCATCCTCCTAATCTTCTTCATCATCTCTCCTCTCCTCACTATCTTGGGAACCTAAAGATCGAATCGTCTCACCTAAGTTATATGAAGAGTTGGTAATATCTGACAACTTAGCATAGAACTCATCAAAATACTCATTCTCTAACATCTTAATTGTCTCAAACTTAGTCATCAACTTTTTTAATTTGATAACCCTAATATTATATGTTCCCTCCTATTTGTATCGCAAAATATCACAAACATCTTTTACGCTCTAGCACGTCATAATGCGTCTAAACTCTTCAGTTATCACAACATAAGAAATAGTGTTCACAACCCTGGAATTAAAAGTCGGGGCATTATTTTCATTTATTGTCCATAAGGCAAACTCTTTATGAGTACCACCTTCAATGGGAGGAGTCCACCCATACTCAATCGAGTTCCAAATACTTTCATCTATCGAGTTCAATAAAAATCACATCCTAGCCTTCTAATAGGGATAGTTTGTCCCATCAAACAATTAAGGGTGGACAATATAACTACCCTCTCCATTAAAATCCATTTAAACCCTAAAAAATGACTAAACATTGATATAACACAACAAACTAGTATATCCTGCTCAGATACCAATTTGAGAAAGCTAGTGCACCCCAGAGTTTGTACAGAAACATCACCAATTTTCAATTTTCACAATTCTTAATAAACTTTGCACAGAATAAAACCACGACTGTTGTGTGAAACGGTTTAATCCAATTTAGTCTTGACCTAAACATGCATCTAGGTGAGAATAGGCAAAGAATAAAATAAGCAACCCACAATATGATGATGTACGAGGAAAACCCACAAAGGAAAAAATCTTGGACGGGCTAGCCACCCAAGTCCACTATGATACATGTCTATTTATAAGAATAACTTTTATTTACTCACAGACTCGACGCCTCAATATTTGATGTACTTCCTCATTCCTTGTAACCTTCTTCACAACCACTGTTGGATGCCTTTAAATAGCCATACAACGTAAGCGCATTCCCACATCTTGATATTCCACCGATCTTACTTGCCTCGTGACCATTCCAGTTGCCACTCAACACAAACACGATCTCCCCTGTTGAAATCACTAATGATATGTAGATCAAACTAGTATGGCACAACACGAAAGAGATCTCAAATAAATATATAGATGTAGGATTCTTATATCTCAAACTTGGGTGTAAACTAGGGTTTGGGAAGCATAAGATAAACCTTGAAAAAATGTTCTAGCAAAAAAACTTACAGGAAAATGATGTTAGACCTGAGTATTTATAGAAAACACAAATTTTAAGGCGACACATTTTTTGAGACAACTCATTTGAATGAAAACACAATCTTGTTTGAACCAGTTAAAACCTTATTCAAACGAACAAGCTAATCTCATTCGAACCATCTTCGAATGAGCTTCGAATGATATATTTATGTTTAAAAGAAATTTCTCGTTTGATGTTAGTTTCAAGGTCGTTCTAACGACATTCACATATCGTTCGATCAAACTACTTAAACTCATTCGAACGAACTAAAACCAAAATGTATTTTTCTTCCAAAACTCCATTTTACAAAAAGGCCTCAAACAAATTGTATAAAACAACACCAAAACGTATCCAGGGATCAAACATCGATATGTTTTCACACGTTCAATGAGATTCCCCGGATGATGAAGATGAAAACTCGACACGCAATCCAATGTTTTCTCAATATAGCTTTAGCTTTATAGTAGTCTTTAATCACACATCAAAGGTTTGAAGGATACATAACTTAAGTCCTAACCTATGACTCAAATAAGTTTTGTCTAGACACGAATTTAAGACAATACATACCAATTGACTCGATTCATAAATTTGTCCCTATATTTTTTTTCTCCATGTGACTTAGAAAATATAATGAGTATGAAAATGGGGTGTCTACCCCTTAAATTTCTAATAGTGACAATCACCAAACAAAATATTTAAGAAGAATATATCATAAATTCAAAGGCTAAAAAACCATTGTCTCGTTATTTGGACACATTATAAAATGTGAATCAAATATAAAACCTACATAAATTAAAGGCACTGTTCCAAACTAAACATTAGAAAAAAATAACATAAAATTGAAAACCAATAACATTAATAATATATATCTTACCAATTACCGTTTGAGAATAATTTAGACCTTAAGATGTCCCTGTAACACTAAAAACAATTAAAGAATATAAAAAGGAAAAAAAACAATAATAAAGGGATTAAATGAGTCCCGGTGTAATCATGCCTATAATATTGTGGACAATTTAAGATATATAGAGTGTACAATATAACTAAGAATTTTGAAAGTAAAAAAAGTAATGCAAAACTTTAAAAATTAACTCTAATTAAGAAAAATCATTTGTCTACGTGTTTGCCCAAAATTAATTTCCTCCAAATTACATCAAAGTGAAAATTAAAGTTATAATTAATTCTTGAATTAAGATCTGATTCAATTGAATAAAACCTTTTAAATAAGTTTAAATTTAAGTTTACCCATTTAAATTATGTATATTCAATTTCATGTGATTATTACAATAATATTGAGGTTAAAAAAATTAAATCTAACTACACAATACTAGAATTTAATGTGGGAACCCTAGACGGAAAACCATAACGCCCCAACCCAAAGAAAGAGTCAATTAATGCAAATATTTATGAAATACAAAAGTTTAGATCTGATATATGTTATAAACTCAATATTACCCATGAATATCCTTTTACATATTTACTTGAGACCTACATAGTTTCCAATATTTGTTTCTCTCCTCAGCAATATATTACAATCCGTAAGCTTCGTTATCCACCGTAAACAAATCAACTAAAAAACTTAAATACCATCTCAATCTTTTGGACACAATGATTAACCCTCAAACAAGGATGCACCAAGACTGATCAAATAACTAATTTCAATAAGGTTTCATGTGATGGGATTTAATGTTTTGTGTTCACGTGATCATGGGTTTAAAATGGAATGCCATATAGCTCTTAGGAGGAATAGTAAAAAATCTCCCTAGCACTTTGTAAAAAGTGGAGACGTCATTATGAATCAAATAAGAAGTTCCTTTTTCAAAAAGAAGAAGTTTAATTAAAACACAAAAACTCAAAGTTAGCATCTCGTACGACGAGCTTGACCCCATACAAACGAGCACTTATTAAGAGAGCTTGTATCAATGTTTCTTCCTCGCTTTTTATATTCTCGTAGGATACCCCATATGAAAATCTTGTCCATCTTATGGGGTATTTATACAAACTTCATACAGGCTTCACTATTTCATGTATAATTTTATGCTCAACCACTACGAAATGTTGTAGTGGAAAAAATGTACAATTATAACTTTCAAAATACTATAATATCAAAAAATGTGGAACATTAATTAAAATTTATTAGAGATAGTAACCCAAAAAATTAAAATATTTATTTGTTTTAAAGTATGCATCCAACAAATTTGCCCAACACATTAGGTGAACCGATAATGAAAATGACAATACCAAGTAATTCCACCTCCATCACATAAAAACGTGTTCTCGTGTAATTCTTGTATGAATCTTATAATATTGGTTAATAAATATAACCAATATGTTAAGTATGATAACATTTATGACACCCCTTATTTTTAACACAGAAGGTCGATAGTCTCATGTATAGTTAATAATGGCTATTTAACATCTGCATATCATTCTAAGCATGTGACATAAAGAAAATAACAAGAATAAATAACTAAATAGGATAATATGAATCAAAATAAGTCTAAGTCAACAACTAAAATATTCTAATATAATATCCAAAATAAATACTAGATCTACGACAAAACTAACTAAATAAATCCTCAACATAATAAATCAATCCCATAGCTCTAGCACCCAACATTGGTCCATAGATAATATCCCAAAATAATTAGAGGTGGAAATAAGGAGTATGCAACCCGATACCTACATCATATGAAAGAGAAAACTAGGGAGATTGGAGCGACACTAGATAATGTTGCAGTATCAACCCTAATACTAATAAATTTTATAACATAATGGCTTTATCTTATCTATAATTAGAATTCATATTATAAATTTAGGTCTCTTATAACATGATTCCTATCATAATCATATAAAACCACAAGGGAAGAATATAATTAAAGATTTTTGTATTGTTTGCTGTGTATTTCAATCCTCAATTGATAATATTCAATTAGCTTTCCAATCTCGTCAACAATATCTCCCAACATTTAAGCTTCATTCTTATCCAATTGTCCAATTGCCTCATTAACACTCTATTTCTAACCACTTAGGTTTAGGTTTTGGTGAAAATGATATAATAATTTTACATTACAAGTATGTCAATATCCTCACAATCTTTTAGACATCTTAAAACCCTAAATTAACACTACTTATGGGCTCCAAAACCTCACCTAATCATTCCAAACTTGTGTCACCCAACCCATGGATCCAATGCCCCATACTTTTGACAAAATTTATCACTTCAATAACCTTATAACTCCAACCCAAAACACAACACATTACATTAGTGCCAAAGCCAAAGACAAAAAATGAGCCACATAAAGAAAACAAGATGTTTATTTAGATTTTTATTTTAATATAGTTACCACCAAATTAATTTCTTCAGCATACAATTAAATTATTTAGATTAAAATAATTATTATTATATACAATTAATGTAACATATAATCTACCATATAAATATAACATGTAAATTTAATAATTAAAATAATTATTTAAAATCACTGGGCATTACAACATCTTACTGATCAATTTCTTAATTCGGCATCTTTCCACCTTAAGGGAGAAGCTAATCAATGGCATTAATGGCTTCACATTACTTAAGATGGTGGAGGCGTTGAAATTACGTGGAAATTTTTTGCAATGGATATACCTACAAAATGCAGTGAACTATATCATTGGAATATTTATTATAGGTGTGGTGATACGTACTGAACTAAATAATGCAGTGAATTATATTTTCTAACTCAAGCATTCGACATAAAAACATAAAAGAAGCCTCGTTGGATTAGTATTGGGTCAACATAATGTAACATCCCGTAATTTTTAATGATTTTTATATGGAGATTAATTAAATTAAAATGGGAAATTAATTTGGATTAAAATAAATATTAATTAGCGTGATAAGGTTTGATATTTATTTGTATGAATTATAGTGAGTATTAATTAGTGAATAAGTAATAAATTAGTAAGAATGCATTATGGTTGTCGTGAGTGAGAAATACGACAGTTACGGTAATTTAGTCGGGACGCGCGTGTTAGTCGTGTCAGGACTTAACTTTATGAGATAAAATGTAATTTAATTATGGGTCATCCAAATGGTCTTTTTGAGTGCGCTAGTGTGTATGGAAGCATCAAAATAGACAAAAAAGTGTACTCAGGAGTTTGAATTGGGTCCGGGGCATTTTTAGGCCAAATCGGCACCTCGAAGGAATATTTTGGTCTTTTGGATTTCGGGGAAAAAGGGACCCACGAATTTTAGACATTTATATCACCATTTATGTTAAAGGGTCTAGGGTTAGAAGTTACCAAAATGGAGAGAGGCCATTAGAGGAGGAAGAAAAGAGTTCTACATCACCACCACCACCAAAATTTAGTTAGGGAGGAGAGGAACGAAATCCCAACCCCTTTTTGCAGAGAATCAGAACTACAATTACATGAAATTGTTTATCTTATATGTTTCTAAAAGTTTGTAATACTCATGTAGTCTAGAATTGGTATTTTGATGATAAATTGATGTTCTTAAGGTTTTTGAGAATTAAACACATGAATCTTGGGTAGGATTTGCATGTAGATTTAATCCCTATGTGAATAAAAAACGAAATTTGAATATATGTGATGAGATAAATGGAGGAAATCTGGGTCTATCATTGATTATGAATGAAGAACAATGAAATCTAGGGATTTAAGGATTTTTGAAATAATCGTTTATTGGATTGAATTCGTAATGGTTTAATGTTAGATTTACATTAGAAATCATTATACCACATGTATATAATGTTGCAGAAAGTTAGTTGTAAGTTTGGTGAAGAAACATGATGGTTGTGTTGAATAAAAATGGTGAAAAACGCAAGAACAGAATGAAAAATATGAACTCCTGCTTTTTAAATCGATTTGGCACAAAGGCAAATCTATTCGACTAGGCGAATCGATTCGTCCCTTGAGCGAATCGATTCGATTTTCCCAGAATTGTGAGATTTTCCCAATTTGAACCCTAATCTTGTGTATACCTAATGGGAACAATTATAAGACATCACTAAAACATAATGAGATATATTATGAGTGACAGTGGGCCTTGGCAGGATGGGAACTTAGTCATGAATGAGATAATTAAGGCTAAGGTTAATTGGGCATAATTTGTAATGTGAGTAAATTCGGGAGAATGAGAACAAATCATGGAAAGATGAGTGAACCTATGACTTAGGCCAATAGAGTATGAATGTATTGATTACTAAAATAACTTAAGGGGTAACTAGGGCCCTTCGGGTAGAGAATAATACTCAGGAAATACGATAGAGAGTTAAAAATCATAAATTGCGAAGCACGGTAAGTACTCAAGGGATGAATATATATAATACGTACAAATGATAATTATAGGCCGAGTGTATACCTATATAGATTATATTAGAGGTCGAATGTATGCCTATACGGATTATATTATAGGTAGAGTGGATACCTATACGAATTATATTTATAGGTCATGTGTATACCTATACGAATTTTATTTATAGGTTTTGTGTATTCCTATATGAGACATATGAATAAGTTATGTGAATGCCTAGTATGTGCTTTATCATGTGTGTGAACATACCTACGTTGCTTGCTATCACAGGAGGTTCCATGTCATGGACAGTCTTATCCTGATGAGCCCATTGGGGGAATTTTAGACTTGTGCCTCACAATATAGAATTTAGAATTGAGCACTACTTGTGTGTATGATGGTGTGACCGATCATTTGGGTGTGTTAGGTGTGTGCGTAGCCCATAGGTTTAGAACTATGTTCGCCTCCAATATGTGTTGATTTGATTTATGGTTCGAGGGAAAAATCCAAACTGATAACCTGTGATTTATTACTAATGTACCAGGACTCGATAGCAGAGTATGCATACTCGCTCCGCGGTTCTTAGCCTAGGGATGCTAGACATGTATATATAAATAGTGTGATACATATATACGTGCATGTGTATTTATCCTACTTGTGTGTAATGTAGGAAGGTTAGATAGTTATCTACAAGTGGTGTAATTATGAAATAATCTGCTTAGTGGGTGATAGTAGTAAAGTTAGATAGTGTATATCTAAAGACGACTTAAGTATAGAAATTTATATGGTTTAATAATAACATATGAGGTAATGTTAATTATTAGTGCTACGATAGCGTACTGTATGGGCGGTACGGGAGAAGTTAAAGAGATATTTAACTGAGGGCTAATGAGTAAATATTGGGACCTTGTAGTGTATTTTATAGGCAATATGAGTGAGCTAAACCTGTTAGTGGTTAGTTAGTTATTGATGAGACCTATTTAGGTTAGCTAGCATAGCTAGCTAGGAGATGTTAGGCGTGCACATTAATTTAGAGGTGAGGAATTCAAGGGAGTGTACGTTGAACTAACATGTGTATCAATAACTAATTTTAAACTGTGATAAATACTTATTAAATATTTTCAAAAGGTTTTCTTGGGCTCTAACCAGCCTTGCAAAATATTTTCAAAACCTTTTAAGTGTCCAACCACAGGGATTCCAAGCTTGATGATTTGTTCCAGGGATGCGTAATTGCGGCACTTGTGGACTCTTACAGGATTTGTATTAAATGCTTAAGTCACTTCATTTCTAGAGTAGGATGTAGTTCAGTTATTTTATTTGGGCATGTGGTCCCTTCATCTATTTCTTTTATTCCTTTTATCAAACTTTGTATTTGTGCACTCAGTTTGATTTCATTAGATGTTTAGTTGGACTTTTGAGAACCGATGGCTCATTCGGTATTATTTTTATTCAGTTATTTATCTTGTGATTGGTTCAAATTTTTATTACTATGTGAATGGCTTGGTTATTGTATTTATTTTTGCATGTTGTTACTGTTTAATAAAAAGAAAAAATACGGCACCGACTTTTCGAATACTAGGTGGTTAGTAAACTTCTAAAAAAAATTCAATAGTGATGCTAAGAATTAACCAGATGAGATTCCTATTTTATTTTTATAAATGATTGATCACTCAGTATTTAAATAGGAGGGTGTCATAGATGGTATCAGAGCATCCGGTTCTAGTGTCCTTAGGATCTGTGCGGCTTATTACGTTTCAGCGTAGCGTTCTTTGATATAGAGACCTATTATAAGATTGTTGTATTCCTCTACGTATGCAACTTACGTTCTCTTGCTACTAAGTATAGTTGATGTGATTCATATACGAGTCTGGTTGGGTTTGTACACCGAACAATATTGGACGCCCAGCAAGGACCTTCAGAAGGATTGTAAGAGGAGAGGACAGGCAGAAGACATAGAGTATTTTGAGAATGGTGATCGTGATAGAAGTCATCATGATTATTATTCAAATATATGACAATATGATAATTACTCGGGAGTAGTATCTTCCCTAAACATTGTCGTAGATAAAAGTGGTACAAATTCAGATTCACCCAGCGTAGTCGGCAAGAGGAGTCAGAGGAACTCTTTCGAAGAGTCATTTGTAAGGATTCAGGGAAGAGAGGGAGTGTTATGTGGCTAATGGAAGGAGATAATTCAAAGTCAATTGTGTAGGGTGAGTGCAGTGACACCCGAGATTAAATTTCAAGCAAAATTATTTTTTTCTTTTAGGAGCAGCGTTGTAATGATAGGACTCAGCCACAAGAACCATTGAGAGATACACTAATAGCGATAAATTTAGGTTTGGTTTGACCATAAGAACTTTGATCTATTGTTCAGACAGATGCGAATGGGGTTTCGGAAATTATCACCAGTGGGCCAGATAAAGACCGATCGTGGGAGAGAAATTAACTCGTTTAACGAAATTTTTACCCAACGAAGGGGATACGGAGAATAAAAAGGGTCTGTAAGTTGATAATGGATTCGTTGGTAGAATACACAAGCGTAGATGGGAAATCAGGCTAGGATAACTAGTGCTAATGTCATCAAGGTCGTATATTTACAAGTTTATAGTAACACTTTCATGATAAAGGAGCCAAGAGGGTTGGAGAATCTAGCTAAAGAGCAAGACTGGAGTAAAATGGTGCTAGTAAAGCATCATAGGAGGGTATCCCCAGTAGGGGACCCATTTAAATGATTGAGGCTTAATGGGAGTCTTACCAAGTGATAGGGGGATTCATTCAAGGTCGTCATGGCTAGCAACGAGTTCCATAGGGCTAGTGAAGCAAAAAAGGACAAATGGAGTAACAATTGGGGCTAAGACTACTAGGTCTGAGAGAAGAACACCCCGATATGGCCAGTAGGGCCAAAAACAGGGGGATAGCATAGAAAGGTATCCTATATATGGAGAGTAGGGTCACCTGTATTGAACGTGTTCACAGTGAGCAAGTGAGACTAGTCAGACTGGGAAAGTAGATGGGAATGGTGCCAGTGGGGCACAACAGCAGGAGGAGCGAGATTTTCGACAGGGGAATCGGGCTAAGATATTTAGGCCAGAGGTTACCAACCCGAGAATGGTGGGTTTAAGAAGGACCATCAAGGTCCTCAATAGCATTAGCATCCCGTTCCTCAAGGCCGCCAGGGCTAAAAGAATGGCGGGGGAGGCCAATAGGGCTTAGACCAGAAATAAGAGAGTTTCTTTCACATTTGTCACGGTTGTGGAGAGACGTACCACTGGAAGAATAATTTCCCAAAGTAAGGTAGGAGCAACTACATGATAAGATCCTGGATATACAACCATTACAGTAGATATTGGGTCAATTCCGGCGCAAGAGTTATGCATGGGAACTCATTGATCGGGCAAGGTAGATGGCAAATGGAGATAAAAAGTTTGCCTTGTTCTTATGCGTATAGGATAAGTTTGGGTGACATGGGTGCATCGTAATACTTGATTATTTAACACTTAAATTCATGAGCGATTCGAATTTAGTGGCAGTGTCAGCCTTATCAGGTATATATTCATCATTGGGTAGCGTGGCTCTTTGGTGTTTCCTGCGGGGAGCGGGTGTGTAAACTAGGAGGATGCTTGTATTGTGTAATTAGTTTTACTACTTTTAAGAGTTATGAAAGTAGAATTTATTATAATATTTTTTTAGTGACCAAGGGTTTGAGAGGTAGTAGATTGTGTGATAAGACTATCGTTCTCATTATTCAAGGATGATATATTTTTTTGAGAGGAATCACCTGAAAGAGGGTTGAGCCTACAAATATATTATTGTATTGCATCATAGACTTTGGTGAGTATGTTGCCTTCTTATATTTTATCCCGATGAGTAGGGGAGTTTACTGATGTAATTCAAGGTACCTCATATTTTTTATCGAGCGGAGAGATATAGCTCGTTATTTATATAGCGTTAAGGACTTGAAATAGTGAGAGCGTCATGGTGTATGTCATCTTTAGTGACATGAGAGTGAACAAGTAGACTTTTTATGTCAGCATGCGGGAATTCGAGGGTACATGTTATGAGCTGAGGTCCTAACGGATCTCGACGATCGACAATGCTAGAGATTAGTGTATCGGAGGGGTTCCTTATTTGGATTTTGCTTTATGAGACACCCCACATATGAAACTTAGCGAGCATTGGAAGTTGGCAGAAGTTTGGTCACTAGGACATGGGTTTGGTACCTTAGTTATTGTACGTATACTTGATTTTAACCGAGAGTTGATAGTTAGATTATGATTTAAGGCCGATAAAGCCATATAATCCTGATGTGAAGACCAGTGTAGAAAGTTTACACCACGAGTAGATCGATGGGGAAACCTAGAGAATAATTAAATTACAATTAGTAGGGTGGTTGAGTACAACCTTACTGTACGGTCATGCCAAGTACACGAGGATTAGTTTAAAACAAGTATATTACGTTCAGTTGATTTGTATATAAATGCACGGGAAATAGGGTGTATGGGCGCCCTAGTTAGTTGAGATTTTCAGTATCATTCATGAAGATAAGACGAAGAGATGTATGAAATAAACATGGATGTATAATTAAATTAGAGACAGAACGAGAATGTGACAAAGAGAATGTAGTTAATTGTGAGCAAATCGTGTCACCATAAATCGAATGGTAGATGGAAAGGGGTGATTATAGTGTTAAAAAGTATAAGGAAGGTACATTTTAGATTTTCAAAAATTATCAGTTACTACTCTGAGCAGAGGATTAATATGATGAGAATTATGTCATAACCAACTGTAGATGTAAAATTTTGATGTGAATAATCAGGTATGATTACAAATATCTCCCACGAACGGAGTACATGATTTAAAAAAGAGGGAAGTTGGAACCTATGGAGGAGGGGACCTTTCCCAGGATAATGAATGGTATAACCGTCAAAATATCAGCCCAATCGTGTTGGAATATTCTTGGAAGAAGGGAAATTGGTTTCGCAGGCGCCTAGGTGAAATGGTAAGGGAAATTAAAGAGTACTTTGGAGTAAAGTGATTAGGGAGGATCATTAGTTCGAATGGTAGATTATAGACCGTAAGACTAAAGAGTACCATTAGTGAAGGGGTATCGAGAACAGCGTAATGTTCCAAACTTTAGAAAGATATGGATATCGTGCAAGGAAGTATCTGAGACTGTTAGTACTTTGCTTACCTTAATTTCGAGGACGAAACTCTTTTATAATGGGGGAAGTATGTAACCCCCTGTAATTTTTAATGATTTTTATATGGAGATTAATTAAATTAAAATGAGAAATTAATTCGAATTAAAATAAATATTAATTAGTGTGATAAGGGTTGATATTTATTTGTATGAATTATATAGATTATTACTTAGTGAAAGAGTAATAAATTAGTAATATTGCATTATGATTATCATGAGTGAGAAATATGGCAGTTACGGTAATTTAGTTGGGACGCGCGTGTCAGTCGTGTCGGGACTTCAATTTATGAGATAAAATATAATTTAATTATGGATCATCCAAATGGTCATTTAGACTGCCCTAGTGTGTCCGGAAGGGTCAAAATAGTCAGAAAAATATACTCGGGGGTTTGGATTAGGTCCTGGGGCATTTTTTTTAGGCCAAATCGGCACCCCAAATAGGTATTTTGGTCTTCTGGATTTGGGGGGGAAAAGGACCCACGAATTTTAGAGATTTATATCATCAGTTATGTTAAGGGGGTTTGGGTTAGAAGTTACCAAAATGAAGAGAGGACATTAGAGGAGTAAGAAAAGAGTTTCAAGGCTTCCCACACCCTTTTTGCATCACCACCACCATCGGAATTTAGATCGGGGAGAGAGGAAGGCAATCCCAACACCTTTTTGCAAAGAATAAGACCTACAATTCCAGGCAAGTGTTTACCTTGAATGTTTCTAAAAGGTTATAATACTCATGTAGTGTAGGATTGGTATTTGATGATAAATTAATGTTCTTGGGGTTTTTGAGAATTAAACACATGAATCTTAGGTAGAATTTGCATGTAGATTTAATATCTATGTGAATAGAAAATGAAATTTATACATATATGATGAGATAAATGGAATAAATCCGGGTTTATGATTGATTATGAATGAAGACCAATGAAATCTAGGGATTTAAGAATTTTTTTTAAATAATTTGAAGGTGCGGAATCCCCGGTTTTTAAATAATTTATCTCGATTAAAAATATTTAATTTCCTTTTTGTGTAAACACAATAGATGATGCGGAAGCGTTAAAAAGGTGATGGTTCAACTTCCAAACAATTAAGCCAAATTTTAATTTCTTCAAAACAAATTAAACCAATTCATTAATCCAATACAAGTCCTAGAATTTGCCTAAGTGATGATTCCCATATTTAAACAAAGTTAGGCCAAACCAATTTTAGTACGTGACTTGAATTAAAACAATTTGTACCCAATATTTAAATTTAGTCCCAAATTAAATGTGTGTGATGATTAAACAGAATTTTATCTTGAATTTATTCTAAGCATGCGTTCTAAATTATGATGCAAGATAAAATAAACAATATCACACTACGCCGAGATGTACGAGGAAAAACCCAAGATGGGAAACAACCTCGGACGGCCCTAGCCACAAGTCCACTAGATATGGAATTACAATTACAAGACAGATAGACTTACAACGACTGACTCGATCCCTCTCAAGCCTCGACGCTTTTTCTCGTAGAAACCTCTTCCTAGCGAACAACCTCGGAACACCACCGCGGTCTCGGAATCCACCGATGGGACTTTATATGTTCACCGTCACCCAAGCATGGAGCCTTTCTCCAAGTAGGTAGAACCTTCAACAAAAAGGGCTTCTTCTTTGATGGATGTAGAAGCAAACCAAAACTTCTCTTCTTGAATTCGGTAGAGATAAACCGGTGCCAAAACTCCAAGTAAAGATATGTATATAGAACTTGGATAAACAACTGTTGGGTGTAAACACTAGAGTGTGTAGGATTTTTCATTAAAGAATAACACTCAAAACATGATCTTTTTCCTTCAACAAATTTTCTCTCAAAACACTCTCTAGGAGTTTGTATGGTATGAAAAAGATACTTTGGAAAAAGTCATTCCCGCACCTTATTAAGTCTGAAAAAGTTGGTTAAAAACCAAGTGGGGAAAGTGGGTAAAAACTGCCAAAAACTGCTCAAAAATGTTCCCGCGCTGGCATCTCGTTCGAACGAACTTGACTCTCGTTCGAACAAGACTTCTAACGAGTGACCAGACTGGGCTCGTTAGAAACTCGTTAGATATCTCGTTAGAAACTCGTTAGATATCTCGTTAGAACGACCAAACTCGTTCGAACGACATATCGAACGACTGACCAGTTTAGGTTCGTTGGAAAACTCGTTCGAACGAAACCTCGTTAGAACGAAAAACTCGTTCGAATGACATATCGAACGACTTATCAGATTAGGTTCGTTGGCAGTCTCGTTCGAACGAAACCTCGTTAGAACGAAAAACTCGTTCGAACGAGATTTCGAACGACTTCCAGAAATTTTTCTTAAATTCTATTTTGGCCCAGAAACTTTATATACGTTAAATTAAAGTTCCAATTAAATTATTCTGAAAGTAAAACAAGGTTTTTATTAAACCTAACACCCAATAAATATTATTCCAAGCTTCTATATAAATATAATTACATTCATACCTTAGGAGCATGGAACCTTAGTTGATGACGTAGAAACGAGGCACGCAAACCGGCATTTTGATGAAGTTTTAAATTCTTTGCCGCTACGTCTTCAATACATACTTCATAGGATTGAGAATATTACAATTAAATACAATCCTATGAATAAATGTTTTTGTCCGGAATTGAGCCAAAACTATATATGGACTCAATTGGAAATTTGTGTCCTTACATAATCGGTTCTTGGATTGAATTCGTGATGGTTTAATGTTAGATTTACGTTAAAAAATTATCCGAGTACATGTATATAATGTCGGAGTATATTAGTTGTAAGTTTAGTGAAGAAACATGATGGTTGTGTTGAATAAAAATGGTGAAAAATGCAAGAACTGAATGAAGAAGATGAACTGCTACTTTTCGAATCAATTCAGCCCAAGGGCGAATCGATTCGGCAAGGCAAATTAATTCGGCCCCTGAGCGAATAGATTCGGTTTGCCCAGTATTGTGAGATTTCCCTATTTGAACCATAATCTTATGTATGCCTAATGGGAACAATTATGAAACATCCTTAAAATATAATGGAATATATTATGAGTGACAGTAGGTCTTGGTAGGATGGGTACTTAGTCATGAATGAGATAATTAAGGCTAAGGTTAATTGGGCATAATTTGTAATCCGAGTGAATTCAGGAGAATAAGAACGGATCACAGAGAGATGAGTGAACCTATGACGTAGACCAGTAAAGTATGAGCGTATTAACTACTGAAATAACTTAAGGGGTAATTAGGGCCCTTTGGGTAAAGAATAATACTCGAGAAATATGATAGAGAGTTAGAAATCGTAAATTGAGAAGTATGGTAAGTATTCAAGGGATAAATATATATATACTACGTACAAAGGATAATTATAGGTCGAGTGTATACCTATATGGCTTATAATTAGAAGTCGATAATATACTTATACGGATCATATTATATGTTGAGTGGATACCTATGCAAATTATAGTTATAGGTTATGAGTATACCTATACGGATTATATTTATAGGTCATGTGTATACCTATACGGAATTTATCTATAGGTTGTGTTTATGCCTATATGCAACATACGAATAGGTTATGTGAATACCTAGTATATTCTTTCTCATGTGTGAACATACCTACGATGCCTGCTATCATGGGAGGTTCCGTGTCATGGATAGTTTTATCCTGATGAGCCCATTGGGGAGATTTTAGACTTGTGCCTCACAACATAGAACTTGGGGGTTGAGAACTACTTGTGTGTATGATGGTGTGATCGGTCATTTGGGTGCATTAGGTGTGTGCGTATCCCAAAGGCTTAGAACTATGTTCGCCTCCAAAATGTGTTGATTTGATTTATGGTTCGAAGGCAAAATCCAAACCGATAGTCCTTCATTTAGTACGTGATGTACCAGGACTCAATAAAAGAGTATGCATACTCGCACCGTGGTTCTTAGCCCGGGGATGCTGGAGATGTATATATAAATAGTGTGATACATAGATACATGCATGTGTATTTATCCTACTTGTGTGTAATGTAGGAAGGTTCGATAGTGTATATTTAAAAGTGATGTAATTATGAAATAATCTGCTTAGTGGGTGATAGTAGTAAAGTTAGAGAGTGTATATCCAAAGACGATTTAAGTATAGTAATTTTATGAATTGGTTTACTGATAACATACGTGAAATATTAATTATGGTTTATTAATAACATATGAGGTAATGTTAATTATTAGTGCTACGATGGCGTACTATATGGGCGGTACGGGGGAAGTTAAAAAGATATTTAACTGAGAACCAATGCGTAAAGATTGGTACCTTGTAGCGCACTGTATGGGCGGTATGAGTGAGCTAAATCTGTTAGTGGTTAGTAGTTATTGATGAAACCTAGTAGGGTTGGGTAGCATAGCTAGATAGGAGACGTTATGCGTGCACATTAGTTTAGAGGTGAGGAACTCAAAGGGGTATATATTGAACTAAAATGTGTAATCAATAACTAATTTTAAACTGTGATAAATACTTGTTAAATATTTTCAAAAGGTTTTCTTGGGCTCTAACCCGTCTTGCAAAATATTTTTAAAACCTTTTAGGTGTCCAGCTACATGGACGCCAAGCTTGATGATTTGTTCCAAGGATACGTAATTGCAACACTTGTGGACTCTTAAAGGATTTGGATTAGACGCTTCACTCAGTTCATTCCTAGAGTAGGATGCAGTTCAGTTATTTCATTTGGGCATGTTTCCTCTTTAATTATTTCTTTTATTCATTTTATCAGACTTTGTATTTGCGCACTCAGATTGATTTCATTAGATGTTTAGTTGGATTTTGTATTGGGACCGGATGGTTTATTCGGTATTATTTTCATTCAGTTATTTATCTTGTGATTGGTTCAAATTTTTATAACTGTGTGAATGGCTTGGTTATTATATTTGTTTCCGCATGCTGTTATTGTTTAATAAAAAGATAAATTTGGCATCAAATTTTCGAATACTAGGTGGTTAGTAAACTTTTAAAAATATTTTTGACAGTGATGATTGATCACCCGCTATTTAAATAGGAGGGGTATCACACACAATGCAAGAACAATCAAACTAATTATCTTAATAAGAATCTTGGGATCTAGTTCCTAAATCAGGTGCATGCAGGTCGTTGGTAATAGGCGAATATTCAAAAATAATCTTGTTGAATATGGTGATGTTATACGAAACAAGGCTAGGCTATTTTTATAAGTCTTCTATCCTAGTAGCTAGGCTAGAGTCTATCCATTTACTCTTGGATATATCATGTATCCTAGACTTTAATATCCATCTTACGAATTTGAAGAGTGTCTTATTTAATGGAAATATCCAATAGTAAGTCGATGTTGCACAACCAAAGAGCTTTGACAATCACAAATTTGAATTTCACGTTTTCACCTCAAAAAACTTTTGTGTTCCTTTTGTAAATATTCTAGATCTTAGTATGAGAGACTCACCACATATCTTATATGGAAAGGTTTTAACCAAGGAAATGTACAAAAGACTTTGGTTTTAAGTCATGTTAGAAATACATAGTGGTGGCTCAAGTCTATGTTGACGATAACATTTTTGGCTCCACTAATGAAAAACATTACTAAAATTTTTATTTAGTGGTTCAAAATGAGTGTAGGATTGAGAATGGTTAGGGAATTCTCCCTCTTAATATGTCTCCAAATAAGAAAAATGGATAACGTAATCTTCATTTCACAATATAGGAATGCAAATGACATATTAAGGGAAAGTTTATGGTCGATCGACTAAGCATCCATACACTCCCATTAATGTTTAAGTGAAACTTGGTTATGATTCTTTTGGAAAGGATATGGACTAAAATTTGTATTGGATAATAATAGGTATTTTGTTATACCTTGCGGATAGTCTTCCCTACATGTATTTTAGCGTTAGTGATTGGTAATAAAGAATTTTATATGTGGCATTCAATGAGTACTAATACTTATTCCTAAGCTTATTCAGATGCCAATTGGGAGGGAGATATGGATAGTAGAAATAATACTCTCGGCGGATGCTTCCACTTATTAAATATTTTAGATTCTTGGCACGCCAAGAAAATAATCATGTGTCTTTGTCTAAGGCCGAAGAAAAGTATATTGTGGCAGGTAGTTGTTGAACATAATTTCTTTGGATGAAGAAAATATTGAGGGATTATATTATCAAGAAAGATTGCATGACTATTTATTGTGATAATACTATAACCATCGATATATCCAATAATCCCCTTCACCATTCACACTCTGAATAGATTACATACACCACCATTTTATTCCAGGACTTATTGAACACAAGGTGGTGTCATTGAGTTATGTATCAAGTGATAATCAATTAGGCAATATATTTAACAAATATAATGTCTAAAAGATTTTTATTTGTCCAAAATTGGGTAACACCAAGGATATGATTGATGATACGAGAAATTGCCCATAAGTCATTCTCATATCAATAAGTCAAGTGAAGAATATAAATAAGACCAGTAAAGAGACATGGACACAAAATATAGCGTGGTTCGTCTATAAAAGAGCCTACGTCCAGTTTGGTGCCTCTCTTATTATATTCATACCGTTGTTGTACAAGTTTACAATGCTACAATGGGCGTACAAGATAGATGAGAGAGAATAATACATGACTGTAGTGGTTCCGGGAGTGTAGGAGATATGACTATGATGTAGGTGAGTGGCCCCCAAGTTGTGTGTTGAGGTTGTGTAAAGAGAATTTGGTAAGGCTTTCCCAGGTCTCATAGAATCTCTCCCTTATTTTGAGGTGTGGTTCTCTATTTATAGGTGTAGATGTCGTACTGCTGCTGTGAATAAAGAGGGGTTATGGCCCGTTAGATGAAAGAACTAAGACCGCGCCCTACAATATGTGGGGCCGCATCCTGCGCTAGAGAGGCTAGGATAGTTGATTGATGAGGTCGGGGGTTGCGGCATATATCAAGCAGAGAGTTCGCATCCTGTATGTGTGGCATTTATTTCCAATAGGAATTAGGGCCGCGGACTATAGATAATAACACTCGTGTTAATGGTCTGCCGCAAATGATGAAATATCTTCACTTTCAACAAGCCCCCGAGTTGTAGTGCCAAGAGATTGCGATTGGGGCTGCGGTTGAGTAGTCAAGTCCTCTCAAGTATCACAGTACTTCCAAGGCGACGCTCCGTCTTCCCGCGCCCTCTTATATAAATTGTTTCGGCCGTGGATTTCCTTACGTTTCCCAAATCTTTGAGAGCATATCGATAGCGAACCTCTGCTCATTCATCCTCTTGATTTTTTCAACGATTTTCGAAAGCTACGTGTGGTGGTTCTGAGGTGGTTTGAGGCTGAGCACCATTGGTTTCTTCATTCCCAGGTAATTTTTTCAATTACCAACCTCTTTAATAGCTTTTTCAGTTCGTAATTCATAATTTATCAACTGAACTTCTGAATTTTTGCATTTGTGAATCTCCCAATCTTGAATTGAACTTACTTGAATCATGTTTGTTGCTTTCTGAACTTGCATTTTGTAACTGAATGGTTTTTTTGGATTATATCTGCTATATTTGTTTCTACTAATTTCCCAACTAATCGATCCCATTTGAATTCACGTAGATATTTGGATTTGAACTAGGTAACTGATCTCGTACTGAATTGATTCTTCAATGTTGACCCAATAAATGGATTTTGTTGCTTTGGGTTAGACTTTAGGATTTGAACTAGGTAACTCATTACGTTCTTGACGTTCTTGAGAGGGACTCTTCGTATTCTAGGGCTTTTGATCTTTGAATTTACAAAGATTAAATACTAACCTGTTTGAGTGAGTAGCCGCGGCATGGTAAAATCCCTTTAGTAAATTAAGGTTGTCATGTATCAATGCTTCAATTGGTTTACTAATCTTTTTCGGCCTGCAGTAAGCAAAGGCTGCGGCATGTAAAAATTTTTGTAGCAGCTCCCTTTCTTAGGTTCTCAGATTAGAGTCCGCAGCATTTAGCCCATAATTTAATGACTACAGTATGCAAGAAATCGTCCACATATTTCCCCCAAAACAATATACCACGGCGATAATTAACTTCTAGGGATTTAGAATCCAACACTTGACATATTTATCCAATCTTGCCAATCATTTCTATTCACCTTAAACTTCATATCATTATTCATGTCGCGGCTTCTTAAAGGCCTTTTATAACCATATTGGTTGCGGCGCCTAACTGTGAACTCTCTACTTTTCAGGTACTGCTGCAGCCATATAAACTTTGACCGAGACGAATTTCTGAGACGCTCCTGGGAAAAGCATTTTGGGCCTCTCCTCTTGAACTTCCTTCAGTGCCTCCTTTGAAGTCAGTAGGGCCTTTCCAACTAAAGGATTTCCCCAACTGTGTGGTACTAGACTCAGATTCAGATTCTGCGATTATGGAGGAAGAGGCCAATTCTAGCAACCAACCAATGGACGTAGACGATAATGCCGCAGTAGGGGGTGCATTTAACTTTAGGTATGAACCTGCTAGCACATCTTGGAGGGTTGAGATACCTCTTGTTGCACATAGCATCTGCAACACTCTGACCCAAGAATGGGTTGATCAGGTGGCTGAGGCCTTTGAATTTCCATAGAACTTGATGTGCTCAGCACTTACTGCGGAACAAAGGCCATGCACAGTACTTGCTGACGATGGGGTCTACTTCCCCTTGCACGCCTTCATTTATGGGTTGTGGCTGCCTGTCCCTGTTCCCATTAGAAGAATTTTTCAAATAATGAGGTAAGCCCCAGCCCAATTAGGTCCCAATGGCTGGAGGGACATTCTTGTAGCAATTGTACTATGGGAGAATCAATTCAAGAGAGACATTACTCCCGCAGAGTTTTTCCACTTCTACCGTCTGAAGGAAAATTTCATAAAATTTGCGAGGTACTACTACTTTTCAGTCCACGGCAGGGATGAGACCCTTTACTCTGGGAGGCCTACCAATTTAAAGAACTGGAAGGGCAAATACTTCTATATTTCTAGAGAAGGGTGGGAGATCCACCCTGAAGAGAGTGAGAGTGAGAGATCATATAGGTTGTTGCAGCAATGGGGGTGTCCCTCCAAACTAGGTACTTTTTCAATTATAGTCGCGTCCCCTTTTTACAGTTGCATATTATTCTCCACTTTGCTTCAATACTAACTGTGACACCCCGCCTAATAAAATACCGGGTTATCAGTCCTATACCAAATTAAAACAGGAATCCCAATTGGTTCATCCTTAGCATTACTGTGAAAAACCCTTTTTAAAACTTACTAACCACCTAGTATACCAAAAAGCTGGTGAATTTTTTTTTCTTTTAATTAAACCAAACAGTACATGTAGAAATAAATATAAACCATTCACACAACTGAATTAAATCAACTGAATAAATAATAAAATGGCATGCCAAATAAACCATCGGCCACCAAAGTAAATAGTCCACTATAAACATCCAACACTTGAATAAATAAATCTGAAAATTGAACTGAAAATTCTAGGCGACATGCCCTAAGTAAACTGAACTGATAGATGATTCCTACTCTAGGAAAGAATGAATGAGGCGTCTAATCCAAGATCCTGCTAACATCCACATATGCCGCAGCTCTGGGTCCCTAGAATAGAATCTCAATCCTGGCGTCCCTGTGGCTGGACACCTAAAAGGTTTTGAAAATAGTTTTATAGCAAGGGTTAGAACCCAAAACATTTTGAAAATATTTAGCAAGTGACTCAACTGCAGTAATTTAAAATGCATGAATGCACTTCATATTTAAGTTAGTGTCTCACTCCCTTGAGGACATACTCACCCCTCCACTAATGTGCATACCTAACGGTTACCTCAACCTCACCTAGTTGTACTACCCCGTCCAATTAGTCCTAGGATAATCTCCCCTTGCCATACTACTCTAACCCAAGTATAATAATTCCTGGATTATAATTTATCTCACCAATTAACTTAATTAATTTCTTTTAAATCATAACATATAACAGTGACACAAGTTATATAAAGTATATAGATTACTATTTCCCGCATATAATATTTACTACCATTATATACGTACCTTTACTAAGAACAGCCACACACACACACACACACACACACACACACACATATATATATATATATATATATATATATATATATATGTACATCCATCCCTCCGAGTATACCCTCACCGGATGATTCCCTCTAAAGTGCTATCTCACTAGGTGTGCATATATATATATATATATATATATATATATATATATATACATCCATCCCTCCGAGTATACCCTCACCGGATGATTCCCTCTAAAGTGCTATCTCACTAGGTGTGCTCACATAACCTAGTTACCCGAGTTGGAATCGCTCGCCAACTTGGCCCAAAATATAAACGTAGTGGAGGCGGTCATATTCCTTCCCTGAAAGTGAGATAAGCCCCTCACCCATATACCGGACGCTATGACCTAGGTATATACTCACCCTACTTCTCAAGCTAGGGGATTCACCCATATCACGCAACCTACCATGATAGCACCAGAGTATATAAATTAAATAAATATCTAGTCACTGATATTTAACAGCACACACAATATATACACACATATATATACTATCATTACACCATATATATATAATATAAACCTCGTCTTTATCGTGTACTCAAAAACTCATAACACTAGCCTGTAATTTCCCAGTCTCTGACCCGACTCAATTTAATTATTTTTTCTCACTTATTAATTTATCATCTCCCCGAGTCTATGGTCCGACTCTAATTTATTAAATTCACACGTCAATTAATATAATATTTCTCCCGAGTCTATGGTCCGACTCTAATATAAATACTTTGCACATTAATTTATATAATATTTACCCGAGTCTATGATTCGACCCTAATTTAATTAATTTACACATTAATTTGTTTATTACCTTGTGTCACTCAAACAACATACAGGACTCGCTCACTTAGCCCATAACTAAATATTTCCTGAGTCTATATTCCGAATCCAAATTAATTTATTTATCTCCATAATTAATTAAACACCTTGGCGTCGCTCAACCAATATTCCTGGACTTTCTCGCTCAATTCGTATATAACTAATTTGGAATCTAATCCCAAATTTATCCATAAAGTGCCTTATGTAAATCCTCCCTAACTCCAATTACTTTTTCCTATAATTGTTAAGAATAGGTGCTTCATAATTATTTAACATTTAAACAATGCATGGAAATTAAATTTTATTTTAATTTCCTTTTATATATAAAAGTGGCTGAAGTGCCAAAATTCTGGGACCATCGATCAATCGATCCCCTGGGTCGATCGATCGAACATGTATTCGTCTTCTCCGGCTTGCTATTTCAGCCATTGATGAACCCTCAAGATTTGTTTTCATTCTAAACCTTTACCCAATCACAACCAACATTATCTCCACATAAGAAAAGGGTCTAAACCTCCTAGAGACCTTAATTCATCAATTAATTTCTATTAATTCCAACATTTTCCCGATTTGGGTTTTATCCGGGTTTCAAATTTCCAATAAGATTTTCATTCCTATTAACAGAAATTAACCATCGATTCTTACTAGTTTTAATATACGATTCATACCTCTACATTCCGAAATCATAAACATAATAAATTTCACCCTTAATTCCATTAAAGTATATCAATTACCGAAACCCGATTTTTACATGAATACCCACCCAAAATGAATTTTGGTTTACACCTCCCATAATATGAATTGATTATCATCAATTTAAGCATTCACAACAGTTAACCACTTGCCTCTAATTGTTCGTAGAGTCTGATCTGTTGGCGTAGAGAAGGTGTCGATGACGAACACTCACTTTGTCCCTCGATTTGTCTCCAACAAGGTCCCCAATTTGCTCTTGATTTGTTTCCTCTGTGTCTCTCTCAAACCCTAGGTTTAGAATTTGTTAACTGCCGTTCAACTTTTTTCCCAATTAGGTTTAAAACCCATAATCCCGTTTTTGGTCACATGGGCCTAATTAAAATGGGCCGAATCACCCCGCAAAAATGCTCCGAGACCCGATTACTACCCCGGGGTACTCTTTTCTGACTATCTCGACCCATCCGGACTCAACCGCGACTCAGAATTGTCATCCGAAATACTTTTTAACATTTTCCAATTTTGACCTCAAAATGCGACACACGAAATATCGAACAATTAAACTTAAAGTCGCCAAATATAAATAATTCCTCCCACTCAAATAAATTCTCCAAATCATAAATTTAAGTTTCTCCCATTTTAATATTTTTATTTCTCCCAAAAATAATTAAATTTTAAATCCTCAAAATTACGGGGTGTTACACTAACCTTTGTATTTTTCTGCAGTTCTTCACAATTTGCAGCTGAGTAAGTGGTAAGAAAAGAGAGTTGGCAAGGCCACGGTAGTTCCTACTGAGGAGAAGAAGTTTAGCACACTTGTAACCCCTGCCTCTATTTTTTAAGTGGGTTACTTCCCTAACAAATCTATTCCCAGAGAGATTGTCGCAGGAGGTAGTAACTCTATCAACAATTTGTTTTGCGGTAATTATTTTTAAACCAGATTTTTATAGTCCTATTTCTTCTTTCAGGTGAGGAAGTTGATAGGGAGCTCTTGGCTACCCAACTGGAAGAGATGGATGAGGACGTAATTGTCCTCAACAACACTGTTATGCAAAGGAAGAGGTTCAAGACTAAGGCCCCTGCCGCGTTCCCTCCAAGTGACCAAAATCAGACTGAGGAATAAACGACCCCTGCCATGCCCCAATTCCAAGTTGAGGAGGGTCCTCACGGGTGGCCAGAGGGTACTTTTGATGACGACATTTCGAATAATCTAGCCACGACAAGTCTAATGTCAATGTCTAATCACCCTATCCATTCAAATTCCCCACCACCACCAATTATTGTTATTAATGCCAACCTGGCGTCGCCTCAGTGTCGTGTCAGCGTTGGAATTGATGGTTGTCCACGGCCACAGCTTAGGCAGCCCAACCCCGAATCCTCTTGGGACACAACTGTGAGGGTTGTCCGCAGGATGAAGAGGGTCCCAGATGCTGCGAACCTTGATTGACTCATGGATGAAGACCACGATGACTTGGAGGATTATGATGTCCATAGTCTATTGAGGGTAAGTGCAAGTACCTTCTCAGCTTTATTTTCAAATTACATGTCTTGCTCCTAACTTTAAATCTCTTTGCAGGCCGCGGACGTCATGATTTCTCAGAAGAAGAAGTATGAGGCCTTATACAAGCAGGAAGAGGCCGCGGATAGAGTTTACACCACTGACTTGGAGAATGTCAGAACAGCTTCCTTTGAAGCTGGAAAGAAGTCTTCTGCTGCAGCCCTTGAGTTATGCAAGATGAACGCGGATGCCACCATTAAGGCTGCAGAACAGGCCAAGCAAGATGCTGAGGAAAATTTCAGGCAGGTCGTAGAGTCCCTCAAGGTTTCCCAATCTCAAACTACCAAAATTGCCAAGGCCGCGGAGTTTACCAATAGCAAGCTTGAATTACTGCAAAAGAAGTATGAGGAATTGGAGGTCAAGTGACCAAGCATAAATTCTTCTGAATTTAGCCCCTTAAGTTAGTGATTTTGATATCCCGAATAAGGTAATTGAATCATTTTTATTCCATATCATTGACATTGACTATTTCTAACAAGTACCCCGAGTTTCGTGTATTTCTAATGGATTTTACAGCAATGTAGTGCAAGAAAATAGAGAAAGAAACCGGAAGAAAGGAAAAGAAGAAAGGAAGAAAAGTCAAAGGGTAAAAGCGTAAATTTATACCCAGAGTTCGAATTCGACGCCTAAAGGGAAGTTGAAGATCTTGATTTCACAAGAGCATTGGAATAAACGACACTCAAATCGGAGCTCGAGATCAAAAGTTATGGCCAGTCAAAGATGAAAGGAAAAAGTCAAAATGGAAGAAAATCGGACCGATTCGGTAGATTTCGGACCGATCCGAAATGTCACAAATCCAGTAGACCCCGAATGGATGTCGAACCGATGATAGCAGAACCGATCCGGTGGGATCCGGACCGTTCCGGTAGAATAAAAAAAGAATCGATCCGGTGGCTAAGAAACGGACCGATCCGAGGGCTATCCGGACCGGTCCGGTCGTGCGAAATCCTGGCATTAATTATGAAGATTATTAGGTGCATAGCTGGTAAAATCTTGTGCAGCAAGCGATTCTAGCTGTCAAATTTGTGTTACTTGGTGCTATAAAAGACCAAGCCCTACCTCATTCCAAGGGAGTCGAATTAGAGAGAGAAAGTCAGAAGTTAGGAAATCTTTAATTTTCTTTGGTAGAAATTTTCATAAACCCTAGTTTGTAAGGTTAATCAAGAAGAAGTTTTTTGGATTCAAGCTCTATTATTTTTCCTGTTGCTGAATACAAGTATAAAATTTCCATTCTCTTATTTGTTTTCTACTTTATTTACAATTCTAAATTGTTTTGCAAATTATTCCCAATGTTTGTTAGATCCATAATTCCATGTATGAATTTGTTTTCTAACCAAATCATGTCCAGCTAAATTCTCAAAGGCTGGGGTACATGAATTCATTCTGAGGTGAATTACCCATGTAGAAAATAGAGGGTAAAATAAATATTGACCAAATCGTGTATGGAAATTATACGAACATAGCCGATCTTTTAATCTCTCTTGCCCTAGGTATTTGGGATGTTTAAGAACGTTATGCAAAGTGTAATTGTCTATTCACCGCTTTGTATTTACCCTTGATTACATATGATGCGGGCTAGTTCCCTCATATATGTAATGCTTAGGATCTACAAAGACTGGATTTAGTCAAAATTTTAATTTGCAATTCTACTATTCTATACGGTAATTCGTTAAGGTTTGAGGGATTGTACCCCACCCTATTTTCTCTCAATTTCAAAACCAATTTCTTTATAATTCTTAGTGTTTTTTAGTACACCTTATTTCATCAACAATTGGAAATCATCATTCATCTTTTTATTTCTTTGGAGAAATCATTTTAAGGTTAAATAACTATTCCTATAAACGTGTCAATTTTTAATCCCTGTGGATAAGATCCCGACTTGTCGGATTATTACTAACGCGGCAGGCTTGCACTTGAGCCTAGAGAAAATGCACTTTTGAGACAAATTCTTAGTCACGTCAAGTTTTTTGGCGCCATTGCCGGGGATTATCAACTGGTATAATTTAGGAAAGTGATTTTAATCCAAAGGTGATTTCCATAAAAAAAAAATCTTTGTTTTTACATCTCATCTCTTATACGCTTACATGCAGAATTCATCTTCCACCCAAGTTCACGAAAATCCTATTGCCGAAGCAAATTCTGAAAATTCTTACACCACTGATTCTCCTCATTTTTGGGTTCCACCTCCTTCGCCTAATAATTCAATCACAAGTCGCTCCTTGAGTCAAACACTGAGTGAGGGTTCTGAATCGTTGGGTAGCAATATGTCGGTGCAAGGTAGTGTTGGTGTTGGTGCTGGGGAGGAAGAAATACCATATCTTCCCATGAAAGATCTTTTATTTTCGGAGCGAACTGTTACCCCTGGTTGCATTTTACTCCCGTATAATGCCGGTCAGTTCCACTTTCGAAATGGTATTATCCAAATTCTTCCCACATTTCATGAGATGGATTCGGAAAAGCCATATCTCCATATTAGAGAGTTCGAGGAAGCATGTGAGACGTTTGGTGATCAAGCTTGCCCACAAGATGTTATCCGATTAAAGCTTTTCCCTTTTTCCTTAAAGGATAAAGACAAAACTTGGTTATGGTCTCTACCCTCGAATTCTGTGTTATCCTGGAGAGATATGCAAACCAATTTTCTCTCCAAGTTCTTTCCACAACACAAAACCAATTCTGTCAAAGCCCAAATACAAGCTTTTCGACAAAATGAGAATGAGGCTTTCGACAAGTGTTGTGAGAGATTTCAGGAGTTAGTTAGTGCTTGCCCTCATCATGGATTCGAAAAGCATCATCTGATTTCATTTTTCCATCAAGGCCTTACTTTAGCATCTAAGCAACTTGTTCAGACAATGTGCTAAAGACCTTTTTGGGAGTTAGACTCGAGCGATGCTGAGGCTCATCTGAATTATGTAGCGGAGACTACTCAAGCATGGGATGTTTCTGATCCCAATAGTCAAAATAAAAATCGACAAGTGTCCAGCTTCCCTGCTGCGTCCGGTATTTATCACTTGGACCTTGTTAGATCGGAAATTTGACCAATTAGAAAAGAATTTCAGAGACATGCTTGAAGTGCGATTAAGAGAAGTAGTTGGACCCGGGCAAGCCGGAAAGGAGAAAGTGTGTGCCATTTGTGCTGCTGGTCATTCTACTAAAGGATGTCCTACCATTCTTGCATACAAGGCAATGTACACTGAACAAGTTGAGGCGATAGGAGGATTTCGCGGAAATTTTAATCCACAGCAAGGGAATGCATACAATCAATCTTGGAGGAATCATCCTGGTTTCCACTATGGATAACCACAGGGGGGGATGGCTCCTAACCCACATGTGACTCTACCACCACCCCCCTCTCAATTTCAGCAAGTAGCTCCTCCGATGCATTCTCCTATGCGAGTACCACCTCTTGGTCCGTATGTCGCTCCACTTAGGCGATCTCTTGAAGATAATCTAAATCAATTCATTCAATCTCAAAAGGAGAGCAATGCTAAATATGATCGAATGTTCACTAAAATTCATACCAGCATCTCTAGATTGCAATCTTCAGTGAATACTCGGGAGAAGAGTAAATTCCCAGCTCAAGGCCAAAGACCTCCTCTTCAAGGAAAATCCACGGTTAGCTCCACATCATCGAATTTTGCCAGAATAATGTCAAGCTGTCACTACTCTCTGTAGTGGTCGCGTAATTGATCTAGTGCCAACACTTCCCAAGGAATCTAAAGCTAAAGAAGATTCAGAGTCTGAAAAGACTCCATTTCATACGGAAGATAAAGATGAGGGATTTGAACCTGAAATTAAAGTAAAACTGCCCACTGCTGCTCCATTTCCTCAACGTTTAGCACCACCCAAAAAAGGGGCTTCGCGTACAGAAGTGTTAGATGTTTTGAAGCAAGTAAAGTTGAACTTGCCATTTCTCGATGCTATTCAACAAATTCCAGCATATGCCAAGGTCATCAAAGATCTTTTGACTGTCAAACGACGGCTCAAGGTGAAAATGAACATTTTCTTGGCACAAAATGTGAGCTCGATCCTTCTTAATGATCTTCCACTGAAATTCAAGGATTCCGGTGCACCTACAATTTCGTGTGTCATAGGAGAAAATAGAGAGGAAAAAGCATTGCTTGACTTAGGTGCTAGTGTGAACATCCTCCCATATTCTATCTATAAGCAACTTGATTTAGGTGATTTAAAACCTACCCAAATCACTCTATAGTTAGTTGATCGAACAGTGAAAGTGCCTCGTGGGGTTGTGGAAGACGTGATAGTTCAAGTGGACACGTTTTATTTCCCTGTTGATTTCGTCATTTGGGACACTGAGCCTTCTCCCCATGCGAGAAATTATGTTCCAATAATATTGGTCCGTCTATTTTTAGCTACTGCTAATGCTTTGATCAATACACGGAATGGCCAAATGCAACTCACTTTTGGAAACATGACTCTCGAGACCAATATTTTCAATGTCGCTAACCAAATGGGTGATGAGGATGAAATTCTTGAGGTTGATCTTATTAAAGAAGTGGTGGATGAGCACATCGAGAAGATCATAGCAGGGGATGCACTGTGAGTTTGTTTAGTGCAAAGTGGTGAGAATAAGCGTCCTTATACTGAGTTTGAGCGTGAGGTGGAAGAGTTGGAAACTTGGTTACAAGAAGAAGCGAGTTTTGAGAATTTAAGAGATGTTGACTGGATTTCTAAATTTGAAGAATTACCACCGAGGGAGGCAACCATGATTCCCTCTGAAAATAGATTTCCTAGTCTTGAGTTAAAGAAACTACCCTCTCATGTCAAATATGGTTTTCAGGGAGATAATGATACATTCCCTGTTGTTGTTTCTTCCAGTTTAAAAACAAAAGCAAGAGGGCATGTTCAAGATGTGTTACGGAAGCATAGAAGTGCGTTTGGTTGGACTATAGCAGATTTGAAAGGTATAAGTCCATTGATTTGTACCCATAAAATCCATCTTGAGGAAGAGGTGAAGCCCTCGCGTGAGATGCAAAGGCGACTAAACCCAACTATGAAAGATGTAGTTCGAGCGAAAATCATCAAATTGCTAGATGCTGGGATTATTTATCCCATTTCTGATAGTAAATGGGTGAGCCCAATTCAGGTCATGCCAAAAAAATCGGGTATGACTGTGGTTGAAAATGCTAAGGGAGAATTAATACCTCAACGCACCACCACCGGGTGGCGTGTTTGCATTAACTATCGAAAGCTCAATACCGGAACCAGAAAATACCATTTTCCCTTACCATTCATCGATCAGGTGATTGAACGAGTGGCGGGCCATCCTTACTACTATTTCCTAGATGGGTATTCTGGTTATAATCAGATTGAAGTGGATGTACTTGATCAAGAAAAAATGATTTTTACATGTCCGTTTGGTACGTTTGCCAACAAACGTATGCCATTTGGGCTATGTAATGCGCCAGCAACTTTTCAAAGATGCATGTTAAGTCTCTTTAGCGACATGATAGAAAAAGGTCTTGAGGTGTTCATAGACGATTTTAGCTTTTTCAGTCCATCTTTCGACCAATGTTTAGCTAATCTTGAAAGAGTTCTATTCCGGTGTGTGGAAAAAGACTTAGTCCTCAATTGGGAAAAATGCCATTTTATGGTCACCGAGGGCGTAGTTTTAGGCCACATAGTCTCATCTATGGGAATTGAAGTTGATCGAGCAAAAATTGAAGTAATAGCTGAGTTACCCCCGCCAAAATTGCTTAAAGATGTGAAGTCCTTTCTAGGCCATGTTGGATTTTATAGGAGATTTATCAAAGACTTTAGCACCATCGCTAGACCTTTGAGTAATCTTCTCATGAAGGACACTCCGTTTGAATGGAATAAAGCATGTCAAGAAGCTTTTGATAAACTTAAAAGCATGCTAATTTCTGCTCCTATCATGCAAGCTCCTGACTGGTCACTCCCATTCGAGCTTATGTGTGATGCCAGTGATTACGCGATTAGGGTTGTTCTTGGACAAAGAAAAGACAAGAAAGCTCATGTTATTTACTATGCTAGTAGAACATTATCTGGCCCTCAGCTTAACTACTCTACCACAGAGAAAGAATTACTAGCAGTTGTTTTTGCTCTCGACAAATTCTGCTCGTACATTATTGGGTCGCCTATCATTTGCTTCACTGATCACTCGGCCCTCAAATATCTTTTAACCAAGAAAGATGCCAAACCACGTCTAATAAGGTGGATCCTACTCTTACAGGAGTTTAATCTCTCGATTCAAGATAAGAAAGGAGTAGAAAATGTCGTTATTGACCATTTGTCACGCCTCTCGTCCGACGTACCTAATGATCCCATTCCCATAGACGAGTATTTTTCGGATGAAAATCTATTCGCTACTTCTTTTCACCCCTGGTTTGCGGATATAGTCAATTACCTTATCACTGGAGTTATTCCCTCTAATTGGTGTCCGCAAGAGAGAAGAAGGTTCATTACTTGGTCACGCATGTTCTTGTACGATGATCCATATTTGTTTAAGTATTGTGTTGATCAAATCATCCGAAAATGTGTACCTGATGAAGAAATCCAAGGGGTAATTCAATTTTGTCATAATAAAGCATGTGGAGGTCATTTTTCAAAAAATAAAACTGCTGCAAAAATCCTTCAAAGTGGTCTCTACTGGCCCATAATCTTCCGGGATGTGAATACTTTTTGCAAATCATGCGATATATGCCAAAGAATGGGCGTTATTACTCGTCGTGACATGATGCCATTGACCCCAATACTAGTCTTGGAGTTATTTGATTACTGAGGTATTGACTTCATGGGACCCTTTCCCCCTTCTTTTGGTTTTTTATACATCCTCGTCGCTGTAGACTACGTCTCAAAATGGGTAGAGGCCATAGCGACAAGGACGAATGACAATAAGGTGGTGATAAAATTCATTCAAGAAAACATACTTTCTCGATTCGGAGTGCCTAAGGCTATAATCAGTGATAATGGTACCCATTTTTGCAATAGGCCGATGGAGAAGCTAATGCGAAAGTATGGAGTTTTCCATAAAGTTGGAACAACTTACCACCCTCAATCGAATGGCCAGGCCGAGCTCGCCAATCGGGAAATCAAAAATATCTTAGAAAAGACAGTCAAACCTAATAGAAAGGACTGGTCTCTTAGATTGAATGATGCGCTCTGGGCGTATAGAACTGCATACAAGAATCCCCTTGGGATGTCCCCATTTCGATTTGTATATGACAAGCCTTTTCATCTTCCAGTTGAAATTGAACACAAAGCGTATTGGGATATCAAAAGGGTGAACTTTAACATGGAAAAAGCCGGTGAAACACGTAAACTTCAGTTGAACGAGTTGGAAGAAATACGCAATGATGCGTATGAAAGTGCTAAAATCTCCAAAGAACGAATGAAACGAGCTCACGATAGAATCATTCGACGGAAGGAATTTCATTCGGGACAAAAAGTACTTCTCTACAACTCGAAGTTGCACTTGTTTCCCGAAAAATTACGGTCACGATGGTCAGGTCCATTCATCGTGAAGGAAGTATTTCCCCATGGAACTATTAAACTAGAAGATCAAAAAGGGGGAAACACATTCAAGGTCAACGGGCATCGTCTCAAGCCATATTTGGAAACGGTCATCATGGAAGCCGACACAATCTGGTTATCGGACCCCATTTATGGGGATTGACTGAAAAAGAAATGAGAGGTCGTCGCACCCCCGACGTGTATGGGGTGAATGTTGTGTATAATAGTCTTATGGTGTTAGGAGTCGTAAATATGTGTTATGACCGGAGTAGGGAATCGAATACATGTCTTGGGGGTATTTCAGGTTTCAGTGAGCATTGAGGGAGTTTTAAGATTCAATTACACTGAAGGCATCATTGGAATGGAGAAATCAGGCTAACAGTGAGAAGGATAGAACAGCAAGGGAAATTCTGGAAATTTAGCAGACCGGATCGGTCCGGTCCTGAATAAAAAGAACTGATCCGGTTCAAACGGATCGGTCCGATCTAAAACCGGATCGGTCCAGAAATCTGCAGTGTGCCCCTTCCCGAGGTTAAAATCTCTTCAATCCAAACCTCATTCATTCCCCCAATCCCTATCTTTTCCCAAAAATTTCTTCCACTCTATTTCCCCCCCCCCCCATCCATTCCCCCCTATTTCATCAACCAAACTATAAATACCCACATACCCCCACCCCATTTTCTTCACACCTCCATCTCCTCTCTTCTCTTTTTGTCTAATACTTCACTACCCATGGCTGCTCCCCAGAAATATAATTCCATTAAAGTCCTGACCGACGGCAATGGCGAACATTGTTCGCGCCGTGAAGCAAATTAGTGCCGTCGTTTTTCAGTCCGACCCGAAAAATCCACATTGAACGTCAGGTGCTTTGGGATCAGCTGCCCAATTCTGTCACAGGCATGTTCATGTCCTGAGGCTGGTGCAGATTTTTCAATGAACCATACGAGACTGTTTGGGAGAATGAAGTGCGTCAGTTTTATGGAACGCTCGTACGCACCGCTGATTTCGAATCTCAAGCTTTTGTGGATTCCACACCGATTTCGTTCTCGCTTGAAATTCTGGCCCAGAAACTCGATTCTAATGGTGTGGTCACTCCAGCCCAATTTACTTATCCAAGTCCTGATCCAGTTCTATCCAAAGCTGTTTGTATCTCTCAAATCACGCCGGGCGCGGTTTGGACTACCGAAACCTTTCCCGTTGGTCGGTTACCCGACAAGGCGCGCGTCACTTTTCACATCGTTTGTGCCAACATTTTGCAAACTTCAAATGATTCGGCTATGCGCCCGCGTCAAGCTACTATGATGTATCATCTATTTGACCATGCAACTGTTATCAATTTGGCCCGCACGTTTTATAATGATATCATCTTTGCGGCGTACGACAAAAAGGGTCGGGCCCCTCTTCTTTATGGCCGTCTCATTACCTCCTTTCTTAAGGATGTCGGAATTGTTCCACGCAAGATCTTATCAACTTGCCTAAGCCATTAGGATAAGAATCCCGCACTCGAAGTGAAAATCAAATCCAGCTAATCCGTGCGTGGCGAGGAGGCGACTCGAGTGATGAGGAGACTGATGCGGAAGAAGACGTTTCTGATGAGGATGTTGAGATGGAAGAAGGTGAGGAGGAAGAATATGATGAAACCGCTGATCCGATTATGTTCCGGTTGGTACGGGTTTGACTGAGCGCGTTCTTTCTTTTGAGACTCGTTTTGACGGGTTTATGACATCATACGAGAGGGGCATGAGTTTGGTCCTACGTATGCAGGATGATTTTTACCGTCTTCAGTCGAGTCCCGAGGCCCCCCTTCCTCCCTACTACTATAATCCATATGACCCTGCTGCTCCCGAATCTTCCCGCACCCCACCCGCCCCTTAGGCAGCCCCGATCCTCCGGTTATCTTATATTAGTTATATTGGTTATCCTTTTTTTCCACAGTTGTGTTGTCATATACACTTTTTGAATGGTATTTGCTTGTTTTATTTATCACACTACTTATGTTGTCTTCTTTATCTCTCTCGTCCATTTGATTGAGGACAATGCAAATCACTAAGTTAGGGGGGATGACAAGTGCGTATTCATAAAACTTCGCATATATGTATATATAAAATAAAAAATCAAAATCAAAAAATCAAAAATATTTTTCTTCAAAATAAATAAAAATTGGAATTTAAACTTATCAAAAATGTCACCTTTATTCTAGTTAAAGTCTCAAATTATTAAATCTCAATTGCACTAAGCCAAAATTGACCGAAGATGGAAATTGAAAGAAAATTGATGACTTTACGAATAAGTGTGGAGATTAGTCCAACCCGGTGAGATTTCGAGCCTATCGATCTTTTTGAGTTTTTAAATCAATCCGAGTTTATGATTAACTCAAAGTTCTTTTCAGCAGTCGTTGATGATCTCAATCCTTTGTTTTGATCGATTATGGGAAATGTGTGAAAATTGAGAAAATTCATCAAGTAAGTCCAAATTGTGCAATAAAAAGGGGCAAGAGAAAAACAGGAAAAAAAATGCTCAACAAAAAAAAATAGTGAAAAAAAAAAGAGAAAAATGAGCAAATGCCCGAAAAAGCACTAATGGACATCATAAGGACATTTTCCAATTCCGAACAACCCATCCATTCCCATTTTTACCCTTTACACCTTTTAACCCAAAAATTCCTAGCTGAGTCCGAATGGCGAAATTAATTACCGCATGGAGAGTTAAGACATGAAAAGATAATACAAGAGATTAAAATGGTGTGATTAAGAGATGATGTTTCTCGTTTCCTAATAACTGTATTCCGATGATGAGATCTTTTCACCATATATTTCCTTCTTTTCAATTCCGTATGCATGAATTTGTGTCCATTATATTTACTCCTTATATCATGCATACTGAGAGAAAACAACCACAATCCGAGTGATTCGTTTGTGAGTGCATCCGTAAGAATTTGAATCAAAACGAATTTTCGGAAAGTAACGTAATACTCAATCGGTGGAAATTTGAGGTTTAATTTCTGGCTTTGCACACACACACTATGGTTTGAGACATTTGAATATGAATTTATGGTGATTATTTTTGGAAAAGTTTAAATTGTACAATTTTTAAGTATTTTGATATTTATTTGAGTCAATAAAGAATTTTGTGGGTATATTCACTGTAAACTCTCACGAGACAAAACTCGTCCTACAAGGGTAACCTGGGGGTTTAAAGGCTTATTGCATCTGCTCAATGCAATCGCATGCCTGCGAAAGTGGAATTTTAAAGGAATTCTCAAATAGAACAATGGGTAGCTTCATTTACATTGCCCAGGACGTGCAAAGTCCTAAGTTAGGGGGATTTGACCAAGCATAAATTCTTCTGAATTTAGCCCCTTAAGTTAGTGATTTTGATATCCCGAACAAGGTAATTGAATAGTTTTTATTCCATATCATTGCCATTGACTATTTCTAACAAGTACCCCGAGTTTCGTGTATTTCTAATGGATTTTACAGCAATGTAGTGCAAGAAAATAGAGAAAGAAACCGGAAGAAAGGAAAAGAAGAAAGGAAGAAAAGTCAAAGGGTAAAAGCGTAAATTTATACCCAGAGTTCGAATTCGACGCCTAAAGGGAAGTTGAAGATCTTGATTTCACAAGAGCATTGGAATAAACGACACTCAAATCGGAGCTCGAGATCAAAAGTTATGGCCAGTCAAAGATGAAAGGAAAAAGTCAAAATGGAAGAAAATCGGACCGATTCGGTAGATTTCGGACCGATCCGAAATGTCACAAATCCAGTAGACCCCGAATGGATGTCGAACCGATGATAGCAGAACCGATCCGGTGGGATCCGGACCGGTCCGGTAGAATAAAAAAAGAATCGATCCGGTGGCTAAGAAACGGACCGATCCGAGGGCTATCCGGACCGGTCCGGTCGTGCGAAATCCTGGCATTAATTATGAAGATTATTAGGTGCATAGCTGGTAAAATCTTGTGCAGCAAGCGATTCTAGCTGTCAAATTTGTGCTACTTGGTGCTATAAAAGACCAAGCCCTACCTCATTCCAAGGGAGTCGAATTATAGAGATAAAGTCAGAAGTTAGGAAATCTTTAATTTTCTTTGGTAGAAATTTTCATAAACCCTAGTTTGTAAGGTTAATCAAGAACAAGTTTTCTGGATTCAAGCTCAGTTGTTTTTCCTATTGCTGAATACAAGTATAAAATTTCCATACTCTTATTTGTTTTCTACTTTATTTATAATTTTAAATTATTTTGCAAATTATTCCCAATGTTTGTTCGATCCATAATTCCATGTATGAATTTGTCTTCTAACCAAATCATGTCCAGATAAATTCTCAAAGGCTGGGGTACATGAATTCATTCCGAGGTGAATTACCTATGTAGAAAATAGAGGGTAAATTAAATATTGATCAAATCGTGTATGGAAATTATACGAACATAGCCGATCTTTTAATCTCTCTTGCCCTAGGTATTTGGGATGTTTAAGAACGCTATGCAAAGTGTAATTGTCTATTCACCGCTTTGTATTTACCTTTGATTACATATGATGCGGGCTAGTTAACTCATATATGTAATGCTTAGGATCTACAAAGACTGGATTTAGTCGAAATTTCAATTTGCAATTCTACTATTCTATACGGTAATTCGTTAAGGTTTGAGGGATTGTACCCCACCCTACTTTCTCTCAATTTCAAAACCAATTTCTTTACAATTATTAGTGTTTTTGAGTACACCTTATTTCATCAACAATTGGAAATCATCATTCATCTTTTTATTTCTTTGTAGAAATCATTTTAAGGTTAAATAACTATTCCTATAAACGTGTCAATTTTTAATCCCTATGGATACGATCCCGACTTGTCGGATTATTACTAACGCGGTAGGCTTGCACTTGAGCCTAGAGAAAATGCACTTTTGAGACAAATTCTTAGTCGCGTCACCAAGGCTGCAAACGATGTTGAATCCCATACCGTGGTGGTCAAGAATATGGGAGAAAATTATGCTGAGGCCCTTCAGTTGGCGATTAACAACACTGTGGAGTCATTCAAAGGCTCCATGGACTTCTACCTCATCAACAATAGAGCCTACCTCCGCAGCTACCAAGAGCTTAGACATAGAGTCATAAAAAACTTCCCAGACTCTAAAGAGATAATTCTTGCCTGGGGCCTTGGTGATGTTAAACATCAGCAGTGCATGGCTGAGATTAAGGTTACGACAGAAGAAAGAGCCAGGTTAAGGGCAGATGATGAGACCACGGTAGCTGTTGGAGAAACTATGACAGCTAGTGATAAAGAGGGAGAAGATAATGACGATGTTGTATCTTAGGGTTGCGTCCCATTTTAACTTTTGTTGTTCTTGAATGGCTGCGACCTTAATGTGTATAACATCAAACACTTGTATTTTTTGCTATGGCTTTAACCTTCAACTTTTGATATACCCTTGACTTGCTTCCCTTGTATATTTTTGCCAACTTTAAGGCTTAGGTTGTGGCCTCTTCTACTTTATAACATTTTTGTACTTCATTTGCATGCCTTCATACTTGTATAAATGTTTGATTGCTTGATTGAATGAGTTTTCTGCGACACTAAATATTTTTTTCACATGGGCTGTGGCTTGTATTCCAATATGGCTGCAGCCTATTGACTATAAATTCTTCTAATGCTTTGGTGATTTTACATTTGAATTGCTTGCTTGAATGCTCTTAACAAAACTCCTCAATGATGCTCTTACTTAAAATAGGCCGCAACCAGATACATTTTACTTTTTACCTTAATTTTTCTGGTACTTTTCCAAACCTTGATGCCGCAATACAGAGGTCGTGGCTGGTTTGCAACCCAACCGTGGCATTTTAGCAATACACAGTGTCCTCTCTTTATATCTGGTGCATCTTCTAACTGAACGAGTGGACTATTAAATGGCTGTGGCTATATTGATAGGGCTGCAGATCCTTTTAGACCCTTGACAATAATTTGATGATATCATGTTGGGCTGAGGTCATCCTTTTTGCATAGCTTTGGCATGCGTCATGATGTTAGTGTCCCAACTTCTTTCAGTAGCTTTGATCGTGTTTCGTAGCTTTCCTTTAGTCGCTTCGATTGTCTTTCATGGCTTTCCTTTAGTCGCTCCGATAGCCTTTCATGGCTTCCCGTTAGTCGAGTGGGTTATTTTTAAGCCCCCCTGGGCTAGGTATTATAAAGCTTCCCCAAGCTATATTTGGATATATATATATATATAAAGCCTTCCAAGGCTATAATAGGATTATCCGCAGATAATTAAGTCTTCGGCCTCTTCAAATATAGGATTATTCGTAGACAATTACGTCTTTGGCCCCTGTGGGTTATTTTTAGGCCTTCCCGGGCTAGGTATTATGAAGCTTCCCCAAGCTAATATGATATCACCAAGTTAATGATGTTTTCGTCTCTATCCACCAAGTTAATAATGTTTGTCGGGGGAGTAACCTCCCTGGGATAATGACGCATCCCGAAAGCTAAGAACAGGCACTATAGGCCTTTGTGGCTAATGACGCATGTCGAAAGCTAAGAACGGGTATTGTAAGACCTCATGGCTAATGACGCATCTCGAAAGATTAGAATGGGCACTTGAAGCCCCCGTGGCTAGTAATGCTTTTTGATAACTGCTTTCAAGAATGTAGCCATAATATGCTGAGATATAGTCTTTATGAGCGATGTTGCAAACCAATTCAGATAGCTGCTCTCAATAGTTGTTTTTGTCATTTTCAATTATCATTTGACTTTATATAATCAGGCGTTGTGAGCCCATTTGAATATAATCATTCCCAATATAATTCGATGTTTCCATATAGAATTTATTTAAGATAAGAAGTCTTTCACAAGATATCATTTAATGGAACCAAAAAATTAAAATATTATATTCATTAATTCTCATAAGCATGGATATAAAAGGTCAGAATGAAATAAAATATAATGTTCACTATGAACAGAAACAAAAGGAGATATAAACTAAATCATGAAGACAAGGGAAGTATGACCCATCAGACTAGGTTGTATCCCCTAAGCATCTCTGAGGAACCTCTGCAGCATTCCTTGCCCAATCATCCTTTCAATTTCATCCTTCAAAGCATAGCATTGCTCAGTGTCATGGCCACGGTCCTGATGGAATCTGCACCAACCAGCATTGTTCCTCTTGTGGGTGGAGCCCTTAGCTTTTCTGGCCACCTCAGCAGCTTGTCCTCTTTGATGAACTCAAAGATGTCTTCAACTGGGATGGCCAACGGAATGTAGGCCTCAGATCTCCTTTCTGCCTTCTCCATTCTCCTTTTTTGGCTCCTGCTGGATGCTTTCGAGAATGGAAATTCTGGGGCTACGGCAGTAATGACCCTAGGTGTCGCATCCACATTGGGTGAGGCTCCGGCCTCAAGCATGAGGACCCTTTTAGTCAAATAGTTGACTTGGGTCTGGAGTGAGGCATGACTGTTATAGAGATGATTGAGGTGATTGTACAGCTACACAATCTCATCTTTAACTTTTGATCTCTGGCTGGATTCTCCTTCTATTTTATGCTTTGTTAGTCTTTACAAAATATATAATCTGAAACAAAACTAGTAGAAGTGAGTAATCACAGAAATATTGGATTAACCAAGTATGAAGTTGGGTTGCAACGTTTGAACTGCTGCATGACATTATTGTTAATGTCGCGGCCAGTGAAGCACATAGGTGTACTGTCGTGGCCTTGGTATAACATTCACCAAGGTTGAGCTGGAGGCCACCTGAGTCCGTTCCTTGATGTTTTGAAATTTTTGTAATATAACTGCACCAGTAGAGGCCGCGGTAAGAAAGACAGTTGAACTGCTAGGCCGCATCCCTGACTAGGCAGTGAAGGGAACAATCCCAAAATTAGAACCCATAAATTGGGTTTCTCTCCCGAAACGCGTGGAGAGCATACCTATTATGGTCTATCCATGAGAGGAATAACCTCTCGGTGCATTAAATGGCACAATTCTAATGATAAACCCTAGATCATAGGCAAAGAACAGCAAAAAGGGAGCAAATATAATCCTCCCCTAATCACTCATCTTTACGGGGTTAAAACCCATCATGTTTTTCAGCATTATCTAGATGAAATGATATCACAGGGGTACGTAAGATATATCTAAAGTCATAAAAAGAGAGATCCACAGATAGATCTGAATATACGAAATACCCATTCAAGGGTGAAAATATAAAATAGAGCTCAATAACTAAAATTTGCTCATGGGATGATGATCCAAAGTATCCCCATGAATAGAATAAGGTGTTTAAGAACTCGAAATATAGAGAAACAAGATCGAAATATATCGGTTCCCACAAACGGCACCAAATTGATGATACGAGAAATCGCCCATAAGTTGTTCTCATATCAGCAAGTCAAGTGAAGAATGGAAATAAGAGAAGTAAAGAGACATGAACACAAAATATAGACTGGTTCGGCTATAAAAGAGCCTACGTCCACTTTGATGCCTCCCTCTCATTATATTCATACCGTTGTTGTACAAGTTTACAATGCTACAATGGGCGTACAAGATAGATGAGAGAGAAGAATACATGATTTTAGCGATTCCGAGAGTGTCGAAGATATGACTACGATGTAGGTGAGTAGCCCCCAAGCTGTGTGTTGAGGTTGTGTAAAGAGAATTTGGCAAGGCTTCGCCAGGTCTCGTAGAATCTCCCCCTTATTTCGAGGTGTGGTCCTCTATTTAAAGGTGTAGATGTCGTACTGTTGCTGTGAATAAAGAGGGGTTGCGGCCCATTAGATGAAAGAACTACGGTCGCGCCCTACAATATGTGATGCCGCATCCTGTTCTAGAGAGGCTGCGGCAGTTGATTGATGAGGCTGGGGGCTGCGGCATGTATCAAGCAGAGAGTCCGCAGCCTGTATGTGTGGCATTTGTATCCAATAGGAATTAGTGTCGCGACCTATAGATGATAACACTAGTGTTAATGGTCTGCGGCAAGTGGTGCAATATCTGCACTATCAATGATACCAATGGTTTTAAACAAAAATCTTTTATTGGTGTAGAAAAAATGTGTTAGTCGAAAATTCTTAAGTTGAAGCTTTGAGATTTCACTTAAATCGAAGCTTTGAGTTGTTTATTTAATGATTCGTTATCTTAACCAAACTTGAGCTTGGTTTTTATCTCTCAATGTTGTTCATTTTTTTTTTTTACAAACAAGATAAGATCTTATGTTTAGGGTCAATGATGCCATCATGTAATTAACCGTTTTAGATTATCTTTTCTTTGTTTTGAAGATGTAGCATAAACTCGAATATTTGGCAAGTGAGATAAATTATGCTTATATTTTTTCTTATCAAATGTGGAATAGGATTTATTCTCTTATGCATATATGTATTTGTCTGTCCATGTAAAACCATTTGTATAGAGTAAGGTTGAGCGAGATTTTCATTGCCTCATTTGCTTTATATCATATTGCTCTATTTTGAATATATTCCAGGAATTGCTTTATATTTCACCTTTATTATCATACTTTACTTTGTTTGATATTTTTATATTTTGTTTATTCCTTAAAAGAAATGGGAGAAGTTTTGTGTTGGCTATGTATGTTTGAGTAGTTAACTATATGGATTGTATTATCTGATACTTAAAGTTCGTTTAGTTCGGAGTGAAATACTTTTAATTGCGGTGAAATTTAAAGTGGTAAAATGTTTTTTCACATATTTAAAATTAATTTTTTGTTGGGTTAACATTTTGACTAAGATTATAAAACTTTAAACAAGAATAAAGAAGAAAACTTAACTCACTTTAAATAAATGAAAGCGTATTTCGTCATATAGAAGCATGTTCTATCCCGAACCAAACGAACCCTTAAGTGATATATTTATCACGTGTGGGTGATAATTTTTAAGCGATCGGTTTATATATGGTGTAAAACTACACAGATTCACAAAAAAACTCATTTTGTGTACCCGCTTAATAGAACAAAAATGGGTACAAGCTTTTAATGTATTGATGGGATCCGTTTTTTATGCCCTTGCGAAATTTAGAACAACAAAGTACAAGCTCTTAATGCAGCGGGTATGGTTTTGAAATATTTTTGGGAATCTGTCGAGTTTTATTCTTATATTCGAGACTCATACTATACCAACTATTTCCTTTACCATTTTAACCCAAACCAGTAGTAGAAGTGGCATTGATGATGGTGGTTAAAGGGTGGTGTTGGCTCTAAGTGCGGCGACGATAGTGAGAGTGATTATGGGGGTGGTGAGGAGACCCGTCAAAGACGGTGGTAATTGTGATAAGGGTGACCGGGTGTGGTGCTGTGACGGTGGTGGACTTTGATAAATATGGAGAGAGAGAACGGTCTTCATTTAACAATTTATTTATAGTGCGTTCTCACTAAAGTTATATTTGTAGTTGACTAAACTATGCGGAGAGGAGAGGTTTTAATGTTAATTTTGCAAGTGTAACAACAGCACGTGAAAGAGAACCGCGCGTTGATTTATGTATCGGAAGACTCGGAACCTTCTCTGTTTCACCAAGTCTTTGCCCGAAAGTTACAAGACGCTTCCCATTCGCACGGTCTAACCCGGCCCCCTCTCACACGCTTTCATAAACACATATAAATCAATGGGCATCCTTCGCATATCTCTTATCCACATTCGCCATTCTTGCTCGACTCCAGCTGTTGTAATTTCTGTTTTACAGGTAACCAACTGACAGTGAAAAAACACCACCTAACAGCTGCTGCCTTATAAAAATACAACAAACGGGATTCTATTTTTGCTCCGAATATTCAGGGAAAATCTTTATTTACTCCACGAATCAAAAGAAAAACAAATTGCATCTATGGGTTCACGTACGGGGAGGCAGTTCCAGCGTTACAACAATCAAGGCGGTCGTCAAGTTGTCGGGTGTGTTTCCTTTTGTCTTTTGGTTTTATCTTCCTTAGCCTTTTTTTCTTGAATTTGCATCCAAAGCCTCAAAAGTTTCAGCTTCATCTTTGTTACATGATTCATACAATACGTTCCTCTTTTTTGTCAATATTTGATTACTGAATTTGGAATTGTGCAGATGTATTCCATTCAGATTCAGAAAATCCCATCAATCGTCTCCCATTAATGGGACTCTCGTTGAAGAAATAGAAGTTCTCCTTATCAGCTCACAAAAGAGCCCAAAAATGATGTTCCCAAAGGTAATTGTACAGCTCTATGAACACCATGTTCGTATTGCTATATGGTTATTTCCATTAATAAGAATTATATTGGAATTCTCTAACAATTTGGGTATTGCAATGGAATTTTCAGGGTGGTTGGGAAACGGATGAGTCCATCGAACAGGCAGTTTTGCGAGAGACGGAGGAGGAAGCTGGAGTAGAAGGCATTGTTGGAGTGAGTATTATAATCTTTTCCTTCCAAACATTTTTTTTTTTTTTTTCATTCTTCTGCTCTATATAAATATTCAACAATTCTCTAATGTCAATTCTATCGCAGTCTGAATTAGGTACTTGGAGTTTTAAGAGCCAAAGTCTAGGTATATTTCATGAGGGACACATGTTTCCTTTGTTTGTGGACAAGGAATTAGATGTTTGGCCTGAGCAAAATGTCCGGAGACGAAAATGGGTAAGTTTTAATAAATATGCAGTCTTATTTTCTTCTTGTTGGTTACAAAATATTCAACGATATATAAGAGTGATGTTAAAACTGTTATATTATATAATATTAAGAACAATTGTTTGGTCTCTTACATTTAATTTGATCATATAGATGTCGGTGGAGGAAGCGAAAGAAGCCTGTGTGCATTTGTGGATGAAGGAAGCTTTAGATGAATTTATTTGTAAATTGAAGTCCGAAGCTTTAGATGAATTTATTTGTAAATTGATGCCTGTGAGAAGAAAACAAGAAGAAAATCGGACATCTTGTTTATTAGAATATCGGATAACAGAAGAAGCCAGAATATTAGGCATTGCTGCTCATCAAAGTGGAGAAGAAGAAGTGGATTGTTGCCTTGTTAATTGATTGTGATCAACCATCGATCCAGACCTATCCAAACCAGTAAATTTCCAAGCAACCACTAAGGAGATTTACTTCAAATCCAGAGTTTGTTTGGAAGTTTGAACCAGAATCAGTGTAGTGTATATTATATGTAATTTAATTTGATTCTTTCATTCATTGAAATCCAAATTATGTTTCTCTCCTGTTTCAGTTTCACTTCCGGACGTGTCCCTCTATATTAACTATACTGAACAAATAGATAGAATAATGTTGTTCTTTTTATATAAAATAATATGTAATATATTAAATAAATGTCAAAATAATAATTGCAGAATAAAAAATATTAAATTATAATATTATTCAGAAAAAGAAAAAAGAAAATAGAAGTTACAATTTGGGATTAGTATGTTATGAACGTATATTTATCCGAGCATATATGTCTTGCAATTTTGGTATTAACTCACCATTCTTTGGTGTTGGGTGTTGCATATAAAATTGACTTTGGAGACAACTCTAGGGTGATATATGTCTTCAAGATCGTTACGCAATTTATCAATTTAAGTCATGTTATCTTGAGGTCCCGTCCTTTTGAAGTTCTCTTGCTTCTTTGGTTTGAAAGAGTCTTTGGCCCCATGACTTTGTTTGATGCAATTAAAGCACTTTTCCATGAACTTCTTTATAGCATCGCCTCCTTGACTTGTGCCTTCATCGTTGTTCTTTCTCTTCTTGTTGAATTTGTGCCTATCCTATATCACGTTGGCTTTTGCCGACATAGTATGATTACTCATTTTCTTTTCAGACATACAGTTATCCTCTTATATCATTAATCGAACAATTAAGCTCTCAAGCTATTTTTCTTTTCGTTAATGCTTCAAATAATTTTTAAAATCTTTTCAAGATGGTGATAATTTTTCAATAACTGCAACTTGGGATGTTTCACTTAAAACCATATTTTCAGCACTTATTTCATGAGATATTAATTGAAGCTCTTGGACATAGCTTTTGACAGTCTTTGAATCCGGCATTTTAAAATCTAAAAATCTTCTAACAGTGAATTTGTTCATGTCCTCGTCTGTTTTATACTTTTTATCCTAAGACTTCTATAAAAACTTAGCGGTCTTGATTAGGCTATATACATTATACAATATATCTTCAAATCCATTAATGATATAGTTTTTGCAAATGAAATCAGAAAGTTTCCATGCTTTTACGGCAGCCAAAGTTGTCTTATTTATTTCGTTATCATTTATCACGGGAGCATCCTCATTAATGAACTTTGCAAGATTCATGGTGGTTAAGTAAAATAGCATCTTGTGCTGCCATCTTTTAAAATCACAACAATTGAATTTTTTTCAATTTCTTTTCATGTGATATATGAGTGGTGGAAACGGTAGTAGGAAAATTAATAGACAACTCATTCGGAGGAGCTGGATGATGATGTAGTCATTTTTTTTTGTTAAATAGAACAGAATCCACTTATACAATATGAAGGTGATAAATATTGTGGAATATAATTATAAACCAAAACTAACAAAAAAACTATACTATAATGAAATAGTTTTATAAAGTTTTATCGAAAAAAATTGCATTACATGTGAGAAATTTGTTTATTCAAAGTTAAAAAAATTATTGTTTTAATTATAATAACGTTCCAAATTTATAGACAATTTATTTAGTAAGCAACCGGTAAACACAATTCAATTACGAAAAAAGAAGAATTATGTTTTAAGATTGTTGTTCTTTTCATATAAAATAATATATAAAATATTAAATAAATGTCAAAATAATAATTGCAGAACGAAAAATATTAGAGCAGTGTGCTATTCTGAAACAGAAAAAACAAGGTAGAATTTATAATTTGTGATTTATTGAATCACTTAATAGATTAAGACCGAGCTGATCGTTAAACAATCTCTCCTTAAGCCAGAATTTGCCCTCGCTACGGTGTTGATAAGGCGTAAATATTTCATATTTATCACCTTAATTTCGGTTCTTTTATGGTCTCGTGCATTGCATTTAATCCCGATTTATCTTATATTTATGCTACAAACCCTTTCCGGTGAGTATTTCGTGTTTTGTATGTTTCTCTCGTGTTTTACAGGTAATTCATGTAAGTGGATAGAAGAGAAAAGCCGAAACAGCGAAAGAAATACAAGTAAGGGAACTCAATGGTATTTTCTTAATTATTCAGTTGGAACTTGATGGAGGAGCCAACTGAAAAGTTGAAGAGATTGAAGTCGCAAGAATACTGAAAAAAAACGGCACCTCAATCCGAGCTATGGTGAAGAAGTTATACTCGTTTGAAGTTGAGAAGAAAATCGAGTTACAGAATTGTAAATGAGATAACTTCGAGCACACAAGGCATCACTTAGGCAAAAACTTAACCCGAACCGGTTCACTATAAGTCACACGCCAGATCCGTGATAAATTTTGTCACGCTATATAATCGTGACAAAGTATCTGAAGTGGGATTTTTATTTTGGCTTTATTTTTTAGCCTCGAGAGTTTTATGTTTTAAGGACTCTTCTAAACGACTTCCAACATAAATATTTAGTCATTAAGGTTCTTTTAAGGAGTATTGGATTGATGAAAAAGCTCCTAATCAAAGAGAAACATCTAGGAGAATAATTTACAAGTTTCGCACCGTCAATTCAGTTGTAGTTTTTGTTCTTCTTGAAGCTTTGATTGCTTCTTGCATGTTTATATTTTTTAAGCTTGCTAACCTTAAATTCCAACACTGCTATTATTATTTCATTATTTTTACATACTTGTTAATGGATTCTTGCTTTGTTAACACCATTATGTTTAGTAGATAGTTCAAGGGTTGGGATCATATTTATGCCATTGTCGAGCTTTGAAAGCTAGGTTTTGGGTAGAAATGCATTTAATTGAAACCTCATGTATTAAAGTCGGATTATTAGGCGTTTAACTTTCTTTGTCATGCAACGCCTCCGAAATTAATCCATTGTAACCATATTCAAGTGAAAGTTTAATCTTTCACTGTTGAATTAAATTTCTTCATGATTGATGTTTATAATCAATTGAATAAGCTCGATTAAATATTTTCAAACTAAAATCCTTTATACACATTGTTTAGCCCATGGCGGGGATGTGATCCTAATCCCGTTTTCTTATTCTTTGTTTAGTTTTAATTAGGGGTAGCAATTTTAGAAACGACACGGAACGACACGAAATTGACACGATGTTTCGTGTTCGTGTCGTGTTTTTCTGACATAAAGTCGAGTCGTGTCGTGTTATCGTATTTTTTAGGCTTGAAATTTAAAAAAAAATTGTATTCGTGTCGTGTTGTGCCGTGTTATTTTTTATTCGGGTCGTATTCGTGTCAAATAAAAAAACACGAATTCGTGTCATGTCGCGTTCATGTCTGAAAAAACCTTGCCGTGTCGTGTCGGCCCGAAACACGACCTGTTGACCCGAATTGCCACCCCTAGTTTTAATTAACGTAGCTAAATTTTTCTCTTCGTTTTCCCCTTTTCAACCTAGAAAGTAACATAATAATAACAAAGGTGAAAGTATAACTAACGTGCGAAGTCCCAATGTCTCAACAATGTCATTTTAATAACATACACAATTTCAACATTAATTTCATTCTTAATCCAACTGTATAATAAAGTGTCAACAATAATTTATATGCCAACTTGCTAGTCCCACACCTAGTAAATAACATAATAATAACAAAGGTAAAAGTACAACAGACGTGCGAAGTCCCAATTTCACATTGATGTCATTTTAATAACATACACAATTTCAACATTAATTTCATTCTTAATCTAACTTTGTAATACTTTATTTCACATTTATACAAATTCGATTTCATATGCATTAAACAATTCTAATCATCTGATGCGCACAAGTTATACAAAATATCCCAACAGGTTGTCCAATTTCAATAATTCAATGTGAGTGATAATTAATCAAATTAAATCATAAATCGGTTCAAACATGCGTATACGCATGTTTGAACCGTGTTGAGAATTGCTAATACGTATTAGCAATTCTCAACAGCATATTATCACATTCGACATCATATTATCGTCTACACGATTTTATGAATCATCACATATCATTGAATTACATATATATTTAACATGTGATTCTTCCCAATAACCCACAACAACAAATTCCAATAATCTAAGCATGAGGTATTTCAAATATTAAAACCAATTTAAAAAGTTTATAAAAATAAATTTATAATTAGATTATCACTTTTCCTAATTAATTTGTTAATCGTATTAAGAAAATATGCGTACCTAATATTTAGGCAACATTTAAATCAAATAATATTTAAGGAGAAAAATATAGATATTCTTGTCTCAGAAATAATTATTATGAAAGTCTGATCACACCACTATATTCGTCTCGCGAAAATAATTAACTTCTCATTTATGTCCTTAACAATATTAATGTAAAGCTCTCAAAGTTAGGGTTAAAGTGTTCTTTAATAGTGGTTTAAAGTTGAAAAATATGGAGAAAAATAATTATGTAGCTAGTGCTTTATATTTTGAGGAAAAGGAGAGGTGAACAATGCGTGTGAAATTTACAACCTCTAGCACCTTATATATAAGGAAGAGATGAATAAGAGAACAAATAAATAAATACAAACCGACTCAGCCCCATGCGCAAGGCCGAGAGCGCACCAAAATCAACCCGCAGTAGCGGCTAGGAACCTTGCGATCACAGCTCTCAGCAGCCCCTCTCCCTTTATCTCCTTTTTTTCCACTCCTAGTTTAATTCAAAAATTGATTTTTAAAAGTTCTAGTTAGGCCAAATTCTAAACAAAATCAATTGTGATTAACATTTTCAAAAACTAAGACTTGGAGTCTAAAAATTCATAAAAATACTACATTAACCCTTAAGATTAAACTAAATTGCTAACTTATTAATTAAATTCACCAAAAACTCCTTTAATAAACAAAAATCATTTGATTCAACTTAAATTAAACCCTTTTAATTTATTTTAAATTCCAATTAAAATAATATCCTTAATTAATTAATTAAACTTGGCTCTAAAAACATGGGGTATTACAATCTTCCCCAGTAACATGGGAATTTCGTTCTCGAAATTCAATAAAGCATAAACATCATAACGTAAAATCGTACAGATAATATAGGCTCATATATACATATAATATGTCACGATTGGGGCGCCCAAACACCCAATCCCATGCGCACATACCCTACAAGTAATATATATATTACTCGAATATATATATATATATATATATAAGGCATATATATATATATATATAAAGTAAAGAGCATACCATACAACCCCATTAGACATATCTCGGCTCCACTAAGATTTCCCCACTTGAGCTCTTGGTGGTGCATAAATCTGCGCTGCAACCGTTGCAGTGCAACCACCCCCGGTGCTCCCAATATTAGAAGTTCTTGGCCATGAGTTTTAGGACACCTCGTAGTCCGACGCTCTATCTCTCCACAAGTATAACAAAAGTCTCTAAAAGGTCCAAATTATCTACCCGGTGTACACTCACGTTGTTGTCCATGTCCTTGTTCCTAAGAGTCTGCGGGACACAATTGCCTTGCTAAAAGGACGGCTGATTTTGCCCCACTCCAGGCTTCTTCCATCGTTGTTCATTACGACCTTTGTTTTTCCCACCTGCCTTGGTCCCATCTTGACCACTCCTCTCATTCATCTTATCAAGTTTCTTTTTATATTTCACCTTTTGTTGCCATAACATTAGTGCGACGTCCACCACTTAAGAATAAGTGGCGTACTCCGGATTTTCGAAAATCACTTCCTTTATGAAATGTTTTTCTTTTTTCCTTCAATGTTCACCACCTCATGTGCAAATAAGGAAAATAAGTTAACTTGAGTTCATATTCATAAAAAGACTAAATTAACACCTAAGTTTAAACCAAATTACTAAATTACTAACTTAATAATTAAATTCACTAAAAATTCCTTTAACTAGTCAAAAATAGCTGATTTTTTTACACCATATAATTACTGTCCATTGAGAGAATTCCACGTATTTTCATTAAACGAAAATTATTGCCGAGTAAATTGCGCGAGATTAATAACAAAATAAGCTTAAATGATTGACACGTGTCAATACTTTGGATGTGGATAAAACACAAAGCAACGTTTATAAGAGCACTAATGCGCCCAGATGGGAAAAACTCGATTGGGATGAATAACCACCTAGTAATTACAAAAGTAGTTATGTTGCATGTCAAGAAACTCTATATATAAGCAACGAGAAAACAAAGAAAAAAATGGCTCGCTCAACAAAAAATTACATTTACTTATTTTATCCTTCCTTTACTTTCTTTTCTTTTCTTTTTTTATTTACTGCATTTCTTTCAATTCGAAGTAGTTTATAAGGTAGATTGTAACTTTCTTTCAAGTTTATTAAAAGTTTCTTGCCTTTACATTGGGTTTCTTTTACTTTCTTGCTTTAAATTTCACAATGTAATCGTTTACTTTCAAGTAATTACTTTTCTCTAATTTCATAGCTTTACTTTTATTTAGTTTATACACTCTACATTTATTTAGTTTATACACTCTACAGCTTCTTTTATTCTAGTTAATTGTAGTAATTTTGCACTCATGTCAAAGTCTTCCATAAGGAAAGTACAAGTCTTTTTAATTGAAGAATGGAACGCTACACAATCGTCTGATATTATCACAAGGCCGGGATCTTTTGGTTAGCAAGACCATAACCTTGCACGGCATGCTCGCAATTAAAATTAAAACCTATTAACCAAGACAAGTGAAAACCACACAAACATAATTCAATATATATTAAACCTTTTTAATTTATTTCAAGTTCCAACTAAAATAATTGTCCAAGTAATTAATTAAATTCGACTCCAAAACTATGGGTTATTACATCATGCTTACATGAGTAATAGGTAGGGTTGGTTTTAATTCTCAAAATTGAAAACAGACTTCTTCGCGAGTTTTCTCAATCTTTTTACCTAGAGTACTTCGCAAGCTTTCTAAATATTTTTATCTAATTAATTAATTAAATCCAGTTCCAAAAATATGGGGCATTGGATCATGTTTATATGAGTAATAGGTTGGGTTGGTTTGAATTTTCAAGATTGAAAACAAACTTCACATTAATCATTGCACTTTCTATACTAGATTCACAAATGAGTAATGCTACGGCGACTCAAAATTGGGATCCAAAATCGTGACTCGCTGACATGGTGGGTCGCGATTGGGTAGTGCCGCTGGCGCAGACCCACATTCATAAGGGATTAACCAATGACAACACCCCATATAAGCGTGAGTCCCCATTTTGAGTCTCAATCAAGAGTCTCCCAAATATTATCCTTCATAAATTGACTCCAACAAAAATTACCAAAACATTATTATACAACTCATACCCAAAAAACATTTACAGATAAAAACCCAGAAAGCTATTCAAAATTTAGACTGAGAGGTCATTTATTTTTGTCTCTTAAGTTTAAATTTGAACCATTCAGACTTAAAATGTATCAAATAGTATTTATTTTTTGAAACAATTAAAAGACTAACGACTATTTTTGCGTCTGAATGATTAGAATATAAAATTACCTCGGAATCTAAATTTGTCTAAATATATACATTCAGAGGTTCATTTAAAGATAAAAACAAATAAAATTTTCAAATTCAGATGAAAAACAAATACTATCTAAAATCCATGTAGTTTTGTGGAAAAATTAGCTATTCATATCACAACTCCAATCCAAATGAGTACATAGATGCTACGATTCCAAATGCAAAATGAAGTATACCCAAATCAACAAAAGGGACATATAAGGAATATTATTTGCGAAATCAAATAATCTTTGTACATTTATTTCTCTAAGCTAAGGTCGTTATCGTTTGTGATAGTTCTTCATCCAAACTTGGTCATTCTTAAATTTGTTGACCCTCTAAGATCGAGGGGGCCTAGATTTGGACAAATGCACTTTAATTTGGAAAGACTCGAGAGATCAAGAGAAAGGGAATGAGGATCAAGGACTTTCATTTGGATGAGATGAGGAGAAAGAGGAGTGAGGATTACGCTGTTACTCTTTAATCTTTAAGTGAGAGGAGAGATAGGTGAGGAATTTTGTGTTTTGGATCATTGGGTTAATTTTGATCGGGCCTGGTTAGTATTAAAAAAGTATAATAATTTTTGCTACTTATATTTATTCAAATCAACTTGCTCGGTCCGATCCGATCGCACGCGTCTGAGACCCAATTTTTATGACCCTAAATTCTAACAAACCGAATATATTCATTACTTAATAATTGATAGGAAAATTTAAAAACCTTTCAAAAGTAGGTCCGGACCCACCATAATCGTATGGATCATTTTGATGTGGTTTGCGGAAGATTGATGGCCGCGATTCAGTTGTCACCCCTGAAAAATGAGAGGAGCTGTGACTTTATTCGAATCTCTTTTCAAAAATTTGAAAACTATCCGTTAGAGAAGCGGAGGTAGACGATTGGAAAATCAAATAAAAAAGTCGCTTGTGCTCTTTTTGTGTAAAGCATCATCAGTGACAAGCAAGTCATAGCAGTTCCTTAACCCTAGCCGACTTTAACCAATTCACAGCGATGGGTAGACTCAACGCAAAGAGCGACTACGAAAACCTCAGAAATGCTCGCATTTTGGAAAACCAGGTTTCCCTCTATCTCTCTCTCTCTCTCTGTTCATTGTTATTATATATACTTGCGTTTCATTTATTTATAATGATATTGAACGTTGAAATAACAGAACCGATTAGCGTCCCTGGGACTTCAAAAAACCATCTCCGAGCTTCGATCCATCGCATCTCCAGCTAAATCACCCAAAACAGCCAGGAAATGGGAAAAGATTGACTACACCGGCACTCCACTCCGCCGTTCCAGTCGGTTAAAGGGAACAAGCTCCGATCTCACACTACACTCAACACCTTCATTCAAAGGTTCTTACTCCCATCTTTCAACTAACTTATACATAGATATATGTCTGTATTGATGGTTTTAAAATTTAGGGAAAGTGCGTTTGTTTGAGGATGGTGAAGAGGAAGAAAAGAGACAGCTTTCACCTGAGAGTTTATCTCGGCGTTGTGATAGCAAGGGCAGGGGGAGTGTGTACGATCCTGTTTACGGAATTTGCTGCCACTTCTGCAGGCAAAAGAAATTGTGTGGTGAGGAGGAGTGCAAGAGGTGTGCTAATCTGGACATGGATGAACCTTGCATTGGCAAAACGGATTGTTCGGTGTGTCATTCCACCAATGGTATTCTTTGTCGAGCGTGTCTCAAAGTTAGGTATGGGGAAGAAATGGATGAGGCTAGACAGAATAAAGAATGGATGTGTCCCCATTGCATTGAAGATAAAGGAATCAACCCATACTGGATATGTAACAGGTAATACATATAGAATATTAGCATTAATCAGCTTCTTTTGCTCATTATGTAATTGTTATTTATATATTTTTTTTTTGGACAGTTCATTTTGTTTGAAGAAGAGAAAGATGGCTCCAACTGGGATAGCTATTTACAGAGGTTTGTGTTTGTTTAAATTGTTACTCTTCAATAACTTGCGATTCTATTGATGTTTTCTATTTGATGCTTGATTGGTAAATTGTGATATAGCTCGGGAGATGGGGTACAAATCGGTGGCACACCTGCTGATGGATGAGCTTCAGCGGAGGGGATGAGAAAACATGTTATGATTGGGCCGGGGCAAATTAGTGCTGCGTGAATTTTGTATAAAAAATTGTAGGATTTGTTTGCAACTTTAGTTTTAGTCATTCCTAATTTGCCAAGAGTAGGTTTGTGGTTAGTTAGTTTGTTGCAATTGGAGAGGAAGAAGCTGATATAGCTCAGTATATTGGTTGTAATTCTCATTTTGGCAACTTTTTTTTAACTTGTTTAGTAGAGAATCTGAATTGCAACATGTTCGTTCGTTTTATGTCACCTTCGCTAGTGATCCTACTTTAAAGATGTACTCTTGCACCACTGATGGGTCATTTGAGTGTATCCTTTAAAACTGTTAGTTCTTAAATAGAGATAACTTATCGAGTTACATCACAATTTTTTACACATTACAAATGTCTTGTCCTATTCAATGAATCTCATAGTTTTTATTCAGTTGTTCATGAGAGTGTCAACAAATTTGCACTCTATTTTACCATCATGTGTTTATGAAAAAGCATACTCTCATTAATAGTATCACCGGGGGGGGGGGGGGGGGGGGGGGGGATTATTTTACCTCCTTAATAGCACGAAATAAACTTTTAAAATGGTAGCATGGAATCTGTGTTTTTAAGGGAAGGAAGAGTTACATTCCATTCTTTAAACTAATGAGCATTAGCTATTGGATATGGGAGTTGCATCAACTTAAAAAGAATATTTAAATTCCAACATATATATTCCTCATTAGTCACCACCAAGTCTATGAAGCATCATTCCTTAAAAAGCATATTTAAATTCCAACATATATATCTCTCATTAGTCACCTAAGTCTATGAAGCATCATTGCAAAATAATATTAATTGTATTCTTTGAAACCAAAAATGTGTGGGGGGGGGGGGGGGATTATTTTACCTCCTTAATAGCACGAAATAAACTTTTAAAATGGTAGCATGGAATCTGTGTTTTTAAGGGAAGGAAGAGTTACATTCCATTCTTTAAACTAATGAGCATTAGCTATTGGATATGGGAGTTGCATCAACTTAAAAAGAATATTTAAATTCCAACATATATATTCCTCATTAGTCACCACCAAGTCTATGAAGCATCATTCCTTAAAAAGCATATTTAAATTCCAACATATATATCTCTCATTAGTCACCTAAGTCTATGAAGCATCATTGCAAAATAATATTAATTGTATTCTTTGAAACCAAAAATGTATAACTCAAAAATCTCTTTAAATTTAAAAAATGAATAAATCAAAACTCTCTTGAAAACTAAAAACATGGTTCATTCTAAATTCCATTAATTAATCTCTCAATCCAACACAATCTAAATTCAATTAGGGCCCGTTTGGCAATCTAATTCCAAGGTTTGAAATTGGAATTGAAAGGCCAATTTCAATTCCTTGGAATTCAAATTGGCCTTCCAATTCCAATTTCAAGCCTTGGAATTGAGTTGCCAAACGGGCCCTTAATCTCTTTTCATCATTCTTCGCTCAAGTCACATTACACAATGCTACTAATGCTATTAATACTACTACATATAATGTTATTATTTTTAGAAAAAAAGTTTTAAAAAAATTAAAATTATTTCTTATTGTTGATGTCTAAAATTGGTGTAAATATAATTTTAGCCTGATTATGCCAATTCTATAATCACAAATATATATATAAAGATTAAGTAATGCAAGTAAGACAACAAAAGTTTTTAACGTGGTTCCACTAAGGAAAAAGTCTACATCCACAGTTATGATATTGCAGTTGAGGGGAAGTTACATAAACTTAGGGCAATCTTGCATGTGCTGACTTGTGTGTCCCTGGAGCTAAGAGAGATAGTATATTTATAGTGGCTAGCAGACCAAGAGATGGAATGTCTTTATATATTCAAGTATTTATACCCATATACGACAAATGAGACTGTTTATCTTCAAATGTACGTGTGGAATGGTTGTGGGTAGCCCCCATGTGAATCACACTTCTCCTACTTGATGGTTCACCTTCTTGGTTGTGATCGGCCGGTTGGTCGACTAAGTATGTGTAAAGCCTTGAGGTGGATGTTTATGAGGACAGATGTCCATATCTCATTAATCCATGTGGATGAATAATTAACCCATAACAAAAGCCCACAATGCTCCATGCTTGATGATTTAGTGAAAAGATGGAGTATTCACTAAAAAAATTCTCGGTGCCCTAAAGTGGTGGAGGTCAAAGGCTGACATTCAGGATTCATAATTTTTCACTGGTGTATCAGTGCAGTGGCATTTTTGTGAATAGTTTGAAAAACAGTGAATCGTCAAAAGGTAAGCCTGTCTTTCTTCCCTTTTGGAATGCGTGCAACCGCCGAGAGTTCAATCGTTGGTTCATTTAATTATTTATATTCCCAAGCTTCTAGGTGAATTTACTGTACCTATAAAAGGACTGAGCTTTTCACCTATTTCTCTTCACCTCAGACCCTTTAACTCAAACCTTTTCCGTAGTGCCTTCAAACTTTCTTTGCAATTCATAAGAGTTTTCTGTTGTTTAGAGAAATTTATAAGATTCCTTTTTTCTCCCTTTCTTTTTCTTTGTTACTTTCACAGAAATGGAGTATATTGTTGATGAAGGCTCGTTAGAAGAGTTCAGAGAAAGAAGAAGAATCCCAAATTAGGTAAATATGGAGAAAGTGGATGGACTATTAGATGTTCTTGCCTTAAATGATGGGCATTGGATTCTCACACTGTTTATTGCTGAGTGTGAGATAACTTTCCCACCCAACCATTTATTTATTGAAATTTGCCAATATTTTGATGTGGCCCCAACTATGGTAGCTCCCAACACTTAGCGAGTTATGAATGGGGTTAACCTCTTTAAGAACTTTATAGAACCCACACAGGAATTACATAGTTAATGTACTGTTATAAGTGGGGAACCACTGGAGACAATACCAACTATTTGAAGACAAGACAAGTTAATAGAGCTTTAGTAGTCAACGTGTCATATTTCAATAAAGACTATTGGGACTATGGAGTGGTGGTCAAGAACTGGCAACATGCCCCCCTTCATGAGGGGGTTAGATATAGTGGTCCTAGGTGCCCCCAGGAAGGGCAATCCGCAGTTATTTTGAACTGTTTTTATTTTGTTCTTGTTAACTGTTTGATAGTATGCCAACTAATGATTTGTACTTGGTTTTTTTTACAGAGGAAAGGAAAAATAAGTGTCCTCGTGAATCGAAGGTCAACTTTGGCGAATTAAAGTTTTTTTTATCGATACATCAGAGATTAGGAGAAGTACATCTTAGGTCGGCATCAGTTCTGTTGGAAAACAAGAGTTCAATTACATCTTTTGTTGTCCGGCCTACAGAAGACACACCACAAGCCCCTATCAACCTTGAAGAAGAACCTATTTCAACTCTCTTGACTGCATTTTCTGGATCCCCTTTGGTACAGAGAAAGTTTGCACTTGGAGGAACGTTATCTTCCTTTGACTCTCTTGGCATTATCACCACCCCAACTTGATTTACATAAGAGATGGGAAAAAGAAAGATTCCCAACCTGATGTCTGGACCGTTGTCTCCCCCCCCCCCCCCCCCACCCTAGAAATCTACTAATAATGAAGGTGGTTCAAAAAGGCCAGTAGTTGTCACTACTGAGGAATTCAAGAATATTGAATCTTAATTTAAGGGATTGAAAATAGGTCCTTCTACTCAGCAGGAATTGACACAAAAGACCCGGGTCAACCAGGTTGTTGTTGAATCTGCCTCTGTGGAAGTGAACCCTAGTTTGACCAGGGGTTTGATTCATTCGAGAATTTTTCTTGTAGATAGGTCGGCAGCTGATCCATGTCTAGGACCAGAATACTGGAAAGGGTCAATCAAAACCTTGCTCAGGTAACTGTTAATCATAGTCTTGCCTTCAATAATTTGTATTTTCCTTAATAATATCTGATAACTACCTTGTTATTGTACAGTTTTGTAGTTTTTAATCGGCTATAAACAACTGTTGATAAGGGATCACCAACTAAGGTGGTCCTCAACTGATATAGAGGAAGCCTTCAAAGGCTTAAAAGAATCCCTTGATGCCACTAAAGAGGCCTAAAAGAGGGACCAGAAAAAGGGACATGAGCAGTTAGATCATATCGAGGAGAAGGTTAAGACAGCCAAGCAGAAGGTGAAGATAGCCGAGCAAATGGTTGTTAACTCGGTCGTGGAAGCTGTTGTTGAAAAGAAGAAGCTTTTGGAGCTTAAGGCTGAACACAAGAAGGACAAAAAGGATGCCTTCAATAGAGGATGGAATAATGTATTTTTTTATGTCGTCCTGATAGAATACATAAAGAAGGTTTCTTTTAAAGATGGTTGAACAAATGTATTGATGGAGGCCAACACTACTGCAAACTCTGACTTATTTCAGAGACATGACCCTAATATCTCACCCAACATAGAAGAATAAGTGGATTATGAAGAGGGAACGGGGGAATCTTGAATGGTACCTATTATTGAAGTCGAGGTCCCACCTCCAGAAGAAGAAAGTAAGGATAAAAAGAAGGGGTAATCTTTTTGGGCCGGTGGATTGTTCTTCTTTTTGGTTATTTTTCTTTTTGGATGTTGCTTGATTCTCTTTGTACTTTTGTTGTAATGATACCATCCCTTGTAAGACTTTTTTGTAATAATAAATGAAGTTTTCATTGGTTGAATTCCCGAGTTTGTCTTTAATAATGCTTGCACACCATATTATTAGATTGTTATTCTTATATTCTTATTTCTCAGTTTAACTCCAGGAACAGTGCAATAGTGTCTGCTGAGAGTGATTTGCTCAAAAGAAGTGTTAGGCTTTTTGGAGTCGAACATGAAATTTGGCTAAGACTGAGATAGAAGAGTTTCTCTATATTGATGCTTCTGTGACACCCCGCCTAATAAAATATCGGGCGCCTACTCCCTTCAAACCTGTCGGGAACATTACAGCCAAAACATACTTCTTCCAAAATTTTCCTTTTCATTAAGGCCTGGTTATAATCCTCAAATCAATTTCTCTAACTCCAGTGCGGTCAAGTACCTCGGATGGAAATTTGAATTGTGCGGTTGGTCTCGGAATGGTCGAGATAGTCAGAATAGAGTTTTCGGGGGTATTGTTTAGGCTCCGAGAATTTTTGGGCAAATAGGGACTCGTAATTGAGTAAACGAGTCATTTTTGGGTTTTAAAGGGATAAACCCTTATTTCTCCCTATATAAGGCACTAGAGTGGGAAAGAAAGGAAAGAAAAGAGAGTAAAGGAGGAGGAGAGAAAAGAGGAAGAAAAGGGAGGTTCCGACCAAACTCCGCGGGATTCGACTCGGGATCGTCGGATTTTATCCACGAGGCAAGTGTTTACTTACTTTATTTCCTTTTTGAGCATAAATCTCATATCATAATTTGGTAATAACAAATCAGAAGATTTTGGGGTTGGGTTTTCGTGAATTAAAAATGGGTTTTCGAAAGTAAACGAGTAAATCCCGAATGATATCCAATTCGAGAAACTTAGGAATTTATTGAAATTATTTGTTGGTTTTGGGTTCTCGGATGTTTAGAACCCTTTTCATATGTGTATATGTCGTTGATTTGATTAAAAATATTAGTTAAATAAAACTTTGACGCCAACCTAATAGGTTATTAGTAATTAATTTGGTTTTCGACAGTGATGCTAAGAATGAACCATATGCGACTCCTGTTTTAATTTGGTACAGGAGTGATCGCCCGGTATTTTATTAGGCGGGGTGTCACAACTTCAAACCAAGTCAAGGAGGCCCACCTTCATCTATATGGTCTTTTTGATCGGGCAGTGGCCGATAATGCGACTTACTATGAAATGTTTGAACATTAGTAGGATGATCATAACCTTTCTCTGGATCTGCTTCATTATGATTATGAAGGTAAATATAATTCACTGAGTGTTGGTCATGGATTTGATAAAAAAAACTCCACGATATTTTTTCGACTCAGGAAGAAAGAGTTTATGTTATAAACTAAGAGGTAGAGAGTGCTCGGGAAGTGGCCAACTTGCTGGAGAAAAAAACTAACGCTCTTAGGAATGAATTTAATAACTTGAAAAGGTATTCAAAAGTCATCCCAAATGAAGGAGCATCGTTTTTAAAAATGGAAAATGCTCGGTTGATTGAGGAATTGAAGAGTTTGAAGAAGACAAAATTTGGCCCGTTATCCAAATAAATAAGGATTACTCGGCCCACTGAAGATAAAAAGAGAATCAAGAATATGCTAGCCGACTAGGTAACCTTGATCAAAAACTAAACTGATACCATTAAGGAATTATTCGACAAAGTGTAACAACCCGCGTAATTTTTGAGCTATTTTAATTAATTTTTGGAAAATGGAGGAAAATAAAGTTTTTGATAAAATTATTTTTATTGCTAAAATATGTTGGTTATTATTTTTAAAGGCGAGAACTTCAAACGGTTTCGAAAAGGGAGTTAAAACGGATTTTAAAATGATTTTTAAATGTTTTAGCTCTTGGAATTGTTTTGACTTCCAACTCTTCATTTATTTGCCTTATTTAAAGGAGTCTTTTGGATTCCAACTCTTCATTTCTTTGCATTATAAAAGGAAGTCGTGGGCAAGCCTTTTAACCTAATTTTGGCACAAATTTTGGCAGCAAATATATTTTATATTCCTCTTCTTTTTATATACACATTGTCCCTTGAGATTTGTGAGTTCCAACCTTAGATTAGAGGTGTTCTTGGGGCTATTTTTGTTGGAAGTTCTGGGAGAAGATTTTGTAGATCTTTTGTGTTGATCTTGAGGATGTGATCATTGGTTTCTCATCATGGTTTGAGGTATGGGGTTTTACACAATATGCTCCTTAAATCTCGCGAGTTTCATTCTCTTTGAATTCTTGTTTAATTGAACTCATATTTGAATTGATAAATTCATTGAAATCTGAAAAATAATTGTTGAAATTATTTTGATTCATGTGGTATCATTATATTGTTGATGAGCACGTTGTCATGAGATTTTAATATGTCACGAATGTTGGGCACCCGCCAAAATTCCTGTTTCCCGGGCTATGGCTTGATAAAGCATATGCGAATGGGGTGAGGCCTGGTGACCCGGTTAATGGTTGTTGAGAAATTATATTGATAAATTCTTTGAGATTTGCATTTTGATTTGAATATTCGTACTCATGTTGTTACGTTTTATTCATCGCTAACATATATTTGTTGAGCATCTTTCCTGTCGTATTGTGTACTTCCCCATATTTTCTTTTAGTGGCAGGTTAGCGCGGATTTTGGGGCGCTATGGAGATTGATTTTAGCGAGGATTGTTTGGGAAAGATTTGTATTATTTTGATGTATAGAGCTTTGGAGATTTATATTTTATTTTCGAGTTAGTTGTAATTTTAATTCGAGAGACTTGTTGTATTTGAAGAGATTTGAGATTAGTGGATTTATATTATTGTGGGTTTATTTAGATGCTCTATACCTTGTCACTTGTGGATTTGAATTTATTTTATTGCATTAGCGCTCCGTTCGCTCTCCCCGGGCGGGCGAGGTGTTACAATGGTATCAGAGCTTAGGTATACGGAAACCCTCGGGGCTTGGGTTTTGGGTTCATTGCGTGGCTAACAATTTTTAGAGATAGAAAATTTTAGGTTATATTCATGTTAGGTTTCGATATTAAAGGTGAGGAATTATTTTTGGAGACAAGATTATTTTGGAGATTGTTTGCCTGATTTTTGAGAGTTAGGCATTCGACGAATTTCGAGGGCGAAATTCCATTGTTAGTGGGGAAGTGTAACAACCCGCGTAATTTTTGGGCTATTTTAATTAATTTTTGGAAAATGGAGGAAAATAAAGTTTTTGATAAAATTATTTTTATTGCTAAAATATGTTGGTTATTATTTTTAAAGGCGAGAACTTCAAACGGTTTCGAAAAGGGAGTTAAAACGGATTTTAAAATAATTTTTAAATGTTTTTAACTCTTGGAGTTGTTTTGACTTCAAACTCTTCATTTCTTTGCCTTATTTAAAGGAGTCTTTTGGATTCCAACTCTTCATTTCTTTGCATTATAAAAGGAAGTCGTGGGCAAGCCTTTTAACCTACTTTTGGCACAAATTTTGGCAGCAAATATATTTTATATTCCTCTTCTTTTTATATACACATTGGCCCTTGAGATTTGTGAGTTCCAACCTTAGATTAGAGGTGTTCTTGGGGCTATTTTTGTTGGAAGTTCTTGGAGGATATTTTGTAGATCTTTTGTGTTGATCTTGAGAATGTGATCATTGGTTTCTCATCATGGTTTGAGGTATGGGGTTTTACACAATATGCTCCTTAAATCTCGCGAGTTTCATTCTCTTTGAATTCTTGTTTAATTGAACTCATATTTGAATTGATAAATTCATTGAAATCTGAAAAATAATTGTTGAAATTATTTTGATTCATGTGGTATCATTATATTGTTGATGAGCACGTTGTCATGAGATTTTAATATGTCACGGATGTTGGGCACCCGCCAAAATTTTTGTTTCCCGGGCTATGGCTTGATAAAGCATATGCGAATGGGGTGAGGCCTGGTGACCCGGTTAAAGTGTTGTTGAGAAATTATATTGATAAATGCTTTGAGATTTGCATTTTGATTTGAATATTTGTACTCATGTTGTTACGTTTTATTCATTGCTAACATATATTTGTTGAGCATATTTCCTGTCGTATTGTGTACTTCCCCATATTTTCTTTTAGTGGCAGGTTAGCGCGGATTTTGGGGCGCTATGGAGATTGATTTTAGCGAGGATTGTTTGGGAAAGATTTGTATTATTTTGATGTATAGAGCTTTGGAGATTTGTATTTTATTTTCGAGTTAGTTGTAATTTTAATTCGAGAGACTTGTTGTATTTGAAGAGATTTGAGATTAGTGGATTTATATTATTGTGGGTTTATTTAGATGCTCTATACCTTGTCACTTGTGGATTTGGATTTATTTTATCGCATTAGCGCTCCGTTCGCTCCCCCCGGGCGGGCGGGGTGTTACAATGGTATCAGAGCTTAGGTATACGGAAATCCTCGGGGCTTGGGTTTTGGGTTCATTGCGTGGCTAGCAATTTTTGGAGATAGAAAATTTTAGGTGATATTCATGTTAGGTTTAGAGATTAGAGGTGAGGAATTATTTTTGGAGACAAGATTATTTTGGAGATTGTTTGCGTGATTTTTTAGAGTTAGGCATTCGGCGAATTTCGAGGGCGAAATTCCATTGTTAGTGGGGAAGTGTAACAACCCGCGTAATTTTTGGGCTATTTTAATTAATTTTTGGAAAATGGAGGAAAATAAAGTTTTTGATAAAATTATTTTTATTGCTAAAATATGTTGGTTATTATTTTTAAAGGCGAGAACTTCAAACGGTTTCGAAAAGGGAGTTAAAACGGATTTTAAAATGATTTTAACTCTTGGAGTTGTTTTGACTTCTAACTCTTCATTTCTTTGCCTTATTTAAAGGAGTCTTTTGGATTCCAACTCTTCATTTCTTTGCATTATAAAAGGAAGTCGTGGGCAAGCCTTTTAACCTACTTTTGGCACAAATTTTGGCAGCAAATATATTTTATATTCCTCTTCTTTTTATATACACATTGGCCCTTGAGATTTGTGTGTTCCAACCTTAAATTAGAGGTGTTCTTGGGGCTATTTTTGTTGGAAGTTCTTGGAGGAGATTTTGTAGATCTTTTATGTTGATCTTGAGGATGTGATCATTGGTTTCTCATCATGGTTTGAGGTATGGGGTTTTACACAATATGCTCCTTAAATCTCGCGAGTTTCATTCTCTTTGAATTCTTGTTTAATTGAACTCATATTTGAATTGATAAATTCATTGAAATCTGAAAAATAATTGTTGAAATTATTTTGATTCATGTGGTATCATTATATTGTTGATGAGCACGTTGTCATGAGATTTTAATATGTCACGGATGTTGGGCACCCGCCAAAATTCCTGTTTCCCGGGCTATGGCTTGATAAAGCATATGCGAATGGGGTGAGGCCTGGTGACCCGGTTAAAGTGTTGTTGAGAAATTATATTGATAAATGCTTTGAGATTTGCATTTTGATTTGAATATTCGTACTCATGTTGTTACGTTTTATTCATCGCTAACATATATTTGTTGAGCATCTTTCCTGTCGTATTGTGTACTTCCCCATATTTTCTTTTAGTGGCAGGTTAGCGCCGATTTTGGGGCGCTATGGAGATTGATTTTAGCGAGGATTGTTTGGGAAAGATTTGTATTATTTTGATGTATAGAGCTTTGGAGATTTGTATTTTATTTTCGAGTTAGTTGTAATTTTAATTCGAGAGACTTGTTGTATTTGAAGAGATTTGAGATTAGTGGATTTATATTATTGTGGGTTTATTTAGATGCTCTATACCTTGTCACTTGTGGATTTGGATTTATTTTATCGCATTAGCGCTCCGTTCGCTCTCCCCGGGCGGGCGGGGTGTTACAAAAAGCTGGCAGGCTAACCTTTTAACTTCACAAACAACCTAGAACAGTTTGGATGAATGGGTATGACAAAGCCTTGACCCACTTGGAAGATGACCTAAGGCAAGCTAGGAATGAAGGTGATAAATGGGGTTGGCAGAATGATCTGACAGTTCTAAAGGTTTTCGAAAAGGATCTTTTATGGTATTTGTATGATCCTGGTGTTCTTGACTATCGAAATTCTCCTTTTAAGTTTGATTCTAGTTAGATTCCTATTTATGCCATACCAATAAGTCTGATCAGAAAATATTTAGGTGATTTTGGTATGCAAGATGAAGAGACTTTGATCCGACCTCAACATGTGTTAAATAGGCCCACATCTAGCAGGAATGAGCTTGGTTCCACAGTTCAGCCATCCGCTCTTGATGCTTCCCCCGAAGAAATGGACAAAGTCGAGGAAAAGTGCCCTATGGAATTACTTCTCAACTTTGTTTTTTTATTATAATACTCTTTTTGTTTTGGTACTATCCTCGTATTGTCCTACTAAAACTATTAGAATTGGAATAAGAAAGCTTTAATTTTGAATACATATTTTGTCTATGTATTTAACTTTGTCAACAGTTAAGCTTTTAATTAGCTGATCGGTTGTGTAATCGACAAACCTTCTTGACTATTTTGTGTGTTATCAAGTGGGAACTTGAGTTGTTGGGTCTTAGGTTCTACTAATGCACTTAGGTTTATCAAAACGGATCTTGGTCATTCTTGGAGCTAAGTGTTTGCATTAGTTACCATTGGCGACCAAAAGTTTTAAGAATCTAGGATTTTCTTGAATTTAATTCGGTCTGGTTAAACTTCTTGTTCATGACTTTAGGTCATACTTGAAATTTTAGGAAGTTCTTATTCGTGATTGTACGTCATACCTGAAGTTTTAAGAACTTTTTGTTCGTGACTTTTCAAAAACGAAGTCATACATGAAGTTTAATTTTTTCAGTGTTTGAAGACGATACAATTATCATAGCCAATTCCCGAAAAAAACATAAAAATGGAGTGTAATGAATAGGAAATCACAATTTTATTAAAATGATCGAAACGATTACATCAAATTCCCAATAGGACTAGTGATAATATTTTCGGAGATGGGGCATCCATGGATTTTTAAATTATTTTGCTTCAAGTGTTTCTAAATGATAGACTCGTGGTCGGACGGCTATCGAGATACGTTAAGGACTATGCCAGTTTGCTTCCAACTTGTTCCCTTTCTGGGTTACTTTTTTAAGAACATGATCTCCTTCTTTCAAGTTGGTCGACTTTACCCTCCTATTATAGAATCAAGTTATTCGTTGTTGAAAAGAAAATAATCAAAGTGTAGCATCCTCCCTTACTTCCTCAATTTAGTCGAGATCCAATCTCCTCATGAGATCACTTTTTGAGAAATCAAAGTTTAACACTCTATGAGTGGGTAGACCCACTTTTGTTGGCACCATTGCCTCAATCCCAAAAGGAAGCGTGTAAGGGGGTTCTTCAGTAACTATTATCGACGTGATTCTGTAGACCCAAAGAACACTGTGCAACTCATTAATCTAGTTACCCTTCGTATCATCATGTCTCTTTTTCAGCCCATTAAGTAATGTTTTGTCAGTGACCTTTGTTTGGCCATTAAATTGGGGATATCCTGGGGCAGAGTGGACTTTTTGAATCTTAGACTGAATGCAGTACTCCTTAAGCTCTTGATTATCAAATTGAATGCCATGATCAGTGATGAAGGCATATGGCATCCCATATTTGTACATGATGTGCTTTCAAATGAACTAGAAGACTCTTTCCTAAGGTATGTCGACCAATGGTTCGGCCGTCACCCATTTTGGCAAGTACTCCACGATAATTCCCAAGTATTTGTACCTTTATTTTGTCTTCGACAGTCGGTTGACCAAATTAATTACTCATATAGTAAATGGCCATGCAGATGTGATTGGAGTTAAGGCAGCCCCCGGTCTTCTATGGATTGTGGCGAACTTTGACATTTATTACATTTCCTGGCAAAGGAGATACAGTCGGCTTTCATGGTCGACCAGTAATATCCTTGTATAGCTATTCTTTTCACTAATCATAGACCCACTAAATGATATCCACACGAACTTTCATGAACTTCATTGATTAAATTCGGCACCTCGATTGGGTGTACACACTTAATAACAGAAAATAATTTATCCTCTTTTGTATAAGACTCCTCATTCTAGCACATAATTGGTTGCCTTGTATCTCAAATTCCTTGCTTCTTTTGGGTCGGTAGGTAGTGAACCCTTGTTAATGTAATTTTTTTATAGGATCCATCTATGAATGTCCCAATTCCAAAGAGATGAAATTAAAAGCTTTCTTATTTGTGCTTCTATATGAAAGGATTTTTATCGAGATAGTTTTACTGAGCTCTGTCCCAATCGATGAGGTTAGCCGAGTAAGTGCAACTACTCAAGCATTCTCCCCCTTGGTCTCCTGATCATCTTTACTGTTGAGATCTTGGAGATAACTTCGGCAACTTTGGAAAAATACTTGGTTATGAGATCTCCCTTGACCCCATATACTTAAAGCACCAAGTTGACAATTAACTAGGAATTTCTATGTGGTATTACCCGCTCGGCTCCCAAGGATAAGACTAACTCCAAGCTTGTGATTAGTGCTTCGTACTTCGTACTCTGTCTCATTATTGGAAGCCTAAAATTAGAAACGAAGAGCATATTCCACATCTATATCGTCTTGGGTATTGGTATGGCGCATGAAGACCCATCTACATATAGATTCAAAATTGGGATGTCATTGTCAAAATTCCCTTCATGTAATACTCCTTTTTTAAATAGTTTTTTCTTTACTCACCAAATCGTTAGGCTATCTCTTTCTCAACTGATGTCTCGGGTTGATAGGAAGTCGACATAGTTTGCTTTGGGACTAAGCTCTCTTTTGAAGAAGTCTTCTTGACAGACAAAGTTGGGTTAACAGTCGTCTCTTTATATGTAAATTTGGCAATGAAATATGTGATAACTTGCTCCTTCAACGCGGTTCTAGGCTCATAAAGGATTTTACACTCTCTGAGCTCTACTGACCATGCCAACAATATCTTTGATTTCTCTAGTTTTTGAATCATTTGGCACTGAGGTAAGTTTCTATAAACCACTATGATATATGCCTAAAAATGGGGTTTCATTCTACTTAAAGCTTCAATAACAGCAATGGCTCATTTTTCCAAGCATAAATACCTATTTTTTGCTCCCCTAAAAGTTTTCTAGTTTAATATACTGATTTTTGCACTCTATCTTCCAGCAGAACTAACGTTGAGCTAACAAAAGACTTTGATACAGCTAAATATAGATATAATTTTTCTTCTATAAATGGTCGGGAAAGCAGTGGTAGTGATCCCCAGTATTTCTTCAAGTCTTAAAAGGTTTTTTTGCACTCTTCATTCCACTCGAATGTTTTTCTGAGCACCTTAAAGAATGGTAAGCACTTATCTGTAGCTCAGAAGATAATCGATTGACAAAGCCACCCTTCCAGCCAGCTTCTGTGCATCACTTTTCACATGGGAGATTGCATATTCATCAACGCCTTGATTATTTTTAGATTGGCTTCAATTCATCTTTAATTCACGATGAAGCCCAGGAACATCCCTTCATATACGACGAATACTCAATTGGTCGGGTTGAGTTTCATTTGATGATTCTCAAGTTGATCAAACATCTGGCTTAGGTCTTTGAACTGGTCAGCAACTTTCCTGCCCTTAGTGATCATGTCATCCACGTAGACCTCCATATTTTTTCCAATCTTCTCCTCAAAAACCTTGTTTACCAGTCTTTGGTACATTTCTCTAGCATTTTTAAGCCCAAAAGTCATAACATTGTAGCAGTAAGTACCTCAGCTGGTGATAAATGATGTACTTTCCCTATCCCTATGCTTCATTTTGATTTGGTTATAACCAGAGTAGTCATCCATGAAACTTAGTAACTCGTGACCAACTATAGTATCTAATTGATTAGTCATTGGCAAAGGAAAGTGATCTTTGGGGAATGCTTTGTTGAGGTTAGTGAAATCTACACACATACGCCACTTATTGTTCTTGAAAAGTGCAAGGACCCACAATTTTAAATATTTTTTTAGCATTAAATATAATTTCCTTTTAAGAGCGGAATGAAGATGGTTCAACATAACACACGCAAATGACAAATTTTAATTTATTTTCAAATTAAAATTAAATTAAACACAGAGTGAATAAATTAAACGACAAATGGATTTTTCACTTAAACCAAATTAATTCAACCCACGTCCTGAAAATTTTCCTAACAATAATTAATTCAATTTTGCAAATTAGGCCAAACCAAATTATCAAATTAAATATATGACTTAATTAAATTAAGTTAAATTTCACCTAATTAAATTATCTTGACTTGAATTAAATTAATCCAAACATCACCCAAATTAATTTTTGCACTAAATTAAACAATAGTGAGAATTAAACCATATTTTATCTTTTAATCCTAAAGATACGTTCTATGTAATTTGCAAGATAAAATAAATACACAACACACTACACCGCGATGTACGGGGAAAATCCAAATTGATAAAAACCTCGGACGGCCCTAGCCTTAAGTCCACTAAGTACGGAATTTTACAAATACAAGACAGATGACTTACACAACTCGACTCGACTCCCTTCAACCCCCTGATGCATCTTCATGTACCAACCTCTGCTTAGTCGATAATCCCGGACTCCACCGGAACCTTGGAATCCACTAATGAAGCTTTTTGGGAACCCATCAACCACACAGTGCCTTTCACCGTATGAGAACGCCACAGCAAAAACATGACTTCTTCTTTTATGGGAAATAGAAGCAAACCCAAATTTCTCCTTCTTGTGGTAGAGATGAACCAATGGTACCAAACAAAACTCCAAGTGACAAATATATATAAATGCAGAACTTGGAATGTTAAACAAGCTAAATGGTTGTATATCTTTTGTGTTTTGAAAGAGTTTAAGCCATCTACATTAAACACACAAAAGGGACTTTTCTAAACATGAATTTCTCTCTCAAAAGCTCTCTAGAATAATGTGAAAAGTCTTAGAAAAAATATAGTCCCGAAGTGGTTAAAATCTCTCAAAAAGTAGTGGGACAAAATAGTGGGAAAATGCCAAAAACTGTTCCCGCCTGAAATCTCGTTCGAACGACTTTTTCGTTCGAACGACTTCATTCGAAAGACCTTTCGTTCGAACGAATCATCTAACAAAAAGTCATTGTAGAAAAGGGAAACTCGATGGCAAAACTCGTTCGAATGAAAATCTCGATCGAACGATATTTTCAAACGAAAAAACAGAACATGAATTTTTCATTTTAAGCCCATAAAATTTTATATAAAATAAAATTACACCCATTACAAACTTATTCCAAGTCTCTACAAAAATATATATATATCTTTCATACCTTATTGGAGACTTGAAATATGATGAATTGTTGAGGACGCAAACAGGCACTTGAAACTCGACAAGGATGATGTCTTCACTTTGAACTAGGCCGATACGTCTTCAACTCAAACTTGTCGTAGGCTTGAATGATACACATGAACACTATCCTATGACTCAAATGTTTTTTTTCGGAATTGAGCCGACACTACATTAAGACTCAATTGAAAATTTGTGTCCTTATAAATTCCCCCCTTTGGCTATTCCGGGACAAAAACCAAACAAAATCCTAAATGGCCGTCAAGCTCTACTGGACTCAAAAACTTCCCACCCAAAAATAAAAAATACAAACTTAACTCAAAACCCAAGGGTGACAATCTTTGCCAATGAAAGATGCCGCTAGAATAATTCCTGCACACTTAAGCAAAACATTAAACGCATAGGGAATATCAAAATATTAAATGCTATTAAAGAAAATACTCCCCCTAAATTAATTCTCCCCTTTTATCAAATATGATCAACCTAAGAAGATAGCGCTCTCTCCCTAAGATAGATCTCATAAACTAAGATACGATTACAATAGGATTAGATACCACTTATCCACCTATCATTCTCCCCCTTTTTTATTCAGGAATAGACAACGGATAAAAGAACTAATAAATTACTTATTTCTCCCTCAATTTAACTAAATACCATCTCTCCCCCTAAAAATTACATAAGGGATATAAGTATGGGGAAAAAAGTAAACAAGATAATGCATAAGGTGATAAGAACATGAAAGTATATGGGCAATGATACCATAACTAATCCATACAAATATTAATGGATATTAAATATGATGCGAACACAAATGATACCAATTTGACAAATAAGATACTAAGCATGTGATATCAAACAATATACGCAACAAGATATATACCAATAATGAATTAGAAGCATAGATGGACTAGCAAGCAAGGCAAAAACAAAAAAAATACCATATATATGTATACATAATGAATATCACTAACGCACATGCACATATACATAGGCATAACCACCACACATGACACAAAATACATTAAGCTTTTCATACTCGAATGGAAAAAATGTGTCCAAATGCATGTGGGAAATGGAAGTGTAGGGGTGTGAACTAGTAACAATTAAATTTTCCCAATCACTTAAAACATATTCACGGAGTTCTCATTTGATTGCTAAACTTTATCATATTTAGATATAGCCGCATGTGACAATATAAATTGAACTCAATAAACAAACATACACAATGCACATAAGCCTAGAATTTTGATAATTCTACAAACCAATAGAGTCATGACAATGAAAGCGCAACTAGGATAAACGGACATTGTGCAAAACCGTTGATATACCATCCAAACTCACTCAAAATATGCATATTATTATGGAATGACTATATCAACTAAACAAAATAGGCCTTGGAAAATTATTTTTGTCTTAATGCCATATTTTTCTTTTAGGCCTTTGGACCACGTATTTCTTTTAGGTCCATTATAAATAGTGGCTTACTAGCAAAGGAGGACTTGCACGTGAGATTTTTGTGATATAGATGTGAAGTCCTCCTAGGTCATAAAATATGTAGATGACTAGATTGGTAAGTGAACACCTCACAAAGCTCAAATATAGATGTGAAGTTAAAATTTCAAGTGAGCTCGTTCATGTGTGAATTGAGGCATATAAAAATAGAATCCATTAAGCTAAAAAATCCAACTACTACATATAAGCATGGTAAAGAACATTTTAAGGATTGACAATCTTAACCAAAAGTTCCAGCCACATGGAAGCGAATAGGAAAGGATTCAAACACAAGTGTATGCCACATAAAGTGTGTCACACGAAAATACACACAAAAAAAATCTTTTTTAGTTTTTGAAATTTTTAACCAAACAAACAAAAATATTTACTCAAAAGACAAACAAAATCATTTGTATTTTTCATTAAGCCTAAATTACTAAAAAGGTAAAACACAAATGATAACAAAAAATATTTTTGTATTTTTCAATTAATGCAAGCCAAAAAAAATAATATAAAAGATATACACAAATCATAATTCTAGCATGAGATTAAGCATGGAGAATATACTAGAACATGATAACCATGCATACAACTAGCAAGGACATATGATATAAAGCACAAAATGCTAGAGTATGCAAACAACTATCACATTCAACCTTTAGATTTAGCAAGGGAGGTATCGTGTGAAAGTAAATGAGAATCAAAAATTCTATCTTGTAAAGCTACCAAGTCGGATCTCCTAGCCCAAACTAATGATGAATGACTATCTCGGGATATAGGAATCTTGGCTACCTTGGTTGCCTTACTTTTGGATTTCTTAGGACCTCATTTTAGATTAAAACAAAAATTCCTAAGATGATCTTTTTGACCACACTGTGAGCACCTAAAGACTCGGCGAAAAGACTTACCTAAGGAATGATCTATAACATTGTTCATAGAGGATGTAAGGACAAAAACTTCTAATTGAGTCCCTGTATTGTTTTAACTTAATTCCGTGAACAAAATTGTGTTTGTAATATGTCATAGGGAGATTTTATTTTGTCACGATCCCACTTGGTCTATGACGTATTGAAGAAATTGAATATTTTACGGCAAAGCTTCAAAGAATTAATCATGCCGAAGTTTAATTGGTACAAGTTTATTCGTCTTCAAGTTTATTGCATTCCGAAATCACACAGGTATGAATGTATATTGTTAATGAGATTCTGGATTGTTTTTATAAAAGATAAGGATGTAATTTTATAAGAAAAATATTTTAAAAGTGTTTTAAATATTTTACACTACGTTTTATTCTGATAAGCTCGAAAATGAGTTTGACTTAATTGGATCTCTTTTGGAAGAAACGTTTTAAAGAGAAAGTCAAAAATGACAGGTGCGTCGTTCAAACAACAAGCTGGCTCGTTCAAGCGAGATAGACATGTTGCTCGAAGGACTGGTCATTCTCATTTGAGCGACACATTTTTTGAGGTGCCCACTTAAAATCCTATTTAAAGAGTGTTTTCGTCAGAATTTAAGGGGGGTGCAATCTCGAAAACTGATTTCAATCCAGTACGAGTTTTTGCACATGTTTTTCTAAGGTTTCAAAGCTTAAACACATCCTTAGAGTTTGCAAAGATCCGAGTTATCATTACTATATGTTTATGTGATCTTGCTGCACCAAGAAGGTTTGTTCTATACTTGAACATCTGAGTTTTGCGATGAAAAAAAGAGAAGGACTTCTTGTTCGACATCGTAGACCTATCTAAGTTATTCGGTAGACACCAAGATATACGTGGACGCGTTTGTTGTGGACAAGTACAGTGGAAGAAGGACTTTCTATGTGGGCACTGTGAGAGTAATGGTTGAAGATCAGAAGAGCGTCAAGACCCGTGGGGATCGAGTCGTTGAGTGAGTCTTTTATCTGTTCGTTGTAATTCCATATTCGTAGTGATTGTCTAGCTTGGGTCGTCCGAGGTTTTTTCCCGTCTTAGGTTTTTCCTCGTACATCCTACGTTGTGAGTATTCTCTACTTTACTTTACTTTACTTTACTTGCTTTAATCACTAGATGCATATTGAGGATTAATCAAGATAAAATTGGGGTAAAGTAAAAATTAGTTTTTCACAACTTGGTTTGGTGCTAATTAAAAGTTGGATAATTTTTTTGGTGAAAATTGGTTTGATTTGAAACACACAAGCATAAGGGCCACTCTTTCTGAGGATTATCCTAAAACATTGGTTTTGGCTTTATGAGTAGACTCATGACAAGTATTGAAGCCTAAACTACATGTGTTATTTTTTACTTGAACTGTTCCTAATATTTTATGCAATTTCTCCGAACGACACTCCAAATCAAATTTGACTTTACTAGAGTCTTCTAATTTATTCTCTAATTCTAAAATGTTAGACTCTAATAAAACATTCCACTCTTCAAATGCGAGAAGCTCCTTTTTCAAGGATTCCATTAAGACCTTAAGGCTATCTCTCTCGCCTTCTATATATTCTAGTTTCTCTCGAAGAGCTCTCTCGTGTCCTAAGATCATCAACCAACGCACTATCATCAACGACCTTGGCACGCCCCCTTAAACTAGCTTCTAACTTCAAATTTTCTTTTAATTTAATAAATTCTTCATATAATTCTCTAAATGCAAATTGAAGTTCACTTTCATCAACCCCTTCATCACTATCACTCTCTCTCTCTTCTCTAATCTCACTACCATCATCTTTTTGGAATTCACAAACAAAGGCCTTAGAAGTGTCATGTCTTAAGGCGCCACTACCTGAACCTGGGGTGGATCCTGTTGCACTACCGCTAATACGGCATTCACCGCCTGAGCAACGATAGTGGCTACCTCAGTTGCGTTCATCATTCCCTGAGCTGGAGTTGCTGGTTGCTCGGCTTGGGCACGTCTATCCTTGGGTGCACGTCTCGGAGGCATCTGAAACGAGAAGGAAGTTTATTAGTCTACAGTTATTAACAAATCTCGAATAGCTGAAGACGTAATTGTAAATGTAAGAATACAACAATCCTAAAAGTAAGGCTCTATAATAAGGACGCTAAGCTGAAAGCGAAATAAACCGTACAGATCCTAAAGGACACTAGAACCTGATGCTCTGATACCACCTGTGACACCCCACCTAATTAAATACCGGGTGATCAGTCATTTATTAAATTATAACCAAGGTGAACGGTTGGTTCATTCTTAGCATCACTGTCGCAAATTAAACTTTTCAATTTAAACACCCTAAATAATTAAGCTAAGTGTCAAAACCATTTAAAACATTATTTCTATGTTTAATTCAAGTCCAATAATAAAAATCTTTCATAATTCACAGTTTAAGAGTCACCCAAATAACTAAACTGGAAAAGATCATCCAAGCAATTTAAGCATTCAATTAACTAATTCCAACTTTAAAACCACGAAGGAAAAACATAATGATAGTAACAAATCCCAAAGTAAAAATACTAAAAGTAAATGAATCATAATCTCTAACAAAACCCACTGAATAAGGAAAAAGTGCGACACATGCCCAACTGGATAAAATAGAGTTAAGAGTGGAGTTAATAATGAGGTCGTCTAAGCAAAAGGCCTGCAACTCCTACCTAAGCTGCAGCACATTCCTTCCAAAGAATCTTAAGCATGACGCCCCTGTGGCTGGGCACCTGTAGTATATATACATATATGTACAAGAGAGAAGAGATAACAGAAAATGGGCAGAGCCCGATTGTAAAACAGTTTAAAATTTTAGTTTAGCAAGTATTTAAAATGCTTACCGGCTAATGCAACAATCATATTAGTATGTGGCACTCTCTTAAAAAATTTCTCACCTCTCTTCTAATGTGCACACCTACCGCACTATTAATCCCCTCAAGTTTAGCTTATCTTAAATTTCTCATAAGGTTTCATGCCGACATTTTCCAGGGATAAGATAATTAATTTCTGAAAGCAAAGTTTTCACATAAATCTCATTTTATTATAAAGTCTTTCAGTATAGCCTCAAACATTGCAAACACTTATAAATTCGGAATATTTATTCATTACTTAACTACTTTTAGTCACAGTAGAAAGTTCCCAATCTCAAGTCTATATATATATATATATATTAATTACTCATATAATATATATATATACTAACGGCACCCCACATAAAATTTATGGTGCTGGCATACTCTGCTATCAATTCCCCGTCACTCGTACTAAGGTAAATACTAGTTCGGAGTCATTCTCGAACTGTATTAACTCAAAATACATACAAATTGAGGCGAAGCATAGTTCCAAGTCACTAAGAGGTCAGCACATACCCTCACGTCTCTTAGGACCGTCTGACTATCGATCAGATAGCCTGTACCAAGGATTCCTATGTTCTAGGGTACAAGTCAATATCCCCCATAAAGGTCCCATCGAGATAAGACTGTCCCGGCGCGGTAACCTCAGTGATAGCAAGTAGCGCGGGCATGATTTTTACACGTATATAGTATGTACACAAACACAGTCATACATATGTATACTACCATTCCCATTTCTAAATTAGGTACGTCCACGACCCATACTATGATATTCGTTCTTAGTACATCTTACTAGATTATCCCGTATAACGGCTCGTCTCTTTTATTCTTAATTATAGGTTATTCCATACGTTCCTCATTTCACTCGTAATATTCTATTCCCCGATGTATAAATTCAGTTGGTACTCTCTTATTTTCTAACGTAGCTTTCTTACGGGTCTTACTCCTTTAATTACACGTTTCCATAATTTCCTATGAATAGATTACTCCCCGTTAACTTTAAATTCGCCATATTTTAAATGCCCCCTTTTTACTAAGTCCTACTGATCCTCTTTGTGTCCCAAAATGTTCTATTAATAAGGTCCAAAGGTTACTGCTCATTTTAATCGAAATAACTATTTAAAGGAGGAATACGAATTTTCTAGGAGGGGTCGATCGATCGATGCTCTTTGGTCGATCGATCGATCAAGCAGTTATGACGAAACTGCAGAAAATCCAGTTACAGGAATCCTATTCCAAACTCATCCAAATCGTCATGTTCCACTCCCAAACTCCCAACAAATGATACTACAAGTGTTAAATATCCAAATAAATAAGTTGCTACGTAAAACATGTGAGTTTTCATCGAGTATATCAAATTAAAAGGGCAAAAACTATATCAACCTCAAGAACCCTAATTTTCTTCTTTGTCTTAATTCTTCCAATTATTTTTACAGATTTATACTCTTAACTCAAAGGAAATTCGTGGTTTATCCTCTACATGTGAATTTGATTTCCAGAATATGATTTCTACCTCTACAACATGCAAATTCTAGTCTCCAATATATGCTTTCTTTCATGATAACTAGTTCTAATCAACCCTAGGCTAATATAATTGAAGCATTAACTAAAATAAAGCAAGATACGTACTTGTCTGTAAATCTTTGTTTCTGATTTGTGGAAGAAATTGGTGTGATTGTGTTCCTCGTCGCGCGATCTATAATTTGGCGGTGACGGCGGTGCAAATGGTGGAGTTCTTAACCTAGAACTCCTTGGAAAGCTTCTCCTCTTCCTCTCCAATGGCCGTTCTTGGTTTTTGGTTATGTTAACCCTAGAAGACAACCCCTAACATCTGATATAACCTTAGAAAATTCGTGGGTTTCAATGCCCAAAAATACAAAATGTCTAAAACTCCCTCTCGGGATGCTCATTAGGCCTAAAAATGCCCTGAGACCCAAACTACACTCCCGGGTACATTATTTTGACTATCTCGACCCTTCCGGATGCATTGACGCACTCAAAATGACCATACGGGTGACTTATAATTTATTCACTTTTAATAATGCGAATTTAATCCCGACACGACACAGGCGCGTCTCGATAAAATTTTTGAAATTATCAAATTATATTCTCATGATAATTTTACCAAATTTAATTACACATCTTACTTTACCCATAAAGTAATTTACAACAAAATTCCAATAATTACTAACTCTCATCACGCTAGTAAATATTTAAATGATTTTCGAATTAATATTAAATTAATATCTCTAATTAATTTTAATAAATCCCCAAATTTAAAGGTCATAAAAAATACGGGGTATTACAGCTATGAACATTATTAGAAAAAAAAATCCTACAAATCTCTCTATTTGGCTATTCCAGTACAAAATAAATAAACATAACCGAACACTAAATTAAAATCAAAATCTCCTATGACCAAAGTCCTAACTCCTTTCCTAACCCTAAAATGGAATGGCATAAGTTTTTTTTTCTTCGAACTTCTTCTTCTTCCTTTTCTTGATATTTCCTTAACCTTTTAATCTTCTTGGGTAATACCAAAGGGAAACCTACACACAAGAAACAAGAATATATACCTCACGAACTCATAAATAAATTCTCCTCATAAATCAAACACATTTTAATATGCTCTCCCCTTTGTTTTTATCCGAAATAGACAAGAAGTAGAAACATAAGCGTGAAATATGAAGCATCGGGTAAAAAATAAGATATTATCACAAAAAATGAATGTTACCTATGGGTTGACCTTTTCTAATGTCCTTGGATTTTGTTGAACCTCTTAAACAAACAATGGACGTGGCTTTAACACTGGAGGCATTAGAAACATGTGAGCTAGAGTCATTACTACTAATAGTACTAGAGTCTTTTAAATTATCTTTTAACTTCAAAATTTTAGACTCAAGCAAAGAATTTAACTCTTCCAATTTTAGTGACTCCTTTTTCATATGTTCAATCATTCCTTGAAAGTTATCTTGATCCCACTCAATGAAAGCAAACTTATCCCTAAGAGTCTTCTCTCATGCCTTAAAATCATTAATCACTGTACTATCCTCAACGACATAAACATTAACCCTAGAATTTGTAAAGTCCTCTAATTATTTTTCTAAAAATTGGGCTTTATCATCACTCTCTTTCTTGGACAATTCTAATTTTCTAAAATCACTATCCGTGTCCACAAGTTTTTATAAAACTAACCTCTTTGATTTTGAACAGTTTGCAAAAGATCCATAGCGGATTAGAACGAAAATTTTCTTTTTCAAGAATCTCAATTCTTTTAGCAAACTTCAAATTCAGACAATTTAAGTCGTCAAAACTATGGGAATCCATCGAGAAGAAACAAACCAGGAGAGAAATATAAAAACCACCAAAAAAGCACTAAACAAGGATCTAACATAATACTTTGTGCAACCTTCTCTCATACCAATTTGTAAATGCGAAAACAAATATGCTTGACGAAAATTCCACTTTTTATCTTAATCAATTTTATCTTTTTATCTTAAACATAGATTTATGTGATAAAACATATAAATCAAACCAAGTATTCAACAAAGGCAAAGTTTCAGGAAAAAAAACCTTTCGGGTAAAACCTTTATTCAGCACTTTTGAAATATTACATGACACTCGACATACAAAATACTTGATGTCTGTCACAAGTGTAACCCGTCGATCTTCGTAAATATCTAAAGAAAACTACTCGCTCTAGAGCAACTCGCACGCTCCCTTCCATACTCGTTATCCACCTGTAAAATCTATGTGCGATACTTGATTAAACCGAAGTCGCAAATTTCCAAGTTAACCTTATTTAATCGGTGTCAATTTGTAATCCAATTTTATCCAGCCCTAAAACATGCAACTACGTGTGGATAAATCAACCCAATATAAAAAAAAATTACTGACGCACAGATTTCAAAAGAAACAAATACCTTTCGGGTAAAACCTTTATTTCACTATAATACTTACAATGATTATAATGAAATTTGCAATAGATTAACCTTAGAAAATCCACATAGGCGGCAACCTAAATCAGTAATGGAATTTCGCAGCAACTCCACATGAACCGCAGTTCAGTCATCCAAGAGCACCCTCGAGCACTCCCAATAGACACGCAATCGGCAGCCGTAGATTTACCCTCTCTACAAGAGAAAAACTTCACAAAAGTTGTATCTTGGCTTCCAAAATAATTCACATAAATATTGGGATGTTTTGTGAATTGAAAACAAAAAGAACTCAACCCTAAACGAATAAGATAAAGTGTTTTGTCGATTTGCAGTGTTTGCAAAAACTAAAACGTTAGGTCTTCATAACGAAAATGGAGTGGTTTAACACGCTTTATATAAAAAATTTAAGGCACCAAATTGCTCGAATGAAAAAATCATGTCGCTTGAACGTTGACACACCTCGCTTGAACGAGCTTCGCGCGAAATAGGCCTTTCGCTCGAATGAAAAAAATTAAAAATTAATTTTTTATTTCACCAGAAAATACTCCGCCTCAAAACTTTAAAAAATATTTTTGATGAAAATGCCGCTCCAACACGTAGAAAATATTTTGTAAACACAACCTTACCAAAATTAATCTTACCAAAATACTAAGGTACTTAAACACAACCTTACCAAAATTAATCTTGTGGAGGCTTAAATGTTGAAGAACTTTGATATTCAGATCCGTCTTGACGCATGATTAAACTTGAATACATCTTCGACGATTGTAGCGGTATACGACATACTCAAATGTAAACAGGACTTATAAAATATGTCATTACAAATCTCCCCTATGTCTATGCCGATACAAAATAAATAAATAAACATCTGAATTATCAAATCAAAATGCCTATAAATATCTAATACCCTCCCATGAACCCAAAACTGAAAAGGTACCAAAAATGTCAGTCTAAAACTTTTCTTCAAAATCTTCAACATCAAATCTTCAAATCTTTAAGATTTTCTCATCAGGGTGTGCAAAATATGATCATCAATCTTTTCACCTACACACATGAGACAAAACAAATACCTTCGCGACGTATCGAGTTTGAAATGATATAAGAATAAATCAATCAATAATCCAATCTCCCTCATAATGTAAAAATTCCCTCATAATTCGTTCTCCCCTTTTTTATTTGTTTGAAATAGACAAGAAAGCAAATAATAAAAAAAACATGGAGTCGTCACGGTAAATATGCATAGCAAATATGGATCAAACTACGCTCATACAAAAGAGTAACTCAAAAGCTTCCACAAACTATTTTTGATTTTTCAATTTTTTTATAAAAAAAATGCAAAAATAATTTTACAAAAATCGCAAACCATGAATTTACACTAAGACAATCAAATCGTGAAAACGAAATGAATGAGTGTGAACATATTCAATAGGCAAATCACAGTAACCAAGCATAACATATGTGAACAATGAATATGTGTACTCCTAACGAATGAATCTCAAAATCATCCTCGAGTGTCGAAAGTGTTGAATTTAAATGACATCGACTCAATCCATCAACACATCAAAGTCAATGATGATTCCACACCAATAACGTCTAAAACTAAGTAATGCTTTTTCATGTCGCTGTCAGGACATGCAAACCCGTTGATTTATTTTCCATCCAAACTCCCTCATAAATAATTATGTATTTACTTTTCTTTTGAGGTGGCCCCTTTTTGGCTTATTTATCTTTTTATTGCCTTTTAATTTTTTTCGAGCTCTTTTCAAACTGTGATTTTCACAACGAGTTAGTTTTTGACTCTCCTAGCCCTTTCTCGTGTACTCATCATTTTTTAAATTAAATAAATTCCTCACGGGAAACGGTTCTTACATGCACTACTTTCATTATCAAGTTTTATCGCATATGATTTATTTTAAAGATAGAATTGAGATGACAATACTTCGACCAATATCTGATAAACAAGTACGATAATCAAATAAATCCGTGCAAGTGTGCATTAAAGGCAAATATGAGTCAAACATGTAGGTAGCAATTCCAAATTACATCATAATGACTCCACACATTATAAAGCACAAAAATAAAATTATGACGCATATCACAATATTATCAAACAGTCATATGGATATGGAATGAATTTGTGACTCAGTCATTCTAAATGTCCATTTATATACGGTGTAAAATAAAATACAAAAATCTTTTTGGATTTTTCAAAAATTTTATCAAAATAAAATCTTTTTGTATTTTTCAAAAGTTTTAGCAAAAACGAAAATCTAATACAAAAAGTACACAAGTGATAACACTAGAAAGAATATATCATGAAACACAACTAGCGTATGACAAACATGCAAACACAATCATCAATATGATATAGCAAGAGAAGAATCATGTGCAAGCAACTGAGAATCAACTAATCTAACATCTAGTGCCTCTAAAAGTGATTTCCTCACCCAAATAGGTGTGCAACGACGCATGGGGGTTTTGGAAACCAAGTGAACACTAGACTTCAACTTCCTAATACTTTTTTGAAGATCGAAACAAAAATGCCTAAGGTGACCTTTCCAACCACAATGTGAACATCTGTAAACGGGTGGAATGATCACAAAAGCATCTAGAAACATTTCACTTATGGGTTGAACTTTTCCAACGTCCTTGGGATTTATTGACCATCTAAAATAAATAATGGTCTTGGATTTAACACTCAAAATATTAAAACATGACGAGCCACTACCATTGCTTCCGACATTACTCGAGTCTGTCAAATTATTTTTCAATTCTAAATTTTTTTACTTAAGCAAAGAATTAAACCCTTCCAAATTTTAGGGACTCCTTCTCTAAATTTTCAATAACTCCTAGAAGGTTATCATGCTTGTTCTTAAAATACGCACACTTATCCCTAAGAGTCTCCTCACGTGCCACAAACTCATCGAGTAAAATATTTTTATCCACTTTGGCACAAACACAAATCCTAAAATTTTTAAAGTCCTCCAATTCTTTTTCTAAAACTAGGACTCTATCATCACTCTCATTTTTGGACAATTTTAAAGAATTAAATTCATGGTCCAAAGAAACAAATTTCTCATGATAAAAATCTCTTTGATTTTGAATCGTTTGCAAAAAAATCCCTCGCGAATTTAAAACGATCATTTTCTTTTTCCAAAAAATCAATTCTTTTAGCAAACGTCAAATTTAAACTATTTAAATCATCAAAACTGTGACTCGTGTCATCAAAGAGGGCCATTCGATTACATAATTGCTCCATCGAAAAAATTATGATTTTTTCACAAAACAGATTTTAAAAAAATCAATATCACACATTTTTTGCGGTAATAGGAATACACAATATATTAGTGTAACCTGCTCTGATACCAATTTGTAAAAGATAAGTGTGATACTTGATTAAACCGAAGGCGCAAATTTTCAAGTTAACTTTATTTAATCGTTGTTAATTTTTTATCCAATTTTATTTAGCCCTAAAACATGCAACTACGTGTGGATAAATCAAACTAACATAAATAATTGTTGACACACAGATTTCAGGAAAAAAAAACTTTCTGGTAAAACCTTTATTTCACTATAATATTCACAATGATTACAATGAAATCTGCAATGGATTAACCTCAAAAAATCAACATACGCCGCAACCTAAATCAACGAGTGAATTCCGTTGCAACTCCACGCGAACCGCAGTTCAGTCAACCAGGAACACCCTCGGGCACTACCAATCGACACGCAGTCGTCAGCCGTAGATTTACCCTCTCTACAAGAGAAAAACTTCATCAAAGTTGTATCTTGGGTTCCAAAAATATTCACATAAAGACTCGAATATTTTGTGAATTGAAAACAAAAAGGATTAAACCCTAAACGAAATAGGCAAACTGTTTTGTCGATTTGCAGTGTTTGCAAAAACTAAAACGTCGGGTCTTCTTAACGAAAACATAGTGGTTTAACACGCTTTATATAAAAAACTTAAGGTGAAAGATCGCTCGAACGAAAAACATCCCGTCGCTCGAATGTTAACACGCGTCGCTCGAATGTTAACACGCGTGGCTCGAATGAGCTCCACGTGACATAGGCATGTCGCACGAACGAGCTACTCTGTCGCTCAAATGAAAAAAAATAGAAATTATTTTTTTATTTTGCCAGAAAATACTTCGCCTCAAAACTTAAAAAATTATTTTTGACGAAAAACTCCGCTCCAACACTTAGAAAATATTTTGTAAAAAATATCCAAACACTCTAAGTGAAATGCTAAGGTACTTAAACACAACCTTATCAAAATTAATCTCGCGGAGGCTTGAATGTTGAAGAACTTTGATATTTGGATCTGTTTTGGCGCTTGATTAAATTTGAATAAGTCTTCAACGGTTGTAGCGTTATACGACATACTCAAATGTAAACGGGACTTATAAAATATGTCCTTACACCATCGATCAGCCTTTATCTTCAGTAGTGAGTCCCCTCAGGTATCAAAAGTCAGCCATGGAGGTGCTTTCTCCACAAAGGTGTATGAATGAATATCAAACTTTTTGGGGTTTAAACCGATTCACAAAAACTATATTCAGGATGTATGCTGTGAATCAAAACAGTGTTTTTGCATCATAAAAAGGAAAAAATTTCACAAAAGTTATGCATAAACGAATCTGGAAAAAGTCTTAGAAAAACTGAACACGAAACATGTATTCATAGGCCATTCATAAATTTGGAGTTGGTGGCATCGTTCAAATAAAAATTCACAATCGTTCTAATGAGATTAACATCTCGTTCGAACGAGATAAGTCTCGCTTCTAATGACATCATGAAAATCAAAGCAGTAAGCCCTTGATCAAAGCTCATTTGAACATATTTTTTAGCGACCCATCCAAGGAAGTGGAAATCTCGTTTGAATGGGATGTCCATATAATTTGAACAAAAAAAAAACACTTTTTGTTTTTTATTACAATAAACATCCTAAAAATAAATTCTATAAATTAATTAAAACTCTAAATATCTACCTTTACGGGATGTTGGAAAGTCTTCAAACTTGGAGATTTTTGAGTTCGGTTCATCTTGACGGTGCATGACAATTTGTAAAGGGATACGCTAAACTAGTTTAAAACTATGTTATGATCATTATTAGAAAATTTATTCTTACAACAGTCAAATTATAGTAGCACTCTCTGGCCTCTACCTAGTTACCCTTTACTACGCCGACACCATAATAAGTGGGGAACTTCAGGCACTCATGAAATGTTTATGACACTGCTTCAAACTTTTTTAATTCGACTCTGTCGAGGATCATATTATAGGCTGATTGAACATTCTTGTCTGGGACAAGAAAATGGATCTTCTCCGTTCTGCTCACTCGCCAAGTGCCGATCAAAACCTCCAACTTGATATTTCCCAAGGGATATACCTTTTCTCCAGATAAACTAATTAAGGGCCTATAATATGGTTATAGTTTTCTATTTCGTAACCCCAAGTTGCGAAAATAATTATAAAACATAACATCGACTGAACTACCAGTATCCACTAGAATTCTTGCAATCCTTGCTTCATGTACCCTGAAGGTGACAACCAATGGATCGTCATGAGGGTAAAGTACCCCTGATAAATCATTTTTAAAGAAGCCAATAACTATCTTATCTTTATTAACCTTTCTCAGCCAACCATCTACCTAGTCCGATAGGTTGATCAACTGAATGTAGGAATAGGCTTTGGCTTCATTTAAATAGGCCTTCATTTAGGAAACTTCATCTCCATCTCCAGTGTCTCCTCCTGCAATAAAATGACAACCAAAGGATATCATCTTTATATCAAGTTTTCGTTCTCAAGATTTCTTTAGAAGGTATGGATCATCTTTAGAGTCCCCGCCTCAACCTTTTTTTGTCGTATCTATCTTTACATGGTGATTTTGACTTCCTTTTAGAGTCCTAACCTTTCGTTCAATCAACAAGGAGAAAAGGGTATTTTTTTCTAAAAAATGGGTCGTCGATCAGCATATCCCTGGATATCGGCATAAGGGTCAAGTCAAATAACTCCAAGGATTCAATCGCACCTTTTTGCATACTTGTGTAATTCTGGAGGGCTGAGAATTAAACAAGTTTCCAAATTTTATTTTTTGCCAATGACTTTGGGTATAAAAGGAGGGGTATGGGGTATATTTTCTTCACCAATACCCATATTGATATTTCTTTTCTTTCTATTCTTATTTCCTATTACCCAAATAGATCTTCCCATGTATAAAGAATTTTCCTCTTATCTTGAATTTTTAGAGGCCATGTGCCTTTACAATGTCGACTATGATACTTTTGGCTTGCGCCGAGTTTCTCTGTTGCCCGAGGTGTTGCTTTGAGCCTTACTGTGAGGCTTTTATCGGTGATAAGGGACTTGACATTTAATCCCCAAGTGGTTGTAATAGAGACATTGATGTTTTATCGCCATAATTTTATAGCAGTGGTGGTAGCGGAGACCCTGAATGGTCTCGATGCTTAGAAATAGGGTCATTTTGATTTTATGAGGGGGAGCCCGATAATGTTGTTCATGTGACTTATAGATAGGTTCCGTCTCGCACCCCCTCCTAAGTATCCCTTGGTAAGTGTGCCTAATTTAGTCATCCTTCCTTTTTTCATTTTTGGCCTATTGGTAGAGAAATGGGTCAACTAGTTTGTGGAGCATGGAGCCCAATGTCTTCATTGGTCAGTGCCATGGTGGGAGACTTATAGCCTTTTTTACAACTAGGAGAGTACCGATATGTGTAGTTTGTTAGCCTTCCCCATACTTCCTTTTATTTCCCCTGATAGTTCCTACACCAAGTTGGACGGGACCAATTTGTGCCTCCTCGTATATTAAACTTTTTCTCGATGGAGGACCTGACTGAATCATTGTGGATGATGTTGGGTTCCTTGTGGCAGCACCTCCAGTCATCTACCTGTCCGTCATAACCTGTATGAGGGGTCTGACATGCATCTGGGGACTAACTAAAGTGGTTGTGGAAGTGGGTAGTGGAGAAGATCATGGAGGAAGAGACTGGGCAAAGGTGGATCATCGCTTTCGACACCATGGAAGAGGGTGTCGTGGTTTCGTCCAAGCTTATTAGGGCACACCACTCCATGGAGTGCATACGAAGTGACGACCTCTGGGGCTGGGAATGATGACAAAGCGGGGTCGTCTGGTAGTTGAAGACAATGCTTGTGAAGTTGGGGCAACATTTTGTAAAGTTAGGATAATTTATATTTGGGTAATTTTGGGGTTTTTATTTCTATGTGGGGTTAGGGATAATTTTTGTGAATCTCGTAAGGATTGGGTAGGTTTTAAGATGGTTTTGTCAGTGAAAAATGGGGTGTTCTATTTAGCTCCCTTCACTGATACTTCATGTAATGATTGTATTCTCTTATTAGAAATAAAAATGATTTTGATAATATTTTGTTGTGCCTCGTGATAAGTTTTGAATTTAAATTATCAATACCAATCGTTAGGCATACATAATCCATTTGTTCTTGTGAATGATAAGATGGATCGCCATTCTCAGAGGTTAGAAAATAATAACATTTTGTGAAAAAGAAGGGGATCGTGCCCATGTATGGCATATGGGTTGCCTACGTACCTCTGGGGGTTCTGAAAATTTTCATGAGTCTCATTTCAAAAAGAAATGATTTTGAGAGGATCAGGTCCCACGTAGCTTTAAATAGAGAGAAATGATGATTTTTTATAGAATAAAAGGGGGTGAGAAGAGTCTTAGCGCACCGAGATTTTGGACTAAGGGTAAAATTTCTTGAGATGGTCTAAATTGACTGAACGCGCCATTTCTTCTCCATCGAGGTTTGTGACCAAAGCGGCACTGCCAGACTGAATTTTCTTTGCAATATAGGGGTCGCTCTATTTCGGTTCGAAATTCCCTCTGGGGTCCTAGACGGGTTCTATGATATTTGTGAGGGTAAGGTCTCCTTCCTGGACACCGTGGTCCTTGACTTTTTTATTGAAGGATCGTTATCTAATGATGGTACCCCTATATGTGGTAAAGATCCTTAAGTCTCTTTTCATCCAAGAGTGATAGTTCGTCAAAGTGGCTCTGATGTTAGTCTTATTTGCTAACTGTGCTCTCAAGCATGATGCGTAGGGAAGGTATTTCTAGCTCAATAGGTAGGACTACTTCCATGTCGTACACCAGAGAATAAGGGGCATCCCCAGTATGTGTTCTGATTGAAGTGCGATAGCCTCAGAGGGCATATGAGATACGGTCGACCCAATCTCTACAACTCTTGATCATCTTTCTAATGATGGTTTTGAGGCCTTTGTTGGCAGATTTGATGACAGCATTAATTTGAGGTCGGAAGGGAGAAGACTAGTGTCTCTGGATCCCGCCCTCGTCGACCAATTCTGTGACTTCGTCTTTGAAGTGGAGTTGGTCATATACTATTAACTCGTGGTGAATCCCGTATCGGTAAATGATGTTCCTTCTGATAAATTTGGCCACTTTCTTGGCATTTAGCATATGTATTACTCGGCTTTGACCCATTTAGTGAAGTAATCAATGGTCACTAAGATGAACTTGTGACCGTTTGAATCTTTGGGAGTTACCTTCCCTATGATGTTAATGCCCCAGGTGGATGAAGTTTAGGGGGAGGTCATGTTGTATAGTTCTCGAGGAGGTAAGTGTTAGAAATTGGAAAACTACTGATATTAGAGGCATCTTCGAACATAAGCAGTGCAGTCTTGAACTATGGTGGTCCAGTAGTACCCTTGATGGATGATCTTCGTGGAGAGCATACTGTTCATATGGTGCTCGCATTCCCCACTATGGATTTTCTACATCATTCCTTTTATATCAGCCCCTGTTATGCAATGTAAATGGGCTCCATCAAAGTTTCTCTTGATAAATGCTTTATCACAGATGATGTGTTGGCCAACCAGTTTACGAAGGGTCATACGGTCTTTCTTATCTACGTCTTAGGGATATCTACCATATTTGAAGAGGTGCCAAATGTCATAGTATCATAATTCGGCGATATCGTAATATTCCTCAATGACGAGCTCAATGTGGTAGTAGTGGGTGGCCTGTGACACCCCGACTAATTAAATACCGGGTAGCTACTCCTTTATTAAATTAATTCAAAATGCCAAGTTGGCTCAGTTAATAACATCACTGTCGAAAACATTTTTATTATTACTAACCACCTAGTATTTAAAAAGTAAGTGCCAAATTTTATTTAAAGTCTGATTAACATGCAACAAGTGTAGAAAGAATAATAACAACATTCACCATACTGAAGTAAAAAGAATAACCATCACATAATGTAAATAAAGTCTGGAGGAAAACTCCTCACTACAAATCCCACAACTGAAATAAATAAACCGAATACTAAAACAATACATGCCAAAGTCTGAAAACTGTAATGGAAATGTAACTCTAATAGAAATGGGCAACATGCCCTACAACTGATAGATAATGAATCTGGAATCCAAGTGATCGAAGCGCCTACAAGCAAATTCCTGTAGCTTCCACAAACCAGATACAGCTCGTCACCAGAATGAGTATCCTATGCATGGTGTCCTTGTGGCTGGGCACCTAAAATGGTTTTACAAGAAAAGTAGATTTTAAAGCAAACGGGTCAGAGCCCGAATGTGGAGTTATATTTTAAAAACCTGCAAGTGCTTTAAAAACATTTAAAACATTAAATGCAAAGTACATGTTAGGACGTGCACTCACATGATATTCTCACCTCTCGTCTAACTGTGCACTCCTAACGTAAGTACCCATCTATAACGACATAACCCACTAGCTAAGTGCCATCATATCTAGCTAGACTGTCATAGGTCCTACCCTTATTACTCGGTTCTATGAACATTATAACGCTCGAAATTAAGTAGGGGTTTAACGTAAACTCAGATGCTCAATATGCAATATATATCACTATCAGTTAACTCGTTATATTTCTCGAAACAATACCGTAATTATATTCACAACATTAACATGAAGGTTTCCATTAATTAAGTGTATATTATTCACATCATAAATATACAATACAAGCACCCCGAGAACTAAGCTGTGGTGAACACATACTCTGCTATCCATCCCGGTACATCACGTACATAAGGATTACATATTCCGAATCTCTCAGGAATAGTTCACAGATAACAACATCACAAATAATGGAGGCGAACACAGTCACATCACATGGGTCACGCACATACCTACGCTCCCACGATTAGCGGACTTATTAATATCCCAATAAGTCTTTCTATGACCTATGTTCATCAAGGTAACCAGTCTAAATCCGGGCAATACAAGGATTAGAGGGCCCTAAGCGAACGCAAACCTCCCGTGATAGCAAGTATGGTAGGTATGTCATACACACAATTTATATACCAATACTAAGTAAACACGCATCTTAGTAATCAACGTAGTTTAATCGTAGTACTATTCTCATTCTAGTACCAATATATAATTTACACACTTTATACGATTCCGGTTTATAATTATACGCGCCATAATCTATTCTCACGTCGTAGTAGACACTCACGTCTCAACCCAAACGGTTCATCGAATTTAACTCTCGTATATAATTTCCTTCTCTTAAATACCCAAAAGTCCCAATTCTATCATTACCTCATCATCGGAATGTTATCTATATCCTCGAACAAGTTTACGGGACTCCAAAAATCAAAACAGTCCAAAAAGGCCCGGACTGCCAGCTCGTTCGAACGAGACTGTTCGAACGAGATTCCACTGTCAACTCGTTAGAAGTCTCGTTCGAACGAGACTGTTCGAACGAGATTCCAGTTCGCTCGAACGAACTGTACCTTCTAACGATATCTTGTTCGAACGAGATTATCGAACGAAGTTCCCTTTCGTTAGAAGCGACTAGTCAATTCGTTAGAAGCTCGTTCGAACGAGTTCGTTCGAACGACCTGGGCAGGGGCTTCTAAAGACCTGCCAGCTTCGTCCTAGATTTTCTAAATCTCGTTTTTTTCACCATTATTACTCCTCAAATCTCTTCTAAACTAAGTCCCAACAATACTTTAAAGTCTCTAATCAATCCTAAACATATCAAGGTTATAAACTAATGTAATTTACAGAGTTAATTCTTCCCAATCATCATTAAACCATCAAATCTCATCACTTTCCCCCAATATTTCAAGAACACAAACCCTAAAATTTTAAATCATGAATTTACCCAATTTAAATCCGTTTTAAATTTCATCCAATCATAAATATCATCAGTATGAACATCTACCTATCATTCTACATGCAAATTCTCCTCAAGATTTCAAGTTCTAAGTTTCAAAATACATGGGTTTTCATTATCTTTCAAGAACAATTGATATTCTTCAATTTTCTAACATGGAAGGAACATTCTACGAATTTAAATATAATTAAAACACTTGCCTTGATTGTCTCTGAATTTGGTGTTGATTTCTGTAAAGGTTTCTGCAGAATTCCTTCTCTTTCTTTCCCTCTCTAAGCTTCCTTCTCCAAAGGTGGCTATGGTGGCTAGGGTTTTCTTTGGGAAAGTTGGAAACCTAAACGATAACCTCCGTAGCTTAATGGGTTAATATGGGTTGGTTAGTGGCTTAGTGGGTAAATTTCCAATCAGATTAAAACTCCCAATTTTCGTCACTTTTAATTCTCCAAAAATACAAAATTACTAAAATGCCCTTTTTGTTGCCGGTATGGCCTAAAAATACCCCGGGACCCAAACTACACCTCCGGCTAGTGTTTTCTGACTATCTCGACCCTTCCGGACGCGTTGGCGCACTCAAAACGACCATACGGATAATAGAAATAAAAATCACTTTTATAATTAAAATAATACACCATGACGCGGCGGTCACACGCGTCTCAACAAAATTCCCAAATTGCCGTATATAAATCTCACGACAAATTCCATAATTCAATGTTCATATAAAACATGTATGCACATAATCAAATACCAACTCGCATCTCGTTAGTATTTTTAACCCGGATTAATTTCCAATTAATACGCATTTAATTCATTAATCCCAAAAATAAATATAGCCAAAAGTACGGGGTATTACATACTTCCCCCCTAATAACTGAATTTCGTCCCGAAATTCGAAACTAGAAAGTACCTGCTAAAAATAACTCTGGATAATGTTCGCGCATCTCATCTTCGCGCTCCCATGTGGACTCCTCGACATTGTGATGTCGCCACTGAACACGCACTAACGGAACTATCTTTGATCGCAGTTTCCTCTCGCTTCGGTCCAAAATAGCAATCGGCCCCTCCTCGTAGGAGCTATCCGGCTGGAGATCGATGTCCTCCACAGCAATGTGAGAATGGGCCAAATTATCTCTAAGGTATTTCCTTAGCGAGGAAATATGGAACACATCGTGAATCCGATGCAAATGCTCCGGTAACCCAAGTCTATACGCAACTGGTCCGATCCGCTCAATAATGGGAAACGGCCCCACATACCTCGGTGCCAACTTCCCCTTCTTCCCGAAACGCATAATCCCCTTCATAGGAGACACTCTGAGCAAAACCTGGTCCCCTACTTGGAACTCTCTGAAAAATCTCTTCTCATCAGCATAACTCTTCTGCCTGCCTTGAGCTACCCGAATGCGACTCCGAATCAACTCAATCCTTGCCGAAGTATCCTGAATCACTTCCGGCCCAAGTAGTTTATTGTCCCACACTTCTAACCAACATGCTGGGGAACGACAAGGCCTACCGTACAATGCCTCAAACGGAGCCATGCCAATAGTGAACTGATAGGAGTTGTTATAAGCAAACTCCACCAGTGGAAGGTACTGCTCCCATCCACCCCCGAAGTCAATAATGCACATGCGTAGCATGTCCTCCAACATCTGATTTGTGCGCTCGGTCTGCCCATCAGTCTGCGGATGATAAGCCGTACTCAACCGCAATTCCGCGCCCATGGCCTCCTGGAAACTCTCCCAAAACCTCGAAATAAATATCTTGTCTCTGTCAGACACGATATTTAGGGGCACACCGTGAAGTCTCACAATCTCTGAAATGAAGAGCTGGGCATACTGTCCCGCAGTGTAGTCAGTCCTTACGGGTAAAAAGTGAGCGACCTTGGACAACCTGTCCACAATTACCCAAACGGAGTCGTGACCTCTCTGCGACGTACGCAACCCCGTGATAAAGTCCATGGATATACTCTCCCACATCCACACTGGGACCTCCAATGGCTGTAGCAGTCCTGCTAGTCTCTGATGATCCACTTTGACAAGCTGACAAGTGGCGCATTTCGAAACAAACTCAGCGATATCTTTCTCCATACCGCTCCACCAATACTGGCGTCTCATGTCTTGGTACATTTTGTCCCCTCCGGGATGTACCGCGAACCGTGAGCCGTGCGACTCTGCCATCACCTCGTGTCGCAGTTTTTCCCCTTCCGGAACTACCAATCTCCTATTGAAGCGTAATCCCCTGTCTGAGCTAACGGTATAGGACTCGGCTCCCTCTGCTAGTAATCGAACTATCTGCTCCTGACAGAACGAGTCATTAGCCTGTGCTCGTACTACCTTCGTGATAATCTGCGGTGTGACGGTCATCACAGACATGAAAGATCGGGCCACTGCATCCTGGTGTCCCAATTCCTTCCACTTAGCCTTCCACACCTCTGCCACCTCATCTGCTGGCCTACGGCTCAACGCGTCTGCTACCACGTTAGCCTTTCCCGGGTGATACTGGATGTCGAACTGGTAGTCCTTCACAAACTCAAACCACCTACGCTGCCGCATATTCAACTCCTTCTGCGTGAACAGGTACTGTAGGGACTTGTGGTCCGTGAACAGTTGGAACTTCTCCCCCAAAAGATAGTGCCTCTAAATCCGTAGGGAAAATACCACTGCCGCCAACTCCAGATCATGCGTGGGGTAATTCTTCTCATGAGTCTTAAGCTTACGGGAAGCATAAGCTATGGCATGTCTCTCCTGCTGCAATACACCTCCAAGCCCTTGCAAAGACGCATCGGTGTAAACCAAATACTCAACTCTCGGTCTCAGCAATGCTAACACAGGTGCTGAGGTCAATTTGTCCTTCAATTCATCGAATGCCAACTGACAGGCGTCACTCCAGATGTATGGCACATCCTTACGAGTCAGATGTGTCAAAGGACTTGCTATCTCCGAGAAGCCCCGAATAAACCTCCTGTAGTATCCTGCTAGACCCAAGAAACTACGAATCTCAGTCGGTGTCGTGGGCTGTCCCCACTCCCTCACCGCTGATACTTTCCCCGGATCGACAGATATTCCCCGGTCGGAAATGATATGTCCCAAAAACTGGACTTCCTTCAGCCAAAACCCGCACTTCTCATATTTTGCATACAACTCGTTCTGACGAAGTGTCTGCAAAACCTGCCTCAAATGCTCGGCGTGCTCCTCCTCTGTCTGGGAGTAAACCAGAATATCATCGATGAAGACAATGACAAACTGATCTAGGAAATCCCTGAACACTCTGTTCATCAAGTCCATAAACACAGCTGGAGCGTTGGTCAAGCCGAAAGGCATAACCCGAAACTCGTAAGAACCATATCTCGATAAGAACGCAGTCTTCGAGACATCTTCCTCCCTGATACGCAACTGATGGTATCCCGATCTCAAGTCAATCTTCGAGAAGAAAGAAGCTCCTCTCAACTGGTCGAATAAGTCATCGATTCGAGGCAACGGATACTTATTCCGTATCGTGACTTTATTCAACTCTCGGTAGTCCACACACAATCTCAGTGAACCGTCCCTCTTCTTCACAAACAAAACTGGAGCGCCCCAAGGTGAGGTACTCCTGCGAATAAAGCCCTGACCTAACAGCTGCTCTATCTGATCCCGTAACTCCCTCATCTCAGCTGGAGCCATACGGTACGGTGCACGTGCTATAGGTCTCGTACCCGGTAGCAAATCTATAACAAAGTCCATCTCTCGACTGGGGGGTAGGCCTGGTATCTCCTGAAACACATCCGAATACTCCCTGACTACTGGGATAGAATCTAAAGGAATCACTACCTCCTTAGAGGTATCCTCCTCAATGTAATACAGATGAGCGGTCGATCCTCCCTCTGGGCGAGGCATCGCCACTATAAACATCTCTTGCCCCGGAATGGCAAAAACAATGCTCCCGCTGAAGCAATCAATCATGGCCCTATAAGCTACGAGCCAATCCATACCGATAATCACATCGTGAACATGCATATCTAATACTAACATGTCTGCAGGTAATACCAAACCACCAATCTCTACCCCCACTCCCCGGCATATAAAGAAAATAAGTGACCCACTCCCCAATGGTGAGTCGACACACGTCACTGTGCTCTCTGCCGTAGCTAACAATCCTAAAGCTTTCGCGAAGTGTGTAGCTATAAAACAATGTGTAGCACCCGTATCAAATAACACCCGACCCATAGTGCCATGGATAGGAAACGTACCCTCAATCGCGGGCGGTGCCTGTGGAACTGCAGCCTGGTGGACGTTGTAGACACGTCCATACTGTAGCTGCCCCTGCTGAACTGGGACTGCTGGGATGGGTGGCAATGCTGCCATCTGTGGTGGTGCGGGAAGAGCGGCGGGAAACATAGTTCTCTGTGGCTCCTGGTGAGCACCCTGTTGCTGCTGCTGTGGGGACCTGCCCCTATCAGGACAATCCTGTCGCTTATCGCCAGTCTTGCCACAAACAAAGCACTTCCCTGGGAAGTTCCCTCCTCTCTGCCCCTGCGGTCCCCGGCCCTGGTGGCCGTTACCGTTCCTCCCTTGGCCCTGCTCGCCCTGGTGAAACTGCTGCCCATTCTGTCCCTGTTGGCCCTGATGGTCGTTTGGACCCTGATGGCCCTGACGGAAACCTCCATATCCCTGTCTGTAGTTCCCTGACCGGAACCTCTTATTATCCCCATGCTGGGAGCCCTGCTCATTGTGTCTCTGCCCCTGACCAGATTGTGCCCCTCTAGCACCATGTCCTCTGGTCCTGCCCTGATGGCTAGACTCTCCCGACCTCTTACCGTCGGCCATATGAAAACGGTGGTCCTGGCAGTGTAACAATGCAGCGTTAACCACATCAGAATAAGTGGCCAACGATAGGTTCCCTAACAGATGCTGACGGATCCTCCATCTCAACCCGTCCGTGAACTTCTCAATCTTCTTCTTCTCTGTTGGTATCTCATCTGGAACGATATTCAACAGATTCGTGAACTCGACCTCATACTCGGCCATGGGCTTACCCTCTTGCCTCAGACTCATCAGCTTCCTCCTCATTTCCGTGTGAACAGCCGACGGAAAGTACTTGCGATCAAACCGCACCCAGAAGTCCTGAATAGTGAGAGTATCCCTCTCCTCCACGGTGGTAATAGACTCCCACCACTGTAGTGCAGATCCAACTAGCTTGAAAGTAGCTAGCACCTGCTTCTGGACGTCCGTGCACTCATACATCCTTAAGTACCTCTGCATATCCTTCCTCCACTGGCTCGAGACTACCACATCTGAGCTACCTGCAAACTCTGGCGGATGCGCTTTCTGAAAAGCGTCACGTACACGCTCCTAAGCAGACGGGAATGCAATTGCCTGTGCTGGCGCGGCAACCGGCGCCTGAGGTGGTGCCTGCTGAACAACGGCAATGGCGGCATTTACCGCTTGGGCTACTATAGCTACAACCTCAGCGGCGTTCATCATGCCCTGAACTGGAGCGGGCTGGGGTTCGGGCGTTGCATCCCTGGGAACTCGTCGTGGAGGCATCTGAAATAAGAACAAAGTTTATAAGTTCGTTGTTTATAAACTTAAGATATCTGAAGAACGAAGCATACACAAAAAGAGTACAACGGTCCTAAAATATAGGGCTCTATATCAAAGAAACTTAGCGGAAACATAATAAGCCGTCAGATCCTAAAGGACACTAGAACCTGATGCTCTGATACCACCTGTGACACCCCGACTAATTAAATACCGGGTAGCTACTCCTTTATTAAATTAATTCAAAATGCCAAGTTGGCTCAGTTAATAACATCACTGTCGAAAACATTTTTATTATTACTAACCACCTAGTATTTAAAAAGTAAGTGCCAAATTTTATTTAAAGTCTGATTAACATGCAACAAGTGTAGAAAGAATAATAACACCATTCACCATACTGAAGTAAAAAGAATAATCATCACATAATGTAAATAAAGTCTGGAGGAAAACTCCTCACTACAAATCCCACAACTGAAATAAATAAACCGAATACTAAAACAATACATGCCAAAGTCTGAAAACTGTAATGGAAATGTAACTCTAATAGAAATGGGCAACATGCCCTACAACTGATAGATAATGAATCTGGAATCCAAGTGATCGAAGCGTCTACAAGCAAATCCCTGTAGCTTCCACAAACCAGCTACAGCTCATCACCAGAATGAGTATCCTATGCATGGTGTCCTTGTGGCTGGGCACCTAAAATGGTTTTACAAGAAAAGTAGATTTGAAAGCAAACGGGTCAGAGCCCGAATGTGGAGTTATATTTTAAAAACCTGCAAGTGCTTTAAAAACATTTAAAACATTAAATGCAAAGTACATGTTAGGACGTGCACTCACATGATATTCTCACCTCTCGTCTAACTGTGCACTCCTAACGTAAGTACCCATCTATAACGACACAACCCACTAGCTAAGTGCCATCATATCTAGCTAGACTGTCATAGGTCCTACCCTTATTACTCGGTTCTATGAACATTATAACGCTCGAAATTAAGTAGGGGTTTAACGTAAACTCAGATGCTCAATATGCAATATATATCACTATCAGTTAACTCGTTATATTTCTCGAAACAATACCGTAATTATATTCACAACATTAACATGAAGGTTCCCATTAATTAAGTGTATATTATTCACATCATAAATATACAATACAAGCACCCCGAGAACTAAGCTGTGATGCACACATACTCTGCTATCCATCCCGGTACATCACGTACATAAGGATTACATATTCCGAATCTCTCAGGAATAGTTCACAGATAACAACATCACAAATAATGGAGGCGAACACAGTCACATCACATGGGTCACGCACATACCTACGCTCCCACGATCAGCGGACTTATTAATATCCCAATAAGTCTTTCTATGACCTATGTTCATCAAGGTAACCAGTCTAAATCCGGGCAACACAAGGATTAGAGGGCCCTAAGCGAACGCAAACCTCCCGTGATAGCAAGTATGGTAGGTATGTCATACACACAATTTATATACCAATACTAAGTAAACACGCATCTTAGTAATCAACGTAGTTGAATCGTAGTACTATTCTCATTCTAGTACCAATATATAATTTACACACTTTATACGATTCCGGTTTATAATTATACGCGCCATAACCTATTCTCACGTCGTAGTAGACACTCACGTCTCAACCCAAACGGTTCATCGAATTTAACTCTCGTATATAATTTCCTTCTCTTAAATACCCAAAAGTCCCAATTCTATCATTACCTCATCATCGGAATGTTATCTATATCCTCGAACAAGTTTACGGGACTCCAAAAATCAAAACAGTCCAAAAAGGCCCGGACTGCCAGCTCGTTAGAAGTCTCGTTCGAACGAGACTGTTCGAACGAGATTCCACTGTCAACTCGTTAGAAGTCTCGTTCGAACGAGACTGTTCGAACGAGATTCCAGTTCGTTCGAACGAACTGTACCTTCTAACGATATCTCGTTCGAACGAGATTATCGAACGAAGTTCCCTTTCGTTAGAAGCGACTGGTCAATTCGTTAGAAGCTCGTTCGAACGAGTTCGTTCGAACGACCTGGGCAGGGGCTTCTAACGACCTGCCAGCTTCGTCCCAGATTTTCTAAATCTCGTTTTTTTCACCATTATTACTCCTCAAATCTCTTCTAAACTAAGTCCCAACAATACTTTAAAGTCTCTAATCAATCCTAAACATATCAAGGTTATAAACTAATGTAATTTACAGATTTAATTCTTCCCAATCATCATTAATCCATCAAATCTCATCACTTTCCCCCAATATTTCAAGAACACAAACCCTAAAATTTTAAATCATGAATTTACCCAATTTAAATCCGTTTTAAATTTCATCCAATCATAAATATCATCAGTATGAACATCTACCTATAATTCTACATGCAAATCCCCCTCAAGATTTCAAGTTCTAAGTTTCAAAATACATGGGTTTTCATTATCTTTCAAGAACAATTGATATTCTTCAATTTTCTAACATGGAAGGAACATTCTACGAATTTAAATATAATTAAAACACTTGCCTTGATTGTCTCTGAATTTGGTGTTGATTTCTGTAAAGGTTTCTGCAGAATTCCTTCTCTTTCTTTCCCTCTCTAAGCTTCCTTCTCCAAAGGTGGCTATGGTGGCTAGGGTTTTCTTTGGGAAAGTTGGAAACCTAAATGATAACCTCCGTAGCTTAATGGGTTAATATGGGTTGGTTAGTGGCTTAGTGGGTAAATTCCCAATCAGATTAAAACTCCCAATTTTCGTCACTTTTAATTCTCCAAAAATACAAAATTACTAAAATGCCCTTTTTGTTGCCGGTATGGCCTAAAAATACGCCGGGACCCAAACTACACCCCCTGCTAGTGTTTTCTGACTATCTTGACCCTTCCGGACGCGTTGACGCACTCAAAACAACCATACGGATAATAGAAATAAAAATCACTTTTATAATTAAAATAATACACCATGACGCGGCGGTCACACGCGTCTCAACAAAATTCCCAAATTGCCGTATATAAATCTCACGACAAATTCCATAATTAAATGTTCATATAAAACATGTATGCACATAATCAAATACTAACTCGCATCTCGTTAGTATTTTTAACCCGGATTAATTTCCAATTAATACACATTTAATTAATTAATCCCATAAATAAATATAGCCAAAAGTACGGGGTATTACATGGGCATAACTTAATTCTGAAATAGGAAAGGGGTTATTATTATTCCCTCAGACATGTCGATCATGGAGTCCAAGGTAACAAAGGCATCAGCTAGGCTTTTCTTTGTACGAGCAAGGTAGTAGAAGGTGATATCTTTAAACTGGGAGGCCATTTTTTCTAGGTGGGTGTGGAAGAGTAGGACCTTCTCATCTTTGACTTTTCATTTCCTGAGGATTTGGCCAACAATAAGGGCAGAGTCTCCATAGACGTCTAGGTGTCGGATTCCTATCTTAAGGGCAACTTTGAGGTCTACAGTTTGTGCCTTATATTCAGTCATGTTGTTGGTGCAAGGTAAGTCTTATTTGACGAAAATGGGGGTGTGAGAGTCATCAGGGGAAATCGGGAGTATCCCAATGTCGTATCCTTTCTTGTTGGCAACTCCACCAAAGAACATTTTCCATTTAAGGTCATCCTGATAAGTACAGAGGATATCTGTATCTAGTAATTCAGACACCCAAACATTGGTTCCTTCTGTGGGGTAATCATCAAGGTAGTCGAAGATCCCCCTTACTTTTATGGCTTTCTGCGTGACATAGACAGAGTCGGAGATGGACCTCCCGTTCATAGATTTTTATGTGACATAGACAGTGTCGAACTCGGCTAGCAACATTAACCAACGGATCATTCGACTAGATAGAGCAAGCTTTTTTTCTAGTAGGTATTTGATGGTATCCATTTTGGATACTAACCTGATGGGGAAGGCAAGCATGTAGTGTCGTAACTTCTGCGTGACCTAAACTAGAGCGACATATATTTTCTCCAAAGTAGTGTAGTTGACTTTATATCCGTCATCTTTTGAACTAGCGTAACAGATGGCTCTTTCTTTACGGGATTCTTCAATGTATTGGGCTAGCAAACCCCCTGCTGCGGCATCTGTTATGGTCAAATATAAAAGAGGGGAGACCTGGATATGGAGGCATGAGCACCAAAGTTCGAGTGAGGTACCTCTTAATTTGGTCAAAGGTTTCTTGGCAGGCCTCATCCTAAACTTTAGTTAAGTCTTTTCGGAGGAGTTTAAAAATGGGTTCGCTGATAGAAGTTAGTTGGCTAATGAACCGACTGATGTACTGTAGTTTACCAAGGAATCCCCGGACTTCCTTCTCCATTTGTAGTGGTGGCATATCAAGTATGGCTTTCAGTTTGGCATGGTCTGCTTTGATTCCCTTCTCACAGACTATGAATCCTAATAGTTTTCCTTTCGTGATGTTAAAAATACATTTCTATGGATTTAGCCGCATCTGGTATTTCCTCAATCGCTCGAAGAACTTTTGAAGGGTGAGAATATGACCTTTTTTGAATCTTAGACTTAATAAGCATATCATCCGCATAGACTTTGACCTCCTTGTGAATAAGGTCGCTCAGGATGGTTGTGGAAGCCCTTTAGTAGGTAGTCCGAATGTTATTGAGTCTGAACGGTATGATAGTGTAGCAAAAGGTTCCCCATGGGGTGATGAAGGCGATTTTGTCCTGTCAGGATTCATCTTGACCTGGTTATATTCGATGAATTCATCGATAAATAATTTAAGGGTATGATTAGTCATGTTTTCCATAATCATGTCGATGTTGGGTAACGGGTAATCGTCCTTCGGGGATGATTTGTTCAAATCCCGATAGTCGACGCACATTTGGACTTTTTCTCTCGATTTCGGCACGGGGATGATGTTGGCGAGCCATGTAGGATATTCAACTATACAAATGAAACACACATTCAATTGTTTGATCACTTCTTCTTTGACCTTAAGCAACCATTCTGTACGAAGTTTCCTTCTCTTTTGCTTGATTGGCATGCATGCTCATTAAGGGTGGACCATATCCTAATCTCACGTTGGTGGCTACTAGAATCGAGATCAATAACAACAGTCTCATCATCATTAATTTGAACGCAGTTATGTTGTTAATTATTCTCCTTATAAAAATCAATTAAGAATTGTTCATTTGCAAAATCGTCATCATCAAAGGCTTGATTAGAATCAATAAAATTAATGTAAGGCACAACAAGATACTTCAAATCCTTGTTTATTTCATTTTCGAGAAAAACATTATTGAGAATCTCGTTAAAAGAAATCTCAGTTACATTGATATCAGGAAAAGAAAAAATAGGTATAGGTGAAGAGACTTGGATAAGATAAACAAAAGGGTTAGGTTGAATTTGAGAAGCTTGGACTTGTATGGCATTCCAATTTAGGAGAAGCATGTCAGCAGCATTGATTTGAGTTAGGGCTGCGTTTTTTTTTTTTTGAACTTCCGATTTTCGATCCAATTTTTTTTTAATTTGGAATAAAATTTTAGTTTGCCGATTTCTGATTTTTTTTGAAAAAAATCGAATCGAAAATAATTCTGAATTTCTGATTTATCGATTTTTTCGATCCGATTTTTTCGAAACTATGTCGATCCAATTTTTTTGCGATTTTTTCTGATTTTTTTTTAATTATTTCTGCTTTTTTTGGAATTATTTTTTGATATTTTGAAAGTTTTCCATTTTTCACATCAGTTGGGAGAGGGAGAGGGCACCAAAATGTGCTATATAAAAGGAGATTATCCTCTTAACTTCAACACAAATGAAAAAATGAGTCAAATCCTCATGTATTTACATGTTGGGTTAAACCCTTTTTCTTTATTTCTTTAAAATGAGAATTTCGAGTAATAAAAAATCCATAATTTATTTTTTAAAAATTTGGAATTATCAAAATTTCTGGATTTTTAATATATTTTGTGAATTTTTTATTTTAGTCGATTTTTCAATTTTTCCGAATTCGGATTTTTTTTTTAATTTTTCAAAAAAATCGGATCGGAATGATTATTTTATTTTCGAAAAAATCAAAAAAAATTCGAAGAGGCATTTTTCGATCCGGCCGAAACACAACCCTAATTTGACCGGATGGATCTGACGACACATCATCTGAGTAGATCATACATAGACTCAACCCCAATGTCTGCAGGTCGAATGAGTCTTCGAAATTGCTTTCCTTAGAATCCTAGAAAATTGTCACGACTTTCTTGGTGAGGGATTGTACTTCATGTTTGTAGTCTTAAGCCCAAGAGTTACTGTCTTGAAAGAAAATTTCCAATCACGATTTCATCTTTTTGTCAATATAGTTGTACCATGGTTCAGGGATTCCACAGAAAAGGAAGTTTTCACCCTCCTTGACAAATCTTCCTCTTAAAGATTCTCTTGATACAGTCTTCTCATTCTCTAAGCCTCTTTTCGGTTTCAATCGATGGAGCGTTTTGAGTTCATCCGGTGAAGGTTGGTAACCCAAGCCATATGGGGGGAAGGCCACCTTCAGGAATATGGGCTCAAGGATTCCTAATTAGCATATCTCTAGCCCCATTCCAGGCATGAAGTGCATGTTCTTGAACATTTGAATCACATTAACATTGCCATGAGGGATATATTTTAGATTAACTCGGTCTTTGAATTTGCCCCATATTGGGAGGGAAAGCGGATCAGTTCTAAAACCAGGGAGGAGCATGTCATTAGTCCTATGTTGGATTTCTAATATTGGGTTGTTGGTGCTTGCATTATATGTACTGTCGTCCCCCCAAATGGTTATAACCTGACCTTTGGCGAAGAACATCAATTCTGATGAAGAGAAGAGGATACTCCTCAGATGCTATGAAGCCAAGAGCGACCAATGAGTAGATTGAAACATGCAGGTATGTTTATGACTTGAAACTCGGTGATGGGATTGATAGGTCATATCCCTTGTGTGAGTTTTATGGACTCCATTACTTCTCGACGAGTGTTTTTATAGGTATGCACGACGGCAAAGATGGGAGTGGGATCATTGACTTTCAGTCCTAAATAGTTAAACGTTTTGAGTGGAAAAACATTAAGAGAAAATTCGTTTCGACAAGTGTATCTTTCTAAAGAATTTGACAAAGATATTAAGAGCATAATTGTGATCGGGCTCGAACTTCGATATCTCTTCTTCGAAAAAAGAGAGGACTCTATATGAGGTCAGAGACCCAATCATATTTATGGCTTTTTCTAGAGTAGTGGAAGGAGGGACTGTGGTACCTATGAGGAGTTTTATCAAAGAATTTTTGTGCAATTGAGAGGATATGAAAATCCCCTATAGGGAGATATTGGTTTGGGTCTTCTTAAGTTCATCAAGGACTTCACTTTCGTTGATGGTCATTTCTAGCATTGGAAGTTCTTCAATAACTCCCTTTCTTTTATCCACCCCTAGTTACTGAGGATTCAGACCTTTGTAATGTCTCTCTAACCTGTTCATGTGTTTCATAAAAGTGGGAAAAAATAAGAATCCCGTGGCTTCATCCACCTCGGACTGAATGGAATTTTTTTTTATTTCGCCCAACAGATCTTTGAAGGATATTATTCCACACAAGTTGGCTACTGGACTGACTTCTTCCTGAATTGATTCATTCTCTCAACTGTTAAAATTATCCCCCCATCTAATGGTGATTATGTCCTCTTACCAAGATTAATCAATGCATTTGAACACCTCAACGACTTCATTGTATAAATCTTTCCACTCAGCGAGGATGTGCAAGAGTGAAATGACCAACCTTCCCTGAAGTTTCAAAGCGGTGATCAACTTAGAGATGCTACAGATTTCATTTATCTATCAAAATATAGTGGCCATGGTCTGTACTATATAATCTAGACTGACTTCTTTAATGGGTACTACCCATTCGTCTAATTCCCGAGCCCACTTTCGAGATTCCATAAATAAGTCGTTGAACTTCTGACAATCAACGAACATTTTGGTGGGAAATTTCAGCCCAAACTCTAAGAGTTGGTCTAACACAGCAAGTAACTCCATGAATCCCCCCCCCCAGATCGGGTGAAGACAATAATGCAGGCCCATGTATGGATGATGGGTGCTTTGTTGGGCACAATTTGAGTATATGGGTCAAATTCTGGATCATTTTCTAAAAAGATGGCATTTGTATGTGCTCGAAGTGGGTTGTGAGTGGTATTGGTTTTGGGATTAGCTGGTGGGATAATGATACCCCGATCAATTAGACCTTGGATCACATTTCAAAGGTAGAATCATTGATCGGTGGTATGACCTATGGATAAGTGGAAATCACAACGGGCATCGAGCTTGAAAGTTTTGGGGAGTGGATTTGGTAATAGACAAAGATCCAAGGGTTTTATGATATTTCATCTTAACAGGGTCTAGTAGACTTTGGTAATGGGAACATGTAGCTCGATGTATTCTTTCTTGGAAGGATTAGGGAAATTTTCGGTGACAAATAGGTAGTAGGTTGTGTAATGTTATTGATATTTGAGACTTTAGCAGTGGCAGGTTTTTATACTTCTGAGGAGTGAATTGTCTAATCACTTTCTTTGGTTCAGACTCCACTTCGGTGATACCTTCCTCAATTTCTACACCAGCCTCTCGAAGGGCTTGAAAATTTGGGTAATATTATCCTCCGATATATGCTCGGATATGAGGCAAGAAGTTCTTATTTACAATACTTACTTGTTTCTCCTCGGAGGGCCTGTTGGTCATGGTGGAATCTTTCTCTATCCACCATCCTATGAAGCTACTCACTATTTCTCTAAGGTTTTGTTGAATAAGCTCTAGATCTTGGTGCGTAACCTATAGCTCCTCATTATACTTATACTGAGACATGAATTCCTAAGTGACATCCTCCTAATTATGGATCCTGGATTCTTCAAGGGACAGAAACCATCGGAAGGCACTTTCTTTTAAGGTCTATTAAAACATCTGGTCCATTATCTATTCGGAGGCACCAAGGAGTTCATGTATTGGTAATAGCCTCAAAGATGAACAATCGGGGGTTCGTCTCCCTCGAACTTCTCGATGTCTGACATCTTGAACTTCTATGGCAGTCTAGCTTTGGGATAAGGAGACATATGGGTGTAATCCATGTAGTTCTCGAATACCTTGACTTGGTCGAATCTTTGATAGTAGCTTGAGGTCTTCATTGACCTTGTTTATCTCCCCCATTTTGGGATCCATGGGTGGTGGCAGATTAGCTCCTGGGTGGGCAAGATTCAGAATCGAGAGTTGAGCTGCTGGCTGCCCATTAGTAAGTGGGGCATGTGAAACGTGCTGATACTCTTCTCGGAACAAACAGGCTCAGGAGCAGGTGGGCCCATAGCACGAGGAAAGATAACCTTTAGTTCTTCAGGAATTTAGACCCAATGTCATTATATTTTGTGAATCTCAATTTAAAGGTTGTCAATCTTGGCACTAAGTTGGCTAGGATGACCATCAGATCTGGATGAATATTCGGTGTTTGGTTCATGTTTTCCATGAAGAGCTCGTGGAGGTAGATCCCAAATTTGGACAAAGTAGTAGAATCCAATGGGTAGCTTCGGGGGGATTTGATGGAAGACCGAAGCCAATAGGGAGCCGGGCCAAAGTAGAGTATGCGATCGACCTGAGAGGGAAAATGGTTCAAATTTATTTTTGAAATGAGGGAGGAGGGATAATTTTTTTGGTATTTTGGAAGGTGGAGAAAAAATATGTTTGGTATCTTTAGTTTTTGAAAAAAGGGAGAGGAATACCAGCATGATTATTATTATTAATGTTATTATTAGGTTTTCACTTATATTAGGTTTGCCTAAATGCAATAAAAATATCGGACAGGACCCGAGCCTGTGAAAATAGGGTTTGAAAATATGTAAGACACATTTTGACTTATTTTCACGCTTATGGATGAGGTCCTATTTTTAAAAAAAAGGCAAAGCGGCGAGAAAATTCGGGCAGTATGTCGACCCAAAATTTTGATAGAGTTTCGCACGGTAATCGGTAAACTAAATATGAGTGCCTTAGGTTTGACGAATATATGAGGTTTATGCACTTGTTGTGTTAGTGGAAGGGTTTCCCCTTTAGCAAAACCTCCACGATATACCTCTTGTCTATAAGGAAAATCATTCATCGGTACATATGGACAAATCATTTGATATACCTGATTGTACGTGAATTGCCTCACTATATACCTCATGGGTATAGTACGTGTGAGAGCGAATTCGATATACTCAGCGTACATGAATGTGTTCCTTTCTATATACTTCTCGTTGTGAGTTTGGTCAAGCGGTACGATGTGGGGGGAACCATTCGATATATGTCGAAGATACGAGAACTGTCACCCCCTAAACCCATTAGGATATAATTAACTAAGTAGTTTACAAACCACAATTATAATTTATATATTATTTAGGTAATACATATTGAAACAACTTCAAGGTTAAAATGCGGAATATAAAAAAAAAATCCAATCGTTTTAAGGAGATATAATTTCAACAGAACTCACATATCATTTAACTTAATTACAACTAGTACAGTGTATAAAACAAACTAACAAGACCCTACTTCTATTTACTCAACCTCCTAGACCTGGCAGTGGCAGCTGGAAAACCTGAAAATGTAAACATATAAAACCATGAGTTTAAAAACTCAGTAAATGTACTACAGCTATCTATAGTAAAAGCACTATATTAACATCTCAACATAACAATATATACATCTCTGTGCCAAATTAGGCCATATACATATTCGGAGTTAATAAACCCCACATCTCCTGCCCGTAGGCAATAATCATATCCATAGGTTTTACGAAACTTGACATTTCCTGAATTGCATAGCAACTCAACATATCCTGACTTTTATAAAGCCATAACATTTCAACATCTCTTGGCTTTTAAATAAGCCATAACATCTCAACATCTCTTGGCTTTTAAATAAGCCATAACATATCAACATCTCATGACTTTTAAATAAGCCATATCATCTCAACATATGATACATATATGTCATATGCAAAATCAACCCAGTAAGTACACTCACCTTGTGTTGTCAACTAATGTATTCACGTTTCCCTCGGGTGGAGCTGAACTTGGTTGATTTGACCTTACACCTGTTAATCCAACCAAATCAGTATTGAAACTCAATCATAAGTATTATCTTAATATAATTATGTAACTTTAAATAAGTACACAACCACAATATGATTCTACTCAAGTCATATTCCATGAAACATATGTAAAGACGAAACGATGGTATATATGTTGATAAGGTCATGAACATTCAACCCTAGAAACTACCTCGTAAGGAATTTATAACTAAACTCAAGTAAACATAAAAGTATACTTCTTAATATATATACACATGAAACATGTACTCAAAATACCCTTGGGAAGGAGTAGATACAAACATTCTTTCATGGGGTATACAATATAGCGTCAAATCATTGTCCTCCATACTTAACCATCCCATATTCATAAATAGTACACATACAGGTGTTCAAGATTATCAATATGAAAACACATCTGAATATACTTTCCGTTACAAGTGACGGTGTAATTTTTCAAGCTTCCTAGGGCAAGTTATGGCCATTTCTTTACAACACAAGAAATCTGCCCTACAAACTCCTCTATTGTTCCTTCGACTTCCAAGAATTTTAATAATTTTTATACAAGATAAATTTCCATGATTTTCAACAAACGTTCAGTAGGCATACTGAATAGTACATAATTAAAGTTTCATAATATTTGGACTTCATTTGCTATCTCAAAAGCTTGACCAAACTCATGGCATACCGAAATGAAATATTCAAACAGCAACTATATACCAACTTGCAACCATCACTAAGACCTAACCATAAGGAGTTAAATTCTTATTTTCGGATATGATATGAATATATAAGTCTACTTTCATATCCAATTGGAATTTCTGAATTCCAGTAAGCACACAAAGAGATATGCAAGTTTGTATACAAAGGGTTTCGATACAAAGCAATATGACCTATAACACCACTTATCTCACATATGAACCAATACATATTATCACAAAGGAGGATGGAATTTGGATCAATACTTCACGATTTATATACTTTTAAATAAGTATAATAGAAGATTAAAACAATATTAACACATAATATTACCTTAGAAACACCTTAAGGATTTTCTTGGAATTGTTTTCCTAGATTTTCCTTGTAACCCTTTCTTCCTTAACTTCTACCTCTCTTTCCTCAAGCTAATAACACCTCAAACTGAACCTAGGGACTTATTTGCTGAAGAAATAAGGTTAAGGGAGAGTTTTAAGTCGGCCAAGGCTGCCTCCCAATCCATCCAATCAAATTAAAACATTTGGTTTAATAAAAGACAATTTACCACTTAAGGGAATTGACAGATTCGCCCCTTCTCATAATTTCGACCTAACTTCTTACTCGAACATCCGTTTGATGCACATTTTGTTGTGTTACAACCCTAACTCACATATCTACAACTATGTAGTTTTCACCTCAAGTCAATTGTAATGTTACAAGGGTCAAAACTAGTCTTAAACAGGAAAATTTCTATCGAAAATAACTAAATCTTGTGTTCGTAAATAATTCGACAATTCATGATTTATGAAAGTAGAATTATACTAAACATAATCACTTAACATTAGATATACTAATAACACATTATTCGTATCACATAGGATAATTATGATTTAAATATAATTTATCATAATCATATACGGGTTGTCACAACCTCCCCCCTTAGAAAATTTCGTCCCCGAAATTTAATACGAATGACACTTTCCAAACAAATGGGGATACTGTTTCTTCATGCTATCCTCTGTTTCCCAAGTTGCTTCTTTAATTCCATGACTCATACACATAACTTTAACTAAGGTAATAACCTTATTCCTCAATACTTTCTCCTCACGATCAAGAATTTCCACCGGTTCCTCGATGTACGACAAGTCTTCTTTCAGTTTAATAGGTTGGGTTTTCAGTTGATGAGATGGATCTGCCAAATACTTACGAAGCATTGATACATGGAACACATCATGCAAACGAGATAACTCTAGAGGTAATGCCAATCTATATGCCAGGGTCCCAATTCTTTCCAACACTTTATATGGTCCAATGTATCTTGGACTTAGTTTCCCCTTCTTTCCAAATCTCATAACGCCTTTCCACGGTGAAATACGTAGGAATACAAAATCCCCCTTCTGAAATTCCAATGGATACTTCCTCTTATCTGCATAAAATTTCTGCCTGCTTTGCTCTATCTTTATCCATTCCCGAATCATTTTGATCTTCTCAGTTGTCATATCTATCAATTCAGGACCCAAAACTTTTCTTCCACCCACTTCATCCCAACATAATGGCGTTCTACATCTCCTCCCATATAAAGCTTCATAAGGAGCCATACCAATGGTGGACTGATAAATATTATTATACGCAAATTCCATCAATGGCAAATGATCATCCCAATTACCTTTGAAGTCAAATACACAAGCTCGTAACATGTCTTCTAATATTTGAATCGTCCTTTCAGATTGCCCATCGGTTTGTGGATGAAATGCAGTGTTGAACTTCAAACTTGTGCCCATGGCATTCTATAAACGAGGCCAAAACTTAGAAGTGAAAGTTGGATCTCTATCTGATACTATTGACACTGGTGCTCCATGTAAACGGATAATCTCATCAACGTACATACGTGCATATTTGTCAACAGTGTAGGTCGTCTTAACTGGAAGAAAATGAGCTGACTTTGTCAATCGATCTACAATCACCCAAATAGAATCATGCCCCTTTGGTTATCGTGGCAATCCTACAACAAAATCCATCGTTATATGCTCCCACTTCCATTCCGGAATAGGCAATGACTATAATAATTCTGCCGGCTTCTGATGCTCCGCTTTCACTTGTTGACATACTAAACATTTAGCTACAAATTCGGCAATCTCACGTTTTATATTGTTCCACCAGTAATACTCATTCAAATCTCTGTACATTTTGGTACCTCCCGGATGCATAGAGTAAATAGAACTATGTGCCTCTTCTAATATATCCTTCTTTAAGGACGAATCATTCGGTACACAAATTCTGTTTTTATAACATAATGATTCATCCTTCTTAATTTCAAAGTCACTCTCTTTACCATCCAGGATTTCCCGTTTCTTCTTTTCAAGGAATGGATCACTGACTTGCAAATTTCGTATGCGTTCTGCCAGTAAAGGTCTCACTGTAACGTGTGCAAATAATGCCCCCATTTTAGATAAGTTCAACTCGACTCCCATCAGTCTTAATTCCATAATATTGCCAACCCGTGCACATTGAATACAAGATAACCTCCCCAATGACTTTCGACTCAGAGCATCTGCAACAACATTGGCCCTCCCGGGATGATGATGAATGGTACAATCATAATCTTTAATTAACTCCATCCAACGTCTTTGTCTCAAATTCAAGTCTCTCTGTGTAAATAAATACTTCAAACTTTGATGGTCAGTGAAAATTTCACACGTCTCTCCATACAAATGATGTCTCCATAATTTCAAGGCAAAAATAATAGCCGCAAGTTCTAAATCATGTGTATGATAATTACGTTCATACGTCTTCAACTGTCTAGATGCATAAGAAATTACCTTTCCATGTTGCATGAAAACACAACCCAGGCCCTGATGTGAAGCGTCAGTATAAATCACAAAACCTTCTCCACTGGATGGAACAGTGAGAACTGGAGTTGATACTAGCCTATTTTTCAACATTTCAAAGCTGTGCTGGCATTCATCACTCCACACAAATTTCACTTCCTTTCGGGTCAATTTAGTCAACGGCAAGGCTATAGATGAAAACCCCTTTTATGAATCTTCTATAATATCCAGCCAACCCTAGGAAACTCCTTATCTCCGTTACATTCCTCGGTCTTTCCCATTGCACAATTGCCTCTACCTTCTTAGGGTCAACATAAATTCCATCTGCCGAAACAACATGCCCCCATAAATACTACCTGATTTAACCAAAACTCACATTTGCTAAACTTCGCAAACAATTGACTATCTCGCAAAACTTGCAATACAAATCTTAGATGCTTCTCATGTTCCTCTTGGCTAGGTGAGTATATCAAAACATCATCGATAAAGACAATCACGAACGAATCTATGAAAGGATGAAATACTCGATTCATTAAATCCATAAACACCGCAGGAGCATTCGTTAACCCAAATGGCATTACCAAAAATTCATAATGACCATAGCGAGAACGAAAAGCTGTCTTAGAAATGTCACAATCTCTCACCCTTAATTGATGATAACCCGATCTCAAATCAATTTTTTGAAAACACTTTAGCACCCTGTAATTGATCAAACAAATCATCAATACGAGGCAATGGATATTTATTTCGAATAGTCACCTTGTTCAACTGTCGATAATCAATGCAGAGTCACATGGTGCCATCTTTCTTCTTCACAAATAATACTGGAGCGCCCCATGGTGATACACTGGGTCGAATAAAACCTCTATCTAGCAAATCTTGCAGTTGAACCTTTAATTCCTTTAGTTCCACAGGTGCCATTCTATATGGAGATATAGAAACTGGAGTTGTACCAGGCACTAAATCGATAGTAAACTCTACCTCTCTGCTAGGTGGCAATCCTGGTAATTCATCTGGGAACACATCTGCAAAATCCTTAACGACTGGGATATCTTCTAATTTTTTTCAATTCCCTGTTTGTATCCACAATATATGCTAAAAAGCCTTGACAACCCTTATTTAACAATTTCCTCGCCCGAAGGGCAGAAATAAGACAGTTCGGAACCACATTTCTTTCCCCAGTAAATTTGAATTCTTCCTCCCCCGGCATAGTAAATGTAACCTCCTTACGAAAACAGTCAATTGATGCATGGTAGGAAGATAGCCAGTCCATACCCAAGATAATATCAAAATCTCGAATATCTAGGGGAATTAAATCAATGGTCCACTCCCTCTCCCCCATATACAATACACAATTTTTATACACAAGCTCCACTAACATCACATCCCCCATAGGTGTAGAAATATATAAACCACAATCTAGATAAGAACATGGTCTACCCAAATGCATGGTAAATGACAGTGCTACAAATGAATGAGTAGAACCTGGATCAATAAGCACGTAAGCATGTTTGTTCATGACAGAAAATGTACCTGTCACCACCTCTCGAGTAGCCTGAGCATCCTGTAAATTCATAGCAAATATCCTTCCCGGAGCCCTGGATCTACTAGCCTGTCCTCTACCTCCTCCTCTCCCTATGCCTCCAGGTGATGAGCCTCGACTAGTAGTAGCTGATTGAATCCCTCCCAGTAGCATAGGACAGTTCTTCTTGGTATGACCAATTTGATTACAGTGATAACACTCTACCCCCTTTAACTTGGAACAATCTGGACTGATATGGCCCTCAGCTTTGCAAAAATAGCATGTAACAGGCTTAGACTGCCCATTGTCATTCTCCTGTTGTCTATTCTGTTGGCCCATCGATCCTGCACCCCTAAAACTGCTTGGTGTCCTATTCTGAACAAAATTTCCAGACCCTCTACCGCGCTGAAATCTTTGACTCCCCTGTTTTGAGTATTCTACATTGCCTTCCTTTTGCTGAGATGGATCAAATCTACTCCTCTTTACACTTTGTTCCCTATTCTTTATTGCGTCATTAACATCCCCTTCAACCATCATAGCTTTATTAACTAAGGAAGAATAATCTACCATCTCAAGTGCAGTGAGTCTAGACTTGATAACCAAATTCAACCCATCCTGAAACTGGTGCACTTATCCTCCTCATCACGTAAGAAATGTAATGAAAATCGAGATAAAGATGTGAATTTAGTTTCATACTCCCTGACCGACATATTCCCCTAAGTCAATGATAAAAATTCTCTCTCCTTTTGCTTTTGATACATGCGAGGAAAATACTTTTCATATAATACTTTAATAAAGGAATCCCAAGTAATTACCTCACCTCCCTCCGGAGTAAGCAATAAATGTTTGGAAGACTCCCACCAATATTTAGCTTCTCCCTTTAACATGAAAGTAGCCAAAATCACCTTCTGCGCGCTAGGTACATTCATCACCCCGAAGATAGTTTCTGTGTCTCTAACCCAAGCCTCAACTTCTAAAGGATCTACAGAACCTGAGAATGCTGGAGGGTTCAATTTGATAAACTTCTCGTACAGAGTATTCTTCTCCTTTCGTTGTATTTCCATTTCTCTTCTTGCCAAAGTCTGCTCCTCCAAGTACTTGGCTTGTTGTTCTGTTGTTTGCATCATAAACATGTTTTGTTGTTCCGCCATTAAAGTCATGGCATGAGCCATCTTCTGCATATCTGTAAGTTGTTCAGGAGCCCCCTCTACATTATTTGGATTTTGCTGGTTTACTGTATTTGAAGACTCCTCATCTACCCTCTCATGAACATTTGCTCCTTCCATAGCTTACTATCTGTCATAAACCACAATTATAGAAACAAGAATACAACATTTATTTCTAACATAATGGTTAGTATTTCTCACAAATTAATACAAATGACACACACAACGCTATTTCTGCCACTGCCAAATCTAGACTCTCTAACCCCAGAATATAAAAACCTAAGGCTCTGATACCAAGTTGTCACCCCCTAAACCCATTAGGATATAATTAACTAAGTAGTTTACAAACCACAATTATAATTTATATATTATTTAGGTAATACATATTGAAACAACTTCAAGGTTAAAATGCGGAATATAAAAAAAATCCAATCGTTTTAAGGAGACATAATTTCAACAGGACTCACATATCATTTAACTTAATTACAACTAGTACAGTGTATAAAACAAACTAACAAGACCCTACTTCTATTTACTCAACCTCCTAGACCTGGCAGTGGCAGCTGGAAAACCTGAAAATGTAAACATATAAAACCATGAGTTTAAAAACTCAGTAAATGTACTACAGCTATCTATAGTAAAAGCACTATATTAACATCTCAACATAACAATATATACATCTCTGTGCCAAATTAGGCCATATACATATCCGGAGTTAATAAACCCCACATCTCTTGCCCGTAGGCAATAATCATATCCATAGGTTTTACAAAACCTGACATCTCCTGAATTTCATAGCAACTCAACATATCCTGACTTTTATAAAGCCATAACATCTCAACATCTCTTGGCTTTTAAATAAGCCATAACATCTCAACATCTCTTGGCTTTTAAATAAGCCATAACATATCAACATCTCATGACTTTTAAATAAGCCATATCATCTCAACATATGATACATATATGTCATATCCAAAATCAACCCAGTAAGTACACTCACCTTGTGTTGTCAACTATGTATTCACGTTTCCCTCGGGTGGAGCTGAACTTGGTTGATTTGACCTTACACCTGTTAATCCAATCAAATCAGTATTGAAACTCAATCATAAGTATTATCTTAATATAATTATGTAACTTTAAATAAGTACACAACCACAATATGATTCTACTCAAGTCATATTCCATGAAACATATGTAAAGACGAAACGATGGTATATATGTTGATAAGGTCATGAACATTCAACCCTAGAAACTACCTCGTAAGGAATTTATAACTAAACTCAAGTAAACATAAAAGTATACTTCTGAATATATATACACATGAAACATGTACTCAAAATACCCTTGGGAAGGAGTAGATACAAACATTCTTTCATGGGGTATCCAATATGGCGTCAAATCATTGTCCTCCATACTTAACCATCCCATATTCATAAATAGTACACATACAGGTGTTCAAGCTTATCAATATGAAAACACATCTGAATATACTTTCCGTTACAAGTGACGGTGTAATTTTTCAAGCTTCCTAGGGCAAGTTATGGCCATTTCTTTACAACACAAGAAATCTGCCCTACAAACTCCTCTATTGTTCCTTCGACTTCCAAGAATTTTCATAATTTTTATACAACATAAATTTCCATGATTTTCAACAAACGTTCAGTAGGCATACTGAATAGTACATAATTAAAGTTTCATAATATTTGGACTTCATTTGCTATCTCAAAAGCTTGACCAAACTCATGGCATACCGAAATGAAATATTCAAACAGCAACTATATACCAACTTGCAACCATCACTAAGACCTAACCATAAGGAGTTAAATTCTTATTTTCGGATATGATATGAATATATAAGTCTATTTTCATATCCAATTGGAATTTCTGAATTCCAGTAAGCACACAAAGAGATATGCAAGTTTGTATACAAAGGGTTTCGATACAAAGCAATATGACCTATAACACCACTTATCTCACATATGAACCAATACATATTATCACAAAGGAGGATGGAATTTGGATCAATACTTCACGATTTATATACTTTTAAATAAGTATAATAGAAGATTAAAACAATATTAACACATAATATTACCTTAGAAACACCTTAAGGATTTTCTTGGAATTGTTTTCCTAGATTTTCCTTGTAACCCTTTCTTCCTTAACTTCTACCTCTCTTTCCTCAAGCTAATAACACCTCAAACTGAACCTAGGGACTTATTTGCTGAAGAAATAAGGTTAAGGGAGAGTTTTAAGTCGGCCAAGGCTGCCTCCCAATCCATCCAATCAAATTAAAACATTTGGTTTAATAAAAGACAATTTACCACTTAAGGGAATTGACAGATTCGCCCCTTCTCGTAATTTCGACCTAACGTCTTACTCGAACATCCGTTTGATGCACCGTTTGTTGTTTTACAACCCTAACTCACATATCTACAACTATGTAGTTTTCACCTCAAGTCAATTGTAATGTTACAAGGGTCAAAACTAGTCTTAAACAGGAACATTTCTATCGAAAATAACCAAATCTTGTGTTCGTAAATAATTCGACAATTCATGATTTATGAAAGTAGAATTATACTAAACATAATCACTTAACATTAGATATACTAATAACACATTATTAGTATCACATAGGATAATTATGATTTAAATATAATTTATCATAATCATATACGGGTTGTCACAAGAACAATGGAAGGTGAGAGTCATATCGCTTAAGCTAACAATGCCCCACAGGACTAGCGTCCATCATTGAGTGACCCCCAAGTATGGGACAAAATTTTGGTCAATATTGTCATGCTCTTAATGACGTGGTGTACAAAAATGCATGAGTCTTAATTAGTATACTATGGAGAGAGTTTTTTTTTTTATTTACATGATGAGTAAAAGGAAACTATACTAATGAGGTAGTATATACAGGTATCATGAAAAGTAAATCTAGTATGAAAGATGAATATTATACTAGGTATGGTGATAAGGATACATAAATGTGAATGAATGACATGTGAACATTTACAAGTGAATGTGTGTGGTAGTTAGCCTATGCATGGATCAACTGCAGTTGGTGTGTGATATGTGAGAGTGAGCATGGATATATATACAAGTGTGAGAAATGTGGGTGTGTGCAAGTGAATCCTAAGCATGGATATTCTAGGTGGTGTGTGAATCATGTGAGTAGAAGTGAATCTATATACAAGTGTAAGTGTGTGAAGTGTACATGGAGAGAATCTACAACTGTGTGGAGTGTATATGTGAGTGAAAAGTGATATATACACGAGGTAGATATATTAAGGTTCTAAAAAATGCGGGGCCAAGCCTTAAGCCTTAGAAGCCTGGCGGGCCTTAGGTGTAAAAAGGCGTTTAGGCATATTTTAATATATTTTAATATTTTTAACCATTACAAGACTATTAAAAATACTAAAATTGTACATACCTTAAAAATATGTCTAAATATATGCAAATTAAAATACTATTTGATTATTTTGAACGAGATATTGGTCCGGTTTGTAAAAAAGACTTTAAAAGGTAATATCGTTTCACTTTTAAAAAAAGTGCACCTTAAGGTTTTTACCAAGAATAAGATGTAAAAGGCTTAAGGCGCTACATTTCTGCCAAGCCTCAAGCCTAAGTGCACCTAGACGGATCATAGGTGCGCCTTTTAAAACACTGAGATATACAAAAAGTAGATAGAGAAAAAAGGGAATATACATGTAGGTGCATACGCACACATGTAGAAAAGAATAACACCCATGCAAAAATAGAGTCTAGCCTTCTACTATCCCCTGCATAGTCGCCATTGTGGCCATCGAGGAGGCCAATCCCTTTCTTTCTCATTCACTACAAGAAAAATACCATTTTATGACGCTTTTAAAATTGACTTTAAGACAGTTTAAAAAAAGTGTCATTAAAAGTATAATACTACTACTTATATGACAATTTTTTTATAAAATGTCATTATATATATATATATATATATATATATATATATATATATATATATATATATATATATATATATATACTTGTATTAATTTACATGACACTCTTTTAGTGTAATCATCATATATTAATTATATATATTATGCTGTTTTTTAATAACAATATAAATGCATATGTAGTAAGTATTACACATATGACCCTTTTTCCAAAAAAATTAGAGGCGCGTAAAATTGGCGCCCCCATCTGAAATGAAATTCTTTTCTCCTGACCTAGCCTCCCAAAATCGACATCAATTACCCTCACACTTTTCACCTCAGAACGAAACATTTTCATGACATAAAATCACCCAAATTTGATCGGTCAGGTACTCTCTCTCTCTCTCTCATCATCAGGTACTCTATATTTCTCTCTTTCACACACACACAAATTTGATCGGTATTTCATAATACAATTTAGAAATGATTTAGGGAATCGATTTCGTCTTCTTACAGATTTGAAAATGCAGATTCAGGTATTCAGTTTAAAAATTAAGGTTTGGTCAGTACAGGTAATTGATGCCCGTATTTTTATTGGTTTGTAGTTAATTATTGATTGTATTTGTCAAATTTTAATTAAGGTTTTGTGGGTTTTATGGTCATCAAGGAGTTGTGAATAAAAAATTCAAGATCACCAATTTTGTTGAGGTTGGTTGGTCTTTTCATAGCTTATAGTTGATTTTCACTTTGATATAATGTTGTATGGATCAAATCAAATGGTAAAATGGCAATGGTTTCAAGTTTTTTGTACATATAATTTGATGTAATGTTGTATGGATTAATTCAAATTTTTACTTTACATTTATAGACTAATTCAGTTACTTATATATATCAATATGTTGTACTCTTTTTTTAATTTATTATAATACTTACTAGATATGGATTTGAATATTTTATTGTTTTTGTATTACAAACATTTTGTGTATAAAAGAAATGTATTATGTAAATATTTTTGTATTGTAAATTTTTTTGTATACAATTTGTTTGCGTATGCTTTTACAATAAAATCCTTAATAAGAAATAGTAACTACTTGCAATTTATTTGTGTCAATTGGCCGTTATTTGAAACATAGTAATAGGTGAAATACTTACTCTTACTGTAGTGTAAATACTTTCTTTGGCTTAATGAAGATGTGTTGGATCAATGTGAACCGCTATATGCTAACCGGGAGGTGGTATATGAAGAATTTATGTTCTCAATACCATATTCGTCATTTGTTTATAGTGCTTTGTTTTTTAGTCTTAATGTGAATTATTCATTGGCGTTGGGGTTATACTACTGAAGAAAATAGTTTTTATGTTGTTGTTATTGGTGATAGGGCCGGTGATGGAGTTATTTGGGTCACACCATCTGTTTATTGTGAAAATTTTCAATTTATGACATGTGCAATCTTTCATTGACTTTTCTCGATTTGTTCGTTACTATTACAATTTAAATTAATGCTAATATGGTTGTTGTCTGGTGCCGTGTACAATTATGCTTCTTGTCTCACGAAGAGTGGAGTTGTATTTAGTGCTAATTATTATTATTATATTTTTTTAATAAATGCCTATTGTTTCTCAATTTCATTTACAGACATCCCATGGGGCACAAAAGTAGCCCGTGGGAATTGATCGTGTTCTCACTGGGCTCCCGGTTGTCAAAATTAACTAGTATAGGATCGTTTGGTGTTATAATTAAGCAGTAAGTGGCATGGACACCCCATGGCGCATAAAGTAACCCGTGGGAAGCGAGCGCATCCTCTTTGAGTTCTCGGTTGCTGACATTAGCCAGTATAGGCTTGTTTTGGGGATTAAAGTGGGCATTAAGGGGTGAAAACTGAAAACAGCGACCAAGTGTCCCAAAGAGGGGCACGGACACCCCCACGAGGCACAAAAGTAACCCGTGGAAAATGACCACATCCTCACCGGGCTCCCAGTTTCCAAAATTAACTAGTATAAGGAGCAAAACTTTAAAACAGTGATCAAGTTGCTTAGAGATAAGCACGGATACTCCATGGGGTATAAACTTAATCCGTGTCTTGTTACTGGAAGTATATACACATATTTGTATTCTTATAAAACAGTTTTCGATTGGGATTTGAACACATAGGATGACTTGTTTGATCCGAAATTAATCTAGAGTTCACGATTATATGAATGCGCAAGCTCTTCGTATTTCCTAATTTATGCACATTTATGTTTGTTTTACAAAACGATGGGGAATCGGTTATTTTGAGGCAAGAGGGTAAACTTTCTTTTTCATACATTTTACCTTTGTCATATGTTTAAGTCCAAATATATGTCAATTTGGTATTTAAGTTTTGGTAATTAGTATTTTAAAATAGTTATTGAACCAAAGATGTTCATTAATTTAAGTTTTGGTAATTGGTATTTTAAAATAGTTGTATTTTTTATGGAAATGGGTCATATTAGGGTTTAATTGTAATTTTTAATATTTTGTATTAGTCTTTCTTTTATTTTAGTTCTTTTTAGTCTTTAATTAGTCTCTAAGCATGTTTAGGACTAATTAGGCATTCTTTTATTATTAGTTAGTCCTTTTCGTGATTTTAGCTAATTACTTGATTAGCAAGTAATCCCTCCCATATAAATAGCCCATGTGACCTCATTTGTAGTTACTTTTTCCATTCTTGAAATATAAGACATCTTTTGATTCTCTCTCTGAAAATTAGGGTTTGGTTTTCTTTTAGCCATTGACCTGTAGTTTACGTCTAATTGGTATTAGAGCGAGGTATCATTTCCCAAGTTGTGTATTGGTTTGCTGGTATTCAAAATCGTGCACTACTCGTAGTGGCTCCACAGAAATTCAAGCAACAAGTGAAAGAGACTCAAGAATTGAAGGAAAGCAATCAAGAATGGAATCAACAAATGGATCAAAGAATTGAAGAGGTGTTACGACGACAACAAGAACAATTTGACGCATTCTTGCAATAATTTTTCATGATTCAAAACCCTAATCCTAGCCCTAACCACCCCATTGCCACTACTGCCCTAGGCATTCCCGTCGCTGCTATCCAACCCTATCGCCCCACCGTGCCTCACCCTGACCATTTCGCTGCCATCGCCCCCTGTTGCTGCCCCAAGCAATTTCGACCCATATCCCTCTACTTCGGCAGCCCCAAGCCCTATCGCAACCTCCCAGCCCTCGAATCCAGCAAACCATCCCCCCAATCAGTCTACAACCCCTGAAAACCTACCCCACCAGCCGCATCAGCCCAAAACCCAAAATAAGCCTTGGGTTGACCCGTTTCAGACCCAAGTAAAGCCTTACCACCCCCGACAGCCCCTAACCGAACTCATTCAGCCTAAAAAGTCCTACCGACATACCCTCTACCCTACACAGATAAAAAAAGACTAACCCTAGCTTCCCAATTGAAAAAACTGAATCAAATTCCAATTCCCCCCTTCCTCGGTAACGCAAGAAAATAAAGAAAACTCAACCCTTGCATTTCTTGATTTAATTTTTAGGGTTTCTTGAAAGTAGGTATGCAAGTCGCATACGCGGGTGTCTCCCGCATCAAATTGAAGAATTCTTGGAAGGACGCCTCACCACGTTGACCTTTTACATTTTAAGTTCGAGGACGAACATTTTTGAAGACGGGGAGAGTGATGGAAATGGGTCATATTGGGGTTTAATTATCTTTTTTAATATTTTGTATTAGTCTTACTTTTATTTTAGTTCTTTTATTTTCTTTTTACTCTTTAGCTAGTCTCCAAGCATATTTGGGACTAATTAGGCATTCTTTTGTTATTAGTTGGTTTTTTTTAGTCATTTTAGCTAATTAATTGATTAGCAAGTAATTCCTTCCATATAAATAGCCCATGTCACCTCATTTGTAGTTACTTTTGCTATTTTTAAAATATAAGACATCTTTTGATTCTCTCTCTAAAAATTAGGGTTTGGTATTTCTTTTAGCCATTGACTTGTAGTTTACGTCATTTTTCTTGTTTCAGTGATAGTTATTGAACCAATGATTCATTTCGATCAAACTCAGAATACGTGTTGACATTTGGCGAAACAAACTTCTTTTTTATTTTTATGTATGTTCTGTTATGAAAAATTCTGCTCCTGAGTATTGTGACTCATAATACTCAAGTACTCATAATGCAACTTGAGTGTTCAGTGTTTTACTACCTGATAATTTGAGGCCTAAATTATGGTCGGTGCATCTTAACAACTGCTCGTTATCAATAAGATAATATTTTTTAGCACAATTATGGTGTTTTTATTTAGCAAGGTGGCAGAGGTATTCTTGCAAGTTATAAGAGAAATCATTGTGCTGCATATGGTTAGTAGAGAATTTACAAATCATCAATACACTTGGTAGAGGTATTCTTGCAACAAATTAACTGCATCATTTTGGTGTGTTATGTAGGAATAAGGGGATATTATTTGTTACTATTGACAAATGCAGGCCCCTTTCAGAATAAGACCCCTTTGATATTGTGTTGCATAAGGTTAGTAGAGAATTTTATCCTTTTTGTGGGTGTTGTTTACCATGTTAGGCTTAATATACAGTTACATATCCCTTTTGCATTTGTATATGGCAAATTTTTCGATAATCCCTTCAACTCACATATTCCATTTCTTTTATTTCTTTCAATTGTAATGTAATTATCAAGAAAAGAGTGGCTACAAATTCTTTAGGTTGGTCCTCCTAAACATCACTCTTAGTCTGCTTGTTGCAAATTCCTATTAACATGCTTTATAGTCTTTGATGATATCGAAACAAACACTGGCTTCATAATATTTGAATTGGCAATAGGGATTAGAATGTTAACTTGTAAATATCACTATAATATAATGGTATGGATTTAATCTATCTACTTAAGTGCTCAACTTTAAGAAAATAGAATAACTCTAATAGAGTTACTGCTCCAGCCTCCCCATGGTTATTAGAGATTCTATATGATAGTAATCCTCATTGTACTACAATATCTTGAGATACCCACTTAAATGAGGGAACTGTTTTAAAAATGCAATCCCAGGGCCGCCTAGGCGATGTGCCCTGCCCCTCCGCCTTTCCTCGGCCCCAGACCATCGACCATGTATATATATATAACCATGGGAAGGTTATGCCCTACTCCTCCGCCTTACCTTCTATACTCATTAATCTTTGATGAGCCTACTTTTGGTTCAAGGAAATCCATAATAAACAAATTGTAAATTATTTTTGACTTTTTCACTCTTATAACCATGTTCTTTTTAACAATTCATTGAATGTTACGCATTAGCAAACTGATCATTTATAGATAGTTCAATTCATTTCAATTCCAATGCATAGAATTTATCCCAAACACAAACTAAGAGGCAAGTCTATTATGAATTTCTTTTATAAAATTTTACTATAGTTTTACCTTTGTTATTTTTACTAAATGAATGGCAATAAATATTGCCTCTCTTGGAGAGGAAGCCATTCATGGTGATCCTTGTGTGTTGAAACAACTTCTAGATCATTTATTGAGGTGGTGAGATGTGGAAGATCACTTGTTGACCATGTTACTTTAAAGTTCGTTTAAACTTTAAGTGAGCACCTGCGATATTTCACTCCGAAGAAGACCTAATCAAACTTGCATCTCCATTCAATTTGGAAAAAACATTTTTCTGCTAAATGACACTAATAAAAATAATTTAACATTAACAAACGAAAAATTGTGGTAAAATAGTCAAAACAATGTGCATTTATCATTAATCACTCTCACATTTCTTCACCAGGAGGGGCATTCTCCCCTCCTTACCTAGTGAAGATCCGTCCGCATATACACTATCTTTCAGTTTACCTTTTGGTATTTCGTAGACATCTACATTTGGGTTCCTTATAGTTTTGGTAATATATACAACAATGAAACCAATGTACACCAACATGGCATTGGCTTCAACTGCACATAGTAATAGAGGTCTGAAGAAGGCAAACATAGGGACTCGAGAGGATATGATCAGCAGCTTACGTGAATCGGTTCTTGTTCACATTCTCTCTTTCCTAACAAAATGTGTATTTCGGATCAACATTATATCATCAAATTAGAAGAACCCATGGACTTCTGTTCCCATCCTAATTATTCATGAAGACAGCAAACATCATAATCAGAAGGTGAGAAATTGCTACGTGAATTTTGTAGATCGACTACTTATCTTTCATGACAAATCATGTATTCGAAAGTTTGGTTTGTTATTTACTCAAGGGATTGATGTGTCTCGTTTAAATGCGTGGATAAGACTTGTTATTAACCGTAATATCCAATAACTTGATATCAATATCCTCACGTGTTATCTCACAACATATCATCATCAGTTGCCTCTTGACCTCTTTACTTGCAAAACATTGGTAATCCTTAAACTGGCACCTAATCTTCTATTAGATGTTCCTTCCTCTATTTACTTTCCAAGCCTCAAGACCTTCCAAGTTTCAATTACATTTCCAAATAATGACTTAACACAAAATCTCTTATGTGGCTGCCCTGTGCTCGAAGAATTACATATCGGAGGATATCCAATGGATAATGGGGAAATAATTATAATATTTTAGCACCTGCTCTGAAGAAATTAACATTTACTTGGCTTAAAGGTTTATTTTTTTATTTTGAGAGAAATATCATAATTAAGACACCAGTTTTTCAATATCTTACTATCCGAGATGATTTATTGGCTACTATACGCCGAGTAATGTATCTTCATTAGTTAAAGCAGAGGTTGATGTTGGTGCCTGCTGTATAGAAACTGTAGAAGGATCCTTAGAACATAATAATCGAGCTTGTGTGCTTGTCAAAGATATCTCTAATGTTAAGCTTCTCACCTTAGGAGAAGCAACTATGGCGGTGCTTAGCTATGCTGATGCTTTTTATTGGCCAATGTTTCCAAATTTGACCCAATTGGAGCTGGATTTCTTCAATTACTATGGCTGGGATCTACTACCAAATTTATTCGATAGCATGCTTAATTTATCCAATCTGGTAGTAAATAAGGAGGCCAAGCCCTTTATTTATAGGCTCGGTAACACTTGCTCTAAAAAAATTCCTTTCTTTTTTATTTTGTGGGGGTGGGGGTGATTTATGCGCGTGCGTGTGTTTGTTGTGTGTGTGAGTGGGTGGGGGTAGAAGCTGGAAAAATGTCCACGAAGTGTCCCCAAATTTCATGTCCCTGGACATCAAACCCTCCAAAACTTTAAATACATTCTCCTCTCCCACCGCGTCATCCCTTCCCACACTCTAAAAACATTCACCTCGTCGCCACATCCACCATCCGCGTATCTCCCACACTCACCTCATCGCCACATCCGTCATTCGCAAATCCTCCAATTCCTTCCACTTTACTCCCAACCCCAAACACTCATCACTATCTTCATATAATCTTCTAATATATAGAGAGAAAGTGAGAGTTGAAAATCTTTAGAGAGAGAGAGTTAAAAATCTTCATATAATCTGCTCATATAGAGGGAGATTGTCGTGATGAAAGAGTAGTTTTCTTCATACTTTCAGTTCTCTGATCTGTTTATATCAGTTTCAGTTCTCATTTGGATTTGAGTTATATTCAAATTTTAATGGTGTAAGTTCATATTTTATAGGTTTCAATTTATTTTGAATGACATTATGTTTATGGTTTAGTATGATCTCTATGTGATCATATATTCATTTCAAATTTTATAGTTTAGTAGAGTCTGCTTTGTTTATATCAATGTCAATTTGTTGATGCAACTTTATGTGTTAGGATTTTAGTTCATCTTGGATGACCAGAAGTCTATACTGGCATTTCAATAGGTCAAGAAATCCGCTGGCAACCCTGTAGGTTGTCGAACAGGGGATTTAATGCATTTCTGTAGCCCATTCAGCACATTAAAACGAAGTAGGACAACCGATACCTTTTTCTATTATTTAGAGTTCAATTAATGGCCAATAGCTCAAAACTAAAGTCATGTGAAATGAAAAGTATGGGATAATAATATTTGTTACCTATCTTCTATTTGGGCAAAGATTTTTCGGTGTTCAAACCGATATGGATATGACAAGCACTGTGAATAAAGTTATGTGTGTGTCTGAGTCCACTGTGTCACTATCCTTTTGCTTATGAAAATACCTTTTTTCATACCATCGGAGGAGCTAAGAGCTCCTTTTTCCATACCAACAATGTAGATTGTGATCCATAAGGTTTTATGGGGGCTTTTTTGGGCATGCTGAGACTTTGATCTTTTTTAGGATTAAAAGGTCATCCATAGTGTTTCTAATATCGCAAGTACAGTAAGAAAATGGTAATTATTCATATTATTATGTCGGCAATATTTATGTGGATAGAGAGGGTAATGTTCTCCAAACACTGAAAATTACACTGCAGTGGCATTCCAAACGTAAAAAAGTCAGGGCCTGAAAATTTTTCTGCAGATTTGGTCCCAAAGGTTAGTGACACAATGGACACGGGGAAAGTGTATATCGAAAGAATTATCCTCTGCTTGTTATGTAAGTTTTTAAAAAGCAGAAATAATACGTAAGAGTTGAGTGCATCCTCTGTTTTTTATAGAGTTTTCCTTCTCTATATGATTTTCCATAGGTGTGATATAAAGGGAATTGGTCCACCATATATATAATAAAATTCTATATATGTTTTTCCCTTTGTAACTACAAATTGAACCTAACATTCATACTGTTGTTATATAACATTCAATGTTCAGAATTTGAGAATGCCAAACTAATATAGGATATTTAAATTTTTCATAAGTTGTGTAAATGTAACACTGCATGTTCTATAGTTTTCACTGCTGTATACGTGTGGTTAAACTGTATAAATGTGTTTCAGTTTGATTTTTTCAGGAATACATAATTGTTTACTAATCATGTTTTTTACCTAACACGACACTACCCATTTACAATGCGACACGACTAGCACAATTAATAATATACAAAGACCTGAATAACATATATATAATGTAAAACGTGAATAATATATTAAGATTTAAAAATACTTAACTTCACAATTCATAAAACTCAAACCAAGATTACAATCAACTTTTGAAGGAAAATATGACCGCTATCTTGACAATATCGCATGTATTGTTCGACTCAGGAGTAGGAGAAATAGAATTGGTAATTGATCAAACTAATTTCATAATAAATAAGCGAGATAAAGAAAACTATTTATGTTGTTTAATTTTCACTACACGTGAGGATTTATGCAAAAGATCTGATAATTAAGCTCACTGCCTTGAATTTGACTAATCTGTGTAAGGACATAAATTTCCAATTGAGTCCCTATATTGTTTTGACTTAATTTCGTGAACAAAACTGTGTTTGTAATATGTCATAGGGAGATGTTTATTTTGTCACGATCCCACTTGGTCCTTGACGTATTGAAGAAATTGAAGACGTTGCGGCAAAGCTTCAAAGAAATAATCATGCCGATGTTTATTTGGTGCAAGTTTACTCGTCTTCAAAGTTAATTTCATTACGAGATCACTCAGGTATGAATGTGTGTAATTTATGGTGCTCAGAATTATTTTTATAAAAGATAAGGATGTATTTTTATAAAGAAAAATGTTTTTTAAATGTTTTAAATATGTTTTAATGGTTTAAATTTCGTTTTATGATGATAAGCTCGAAATAGAGTTTGACTAATTTGAATCTCTGTGTTAAGAGACGTTTTTATCTGAAAGTCAAAGAAAGTCAAACTTACGCGCTGTCGCTCGAACGACATTGGATCTCGTTCGAACGAGATACAATGTCACTCGAACAACATGCTAAGTCGTTCGAACGACACGTTTTTCGAGGCAGTGTTTAAATCCTATTTAAACAGTGTTTGCATCATAATTTTGTAAGTGTGCTTTCTGAAAAATAGTTTTACGAACCAGAACCTTGTTTTCACATGTTTTCTAAGGTTTACAAAGCATAAACATATTCTTAGAGTTTGTAAAGATCCGAGTTATCATTCTTATATGTTTATGTGATCTTGTTGCACCAAAGTTGTTTGTTTTACACATTGAACACAAAGGATTTTGTGGTGAAGAAGCGACGGACATCGTGTTCGACATCGTAGACGTATCAAAGCCATATCGGTGGACACCGAGACATATGTTGAGACGTGTGTTGTGGACAGAGATCGTGGAAGACAGAATTTCTACGTGGGCACTAATGAAGAACGCTTGAAGATCAGAAGGAGCGTCAAGACCCGTGGGGATCGAGTCTTAGTATAAGGCTAATCTGTCTTTGTAAAACCATTATTCATAGTGATTGTCTAGCTTGGGCCGTCCGAAGTTATTTTCCCGTTTTGGGTTTTTTCCTCATACATTCGGCGTTGTGAGTATTCTTTACTTTGCTTTACTTTACTTTACTTTACTTTACTTTACTTGCTTTAATCACTAGATGCATGTTTAGGATTAATCAAGATAAAACTGGTTTAAAGTAAGAATTGGGATTTCACAACTTGGTTTGGTGCATAATTAAAAGTTGGATCTTTTTCGAAGAAAAATTAACTTTGTTGAAACACACACATATCGGGACCCTCTTCAAATTGGTATCAGAGCTAGAAAACATTTTTATTTGTTTTGTGATCCCGTGTGTTTTCAAAAGATGAATTCTGGATATAGTGAATTTTCTCGAACTCCTATTTTTGATGGCACTAATTACACTTATTGGAAGATGAGAATGAGATGTGCTTTAAAATCTATTGATGAGCGTGTTTGGCTTGCAGTTGAAAAAGGTTGGACACCCCCTGTCACTATTGTAGGTGAGGTCACTAGTTTAAAGCCTCTTGAGTCATGGACCGAAACTGAACAAAGACTTGCACAATATAATTCTAAAGGTCTGCACGTTATTTCTTCACATGTCACACAGGAAGAATATAATAGAATTATGACTTGTGAAACATCAAAAGAGGCTTGGGATATTTTGGCACTCGCTCACGAGGGCACTAGCACGGTTAGGGCGTCAAAACTTCAAAATCACACTACACAGTTTGAGACTATTAGGATGTTAGAGAGTGAGACCTTTGATGAGTTTTATGCCCGGTTGTCAAATATTATCAACTCGTCGTTTAACCTAGGTGAGAAAATTCCCGACAATCGTGTCATTAAGAAAATCCTTAGGTCGTTGCCTAGTAGGTTTGATGCGAAAGTGACCATTTTAAACTCCTTGGGTAGGTTAGAGTCAACGAAACTAGAAGAGATTGTAGGTGACTTACAAACCTATGAAATCGACATGATTACCTCCAATCAAGTGCCTAAGAAAGAAAAGGGTATTGCTTTAAAAACCCGGAAGGAGGAAATTAAAGTTTCGGATTTCGATTTCGATTTCGATTTTGAGGATGTTGCTTTGTTGGCAAAGAAATTTAAAAAATTTATTAAGTTTCAAAAGCAATCGAAAGATGCCAAGAAATTTGAAAAATACAAGAACAACAAAGTAGATCCCATCTCTAAGGATAAGTTTGAGAAGCCTAAGAGAGATGAGTCGGATAAGTGTTTTGGGTGTGAGGGGTACGGTCACAAGGTTAAGGAATGCCCCACTAGACTTAAGAAAGAGGGCAAGCAACCCATTGTCTATAGTGCCACCTTAAGTGATAGTGAACCGGAAGAGGGAGAGAGTTCCCCCATTGAGCGTAACTTTACTGCATTTATAGCATGTCATGTGAGTGACGACGACAATACTCATGTGAATGACACTTTCGAGGAGGTTTTGACTGTATCCCATGTTAGTGAGAGAGAAGAGAGTGACGAGGAGGAGGTTGATGTGAAAGAATTGCAAAATGCGTTTAATGAGTTGTATGTCGAAATGGTGAAGGTAAAAAAGGCTAACTCAAAATTGCAATCTAAGTTGAATGAGCTTACCATAGAAAATAATGATAGTTTAATTGAGGATCTTAGGGCACGAGAGAAGAAGTTTAGGGATAAACTAGAATTTGTGGAGAAAGAGAGAGATAATCTCCGTGGTTTGATGGAATCCTTGAAAAATGAGATTTTAGAGTTTGAGGAGTCTAGGCGTTTGCTCGAATATAGGATTCTTGAGTTGGAGGAAAGGTTGAAAGACTCGTCTAGAGTCAAGTTTGATTTGGAGGCTAGTTCAGAGAAGTTAGATAAGATCCTAGGCACCGTCCAAATTAAGGGAGATAGGGGAGGTATAGGTTTTGGTGAGATAATTATTCCCATTCCCCCCGCACGTGTGAGAAACACTAGGATGGTTAGAAAAGTTCCACATAAAGGTAATCATTCCCACCACCGCTACTCTTGCACGTTTTGTGGTAGGAAAGGTCATCTTAGGCGTTATTGTTACGACCTTAGACAAGCTCCTAGGAAGTTTAAGAATAAAGTTGCTCCGGTTACCCATACCCCCATGCGTCGTTTTACACCTACTTGGGTTAGGAAATCGGATTTAGTGGCTTTAGGAATTAAACTTCATGATTCTCGTTTGGGTGCAGTTGATTCTTCCCATGCTAAATCTAAAGGATGATAGTGTTGCCATGTTTGTCATATGCTAGTTTGCTTCATGATATATTCATTGCTAGTATTATGACATGTGTATCATTTTGTATTTTAGTTTTCATTTGTTTGAGTCTTATTTGAAAAATACAAAAAGATTTTGTTTTTGAGAAATTCTTTTGAAAAATCCATAAAGATTTTGCTTTTCTTTGTGTCAAAATATGTTTGAAAAACCAAAAAGATTTACAGTTTTTGTTTTTGAGTTTACATGTTTGATGTGACATATTGGTGTGCTTGGACCTCCCCCCCCCCCCCCCCCCCACACACACACACATCGCTTCATTATCCATGTGGCTAGGACATTTGGTCATTATTATCGATGCTTAGAATGATCTTAACCATTGTTTATATGGGGTTGTTTCGAAGTTAATAAGCATTTTGATTCGACTTTGTATATATGCCAACATCGCACACATGCACGAGTTTATATGGATGTTTGACTTCTCTTGCATATTTGAATTTGGCGAGGCGTTCTTATCTCAATCTTGTCATCTATGCATAAGTAGACTTAAGGAGAAGTTTGCATGTAATAACCGTTTATCGAAAGGATTTAAAATTGGTAAAAATAATGAGTGATTCACGGGAAAGGGCTGCGAGAGTTCTAAATTAACTCGTCGTGAAAGCCACCGTTTAAAAGAGCCCAAAAGAAAATGCAATATGCTAAGAAAAGGTCCAATAAGATTTTCTCTAAATTGAGAATGCTAGAAGCCTCAAAAGAACTTGAAAAGGTATGTTTATATGAGGGTGTTTGGTTAGAAAAAATTTAAACGGGTTTGCACAACTAATCCTAATGTTGAAACATTGCAATTTGACGCTATTGTTTGTAGAATCGTCAAAATTCTGGATTTGTGTGCATGAAGTATGTTTAGTTCATTAAGCTCACACTTTAATTGTCATTTGGCTATGATAAAGTTTGATGATTTATCGCTATTAATTAGAGCTTCTTGATCGTTTCGATGTGTTGGAATTATGACTCATTTGTTGTAGTTTCATGTCCATTCATTCCATGTTCATGTTTGAGCACATCGGTACTATGTTTGCATGTAACTCGCATTTTTAGTTTTTATGAGTTTTTTGCATTTTGTGCATAAAGTCTACTGTTTTAGCAATGTTTTGCTTCTGACTGTCCCTTCCTGGAATTTTTTTGTGGAAATTTTTTCACTGGGCAATACTTTATAATATTTCTGGGAAATTGGGAGATTTTGGCAGGTCGCGCGAAGTCGTTCAAACGACATTGCATCTCGCGCGAACGACTTCTGTCTTCGTTCAAGCGACTTCCTCATCTCGTTTGAGCGAAGTCCCTGGTTCGTTCGAACGACAGGGTGAAAAATGGCTTATGATTGGTTTGCAGTCCTCTGGCTTAATATGATATATTTTTAGTACTGCGGGAATCATTTCTGGTCTGTTTAGTTTATATGTAGGTTCTTTCAGTTTCCAAATTGGTATTTTGCATATGAGTCTGTTTATCACTTGATTTCCTTGGTTTACTAGCTACTGATTTATCATTGCTTCATTATATTATTAGCTGGTTGTTTCATGATTATCTAGCGGTTTTCATTTTTCAAAATTGGTATCAACTTGATTCATTTTGGTATCCTATTCTCATGCTAGATATTTCATATTGGTTTATCTTTTCTCCGGATTGTCTATTCGAGACAAAAAGGGGGAGATATTTGGTATGTGATGTAGGGGGAGATTTGTTGAGCGCTTCTTTATGATTTGTTTCAAATTGGTAACAAATTGGTATCAAATATTTGCTCACATGTTTCAAATGATTTGTTCTTATTGACTATATAAATTGGTATCATTTGTTCCTCTATACTTCATTGGGTATCTGTTTGTCTGTTTCATGTGTGTAGGTATGCTTAAGCGATTAGAGATTTCAATATTACGTCAGATTCAGACAGTTCATGCTTGCCGGTGCTACATATACTAGTCCGTGTCCTGTAATTTTTTATTTTGGGTTTATGGGATGGGATTTAGGCGTCATACAGCTTGACTGCCCAGTTTGGCATTTCACTGGTTTAGTTTTGTCCCGGAATAGTCAAAGGAGGAGATTTGTAAGGACATAAATTTCCAATTGAGTCCCTGTATTATTTTGACTTAATTCCGTGAACAAAACTGTGTTTGTAATATGTCATAGGGAGATGTTTATTTTCTCTCGATCCCACTTGGTCCTTGACGCATTGAAGAAATTGAAGACGTTGCGGCAAAGCTTCAAAGAAATAATCACGTCGATGTTTATTTGGTGCAAGTTTACTCGTCTTCAAAGTTAATTTCATTCCGAGATCACTCAGGTATGAATGCGTATAATTTATGGTGCTCGGAATTATTTTTATAAAAGATAAGGATGTATTTTTATAAAGAAAAATGTTTTTTAAATGTTTTAAATATGTTTTAATGGTTTAAATTTTGTTTTATGATGATAAGCTCAAAATAGAGTTTGACTAATTTGAATCTCCGTGTTAAGAGACGTTTTATCTGAAAGTTAAAGAAAGTCAAACTTACGCGCTGTCGCTCGAACGACATTGGATCTCGTTCGAACGAGATACAATGTCGCTCAAACGACATGCTAAGTCGTTCGAACGACACGTTTTTCGAGGCGGTGTTTAAATCCTATTTAAACAGTGTTTGCATCATAATTTCCTAAGTGTGCTTTCTGGAAAATAGTTTTACGAACCAGAACCTTGTTTGCACATGTTTTCTACGGTTTACAAAGCATAAACACATTCTTAGAGTTTGTAAAGATCAGAGTTATCATTCTTATATGTTTACGTGATCTTGTTGCACCAAACTTGTTTGTTCTACACATTGAACACAAAGGGTTTTGCGGTGAAGAAGCGACGGACATCGTGTTCGACATCCTAGACGTATCAAAGCCATATCGGTGGACACCGAGACATATGTGGAGACGTGTGTTGTGGACAGAGATCGTGGAAGACGGAATTTCTACGTGGGCACTAATGAAGAATGGTTGAAGATCAGAAGGAGCGTCAAGACCCGTGGGGATCGAGTCTTAGTATAAGGCTAATTTGTCTTTGTAAAACCATTATTCATAGTGATTGTCTGACTTGGGCCGTCCGAGGTTGTTTTCCCGTTTTGGGTTTTTTCCTCGTACATCCGGCGTTGTGAGTATTCTTTACTTTACTTTACTTGCTTTAATCACTAGATGCATGTTTAGGATTAATCAAGATAAAACTGTTTTAAAGTAAAAATTGGGATTTAACAACTTGGTTTGGGGCATAATTAAAAGTTGGATCTTTTTCGAAGAAAAATTAACTTTGTTGAAACACACACATATCGGGACCCTCTTCAATCTGATATGTGCATTTTTTTCTATTGCATCTATATTGCCTATATACCGTCAATACCTTACTTCTTTGACTTACATAGAACAAATAAATTTTTTGTTCATCAATAATACTAGCATGAAATTGAGATTTTATTTGGAATAAGGACGGGTGTGAAATAACTGATAAGCTCAATAGGATATACAGAGGACAAAATATTATGATGAAATTATAAGAGTAAGAATGATTGGGTTATTATCTAAACACATATTTGTACCGATGACTTTTCTATTAGAATACTATCATCTTAAGAGGGAGAATCCTAGGATGACTTCGATCGCAAATAATTTTCTATAACTTTCATTTAAAGTACGATAGAAAACAAGATAGAAAGCAAACATTCTTCCCAATATTGAATAGTACCAGTTCCGATTTTTACCCTTATATTCTTGCATCAATTAGAATCCATTTAAATTTTTACAATTTCTTTATTCATTCATACTTATTACTCCAGGTACGATACGTACATTATACTAATTGTTTTCAATAACTTTCTTCTTATTTTAGAACATCACGGGAACTTCTGAATCGGAAATGCAGATTACGTTCAATAGCATGGGTCATGCTCGGGCATGTACATTCCACATAAACTTTTTAACTCATAAATATCTATTCAACGTATTGTTAACGACCTTTTTGCATAATTCAGCAAATCACGGGAACTACAAAAATGGAAGAGCAACAATCGTACACTGATATGTCTGTTGCTCAGGTAAATACATTATACAAAAACTTTTTAATATTTACGCATCTTTCACAAATACAAACCTTAACAGAGCACTTTCATACTGATAACGGCTATTCAGTTGCCACATACATACTATGCTTTTTCTGCCCTTTTATTTTGTTGAACAACCATGTTTGTTAGGGCTATCTCATTAAAATCATTAGGCTACTAATTTAACAGGTTACAATTTTTAATACTATTTTTGAATTCTAGAATTGATTTATAAAAGGACTCTTCTTTTTAGGAAAGTATTTTACAGCAGAAATTTTGTGTCCTTAGTCTTAGGATGGATTGGAAGAAGTTTTTCAATTAGAAATCTTTTTTTATTGTCATATGTCATGCCATTGAGTGGGTAAAATCTTTTTAATTTATCCTAATATATTGTTTACAGAACTTACAACATGACAAAAAGACGTTCTAAACTTTCATACACTGCCATTTTCTGTTGGCATATAAAGTGATATGGCTGCTACCAGTTGTTGTGTAGCGCTAGATGAAGTTTATATTTTTTTAATATTAATTTTAAGAATTCTTCATCAATTTTCCATTTCCTTGTCAATATAATTCTATTAGCTTTGGCCTTACCTATGGAGGTATTGTAGCCATACTCTCAAACAATGACCTTATGACTTCTCTCTTTTTCAGTCCTGTCGTCAACCTCAAGTAGGTTCATTCTCATCCATTCATATCAATGAACATGCACTGCTTAAATATCACGGTTACACTCCATAATAGCTTTCGTGGTTCCCTATTTTACGTATAGTTACTAAACTGTAACAAATCATATAATTTAATATTATGAATGATAATTCCTAAGCACACAGCAGAGCGTGAGCCTAAATGGTGGGATTCTAAAATCGTGGTGAAGGGATCCTACCATAGCCGTTAGAAATTCATCTCAGTTTTTGGCACTGTAATTGGTTCATAATTAAAACTTGGGTTTGACTTCATTTGTTGGTGGTTTTGGATGCTGAAGTGACTAAAACTTGTCCAGTTGGAGCCCATTTTGATATAAACAATATAATTTTTTTTATCAAAAGGTCATGTGTGCCATTAGAAAAGAAATCACATAAATCAATTCGATCTAAGTTACATTCACAACACAACACACAAACTGAAACAGATGAGAAATTCCCAGAATACAAGTACATTCTAACCAAAAGCACACTTGACAAAAGGATCTACCTTCTATCACAACCTTGTTAATCTCTATTTCAGATCCAATTTATCAATGACTATTATGTAGAATTTGGATGGGATACTCTGTTATTTGGATAGAAGTGATGGTTATCTTCATATTAAAAGAGTTGTATGTGTTATATTTGTTAGAGTAGATTTTATTTATCTATATTTTGCAAGTGGCTTTGTTAAATTTTATAGGGTTCTTACTTCAAAATTGGCATAAAAAAAGTCCAAAGATTAGTGGTGCAAGTCGCACATTCAACAAGACAACCATCGATTCCACCCGATATATATTGTTGTTGGATTTTTTTTATTTCTTAAACAGGGTGGATAGTCCTATAAACATAGAAAACTCTGCCCAAATTTTTTTATGATTATTTGTGTTACAGAAAAAAAATTGACATTAATTTTGCACGTCCTATACTATAGAAAAACTAAAATTCATATGTTGTATTTTACGTTTCATTAGAGATTTATATATGTTGTTTTAAACTTATGCAGGAACATTTACTTAGAGGGATGTGAAAGGTGTACCATTTTTGGACAATACGATCGTGATCGTTCTTAGCAAATAAAAGGAAAATGATCATTACTAGACTGGGAGAATGTTAAGGTATTTGTTCAATAAATTAAATTTAATATTTATTTATTCACATTTGATATGGGTAATATACTTACTCTTTTATTTTTAGGTCTCTAAACAACGAGGGAAAATTATGTGTGATTTTTTTGTATTAAAGTTCATGCGAGAGCTCTTGAAAAATTCATCTATGTCTATAAAAATGAAGGTCACATGTTTATAAATATTTTTTTATATTCCTTTTTATTTAGATATGAAAAACTAAATTTGATTTTATTTGCCTTGTTTAGATAAAGGAGTTAGCAGGAAAGTCGTCATATCAAACTCATGAGATCAATGAGCTTCAACATGATTTGGAGCATTTTAAGTCTCGCCACAATTTAGCGACAGCCAAAGGAACACCGACACATTTATGAGTGATTTTTGGATGTAAATTTTTTTAGAGAGATTTTTTTAATGATGTACATAGTGGGTATATCTAGTTATGATACATGTAGTAGGTCATTATTTTTTTGTGAATAATTAATGTAGATGGTGGGTATATTTATATATGTCCCACTATTTTTTTATATGGACAAATGGCTTGATTTGGTGCATTTTAGGTGTACTTGACTCCAAACACAAAAAAATTCAAGACTATTTTTATGTCATTGTAAATTTTGATTTGTGTTTAGATTTATTTGTCAACTATGACATTAATATTGATTATTAACTTTTTTATTATATGTTTAATTTATGACCATTTATATTAAATCCTCATGCGATGAAATTTTTTATATGGCCTTTTTAAAATTTTGAAAATTGTTTATCACGACGCTTTTTAAATCAAATATGACATCTAATAGGGTATATTATGACCTTTTTTTGTAGCAGATATGACATTTTTTGAAACAAAAAAGTCATATATAACCGTTACCTAATATCACACTTTTTATGGGTATCAATTATGACACCCAAACTTATGACGCTTTTTATTAAAAAGATAAAGCGTCTTAAAATACGTTTTATGACACTTTAAAAACTTCATAAAAAGGCTTTTTTCTTGTAGTGATTTTTGGGGTTCCCTTCGGCGTGCGCGGGATTGTGCCCTTTCTCGGGGCATAAGGCCGTCGTCAATGTGGGATAATGTGTAGAGATAGAGTCACCAACCTATTTTGCACAAAACAGGCAAAAGAAATGTTGTCGCCTCTAGAGAACAACATTAAGGACCATAATAATGCTTGCGAAACCAAATAGTTCAAAGGTCTGGGGACTAACTTACGAAATGGGAAGGTGTTAGGCACTCATCCTGCCCTTTCGATCTCTCATAGGTACGTGTTAATCTTCTCTTATTAGAATGAAATGTGTGCTTATATGCATAATATAGGTTAAGAATGGAATCGTTCAACTCGCGTTATGGAAAAGGCGAGGGTGATTTCATCCGTAGGAGTGTTCCCCAAAATAATAATTCAAAATATAGTATAATTGTCTGTTGGATCACATGTCGTTATGGAAGAACGAATGTATATATCGGACGAAACATAAGCATGCAAGAATATGACATTCATTAAGAATATACGTATATAATATGAAAATAATAATATAAATCTGCACAAGGGAGGACTCGAGTCTCGGGATTTATCCAACACACCTATGTAGCCCAAGGGGCATCAAAGTACACGTAGTTCAAAAAAAACATAGGCCGGGGTTTAATTCATGAATTCAAACGGGGGATTTCTCTTATGTGTGTATATAGAGAGAAGCGTGCTTTAAGAGTGAGAATATATAGTGAGAATCCCTCTTTTGGAATTTATAGATGTACCCTCTTTTTCTTATTTTTTTATATAAAAAAGAATATGTGCAACTAGTACTAATAAAGGTTTGAGATTAATATATGTGATGTAATGAAATAAAGTGCTAAAGTAGAAATAAATCAACTAATACTAAAATAAGAGAATTTAGAGAAAATGATGGAAAATTGGACCTCCTAATGAATGCTTGATGTTGATCTTGAGTGTAGATACACTGATCTTGCAATGGGGTGAAAGTGGTATGAATAGATGGGAGGGAATTTACTAAATAAAGTAAGAAAATAATGGAATGGAATATGGGAAAAGGGCTTTTTAGGAAGGGTACAACTTCGAATTCAAGAGAATGTTCTCTGAATTCTTGAGAGGGATGTTCAGTGATGATTTTCAAAGTGAGGTTATGGCCTCTATTTATAGGGCCAAGAGGGGTACCGATAAACATGGTCTTGGACTTACTTGTCGGCATAGAACCTCAGGTACACTGTCGATAGGCGGTGAGGGTGCCATTCGGCAGTCTCGGATAAATTTTTCGGAGAAACGATTGTACAACGCAAATAGTATGTCAAAATAGCATATAAGGAGGGCCATTATAAAGGGTATATAGGGCCCTTTGAGAATCCATTAAGCCACTCCCGGGTCCAGGAGTTAACCGAGGTCAAATGGGACCCAGAAGCATTCTTTAGTCACTTGATAGGAAGTTTTAGGAGTAAAACGGAATGTTCATTCGTACAGTAAGGCCGATTTACAAACGGGATGGACCATTGGAACGAGTATTCAGAGCCCTTCGAGATTTCATTAGGTTCGGAGAGTTGACCAAGGTCAAACGGGGCTCGGATGCGCCCGATAACCCTTTAAAGTAAATTGGGTCATTTATCCGTATTATAAGGCTGATTCGCGCATGAGGTGGACCTTTGGAAAAAGAATTCAGATCCTTTCAAAGATTTATTGAGCTTCGCTCAAGCTGAGGAGCTGACCGGAGTCAAATGGGGACCCGGGAGCACCCAGTAGCCTCTAGATTAGTTTTCGAGGTAAAACGGATCGTTCGTCCGTACCATAAGGCCGATTAGTGCACAAGGCGAACCTTCAAAAATGGGATTCAGAGACCTTAGAAGATTCATTGAGATTTCTCTCATACGTGGAAGTTGATCAGAGTCAAACGGGGCCCAGGAGTGCTTAGTGGCCTCTAGATCAATATTTTGGGTAAAACATACCATTGTTTATATCGTAAGGCTGATTCGTACACATGGTGGACCATTGGAAAGGATATTCAGAGCCATTCGAAGATTCATTGAGCTTCCACTTATATGAGAAAGTTGACCGAAGTCAAATACGGCTTGGGACCATTCGGTGGCCTATATATCGGTACTCGGAGTATGAACTAGGTCTTGCGGTGAACGAGTGAGTCCCAGGGACCTAAGGAGGTTCTTAGGGGTACCTAGAATGGGGTGTCTACATAATAGTTTATAGTTTTTTTATCACCTTAAAAACTATCAAATATTGGCACTTTTTTTAAAATGCAAAAAAAAAATCATTTTGTGTTAATTTTTTAGGGGTCCCTGAAATGATTAAAACCCATAAAAAAATAAAAAATTTAAAAAAAAATTATCCTACACGGGAGGCTCGCATATGGACTCATGCACCTGAGACTTTCTCCCTCACCTATAGCTTAGATGTTATGACGCTAACATGTGAAATGGGTGCAAACTTTCAACACTTTACATCAGCCCTTGCAACCCATATTCTTAAATTTTGCTCGGTTACGATACAACCCTATTGCAACCCACATTTAACATATGCACTTGACTTTTACCCCCCAAAATTTATATGCTTTTATCCCTTTTCTGTGAGTGAAATGGAGATCTAACTCCAATAATCTCCACCTTGGTGATCCATGGCATGCCAATGACAAGACATTTTTCTCGATTTTGAGATATCATTGAAGGACCTTCCCCTACACTCATACGATTTTCATTTGTTGTGAATAAAAAGTTTAGTTGGCCTTTTTTCGTATTGACACACATCTTGAGTCAAACACATCCTAATACTCCTTAATTCATCAATAGCTAATGCATGCGTGCAACTACCCCGATTAAAAATTATTCATTGACTTTGGAAGGGGACCCCCAGTCATTCTATCCCCTATTAGGTATTTTCCTCTCACTATCGTCTGTTGTCAGAATTCTGAGAACTAATATCTCTATTTTATCATAAACTAAACATGTCTTCGGTCCTCGATAACTTTTGCATGCCACTTTTCATTTACCCTTGAAGTTTTTCTTTAATGTTATCACCCTTCACTCTTATCTCCCATTGTTAGGACCATACAACCTCACGTGACTTTCAAAATTCCACTGTTAAGTGAATTTTGGCATTTGAATCTAACTATCTAATGGATATTAGATTCTTTCACAGTTTCGAGAAATATGTCAAACCATCCAAAGCGCGTTGCACCCCCCATCAAACATTTTGAGTTTCACTATTTTCACACCCTTAACGACACATATATCGTCATTATTCTAAAACATGGAACCTTTATCATTTTCTTGGAATGTTTCAAAATATTCTATCTTGAAAGCAAATATGATTTGAAGTTCCAAATCTATTATCCCTTCATCTTGAGATACATACTTGTCTTTGAAGATAACGAGAGCCTCTACAAATCATTTTTTCTTCTACAAATGTTATTCATGCACAATTGAAGTCACCCCCATCCCCAACGAAAATCATATTTTATGTAACCCCACTCCTTGCACTTGTACATTATCGCCCTTTTTACCACCCCTTGTTCTAGACAACTACCTCCAATATATACTCGGTTGGTATTCCTTCCCTCGCTTTGATCTTAAACAAACATATTTGAGCCCGAAATCTCCTCAGTCGAATATTTTCTTTTTATATGGGATAATAAAGTTAACTCCACCTCATCCTCACCATATAGTTTCCATGCAAAATGGTAACGACTATTTTATCCCGTAAATCCAAAAGAGAGGAAAAAAGTAGCAAAGACTTCTTCCTCAATATTTATATCAACCCTTTTAAGTTTATATACAACCAGTTGAAATATACTTATGTGATTAATGAGGTCCCCGTCGTCCTCCATCTTCAAATAGTAAAGTTCCCATTTGAGATTAAGCTTTTTTATGAGACTTTTAGCTAAATGTAATTTATCTAAATCTTCCCACAATTTTGGCGGCTTATCCACATCAATGACGTTGTTGACGAGATTATCAGTGATATTTAGTTGTAATATTCTCAAGCAACTTTACCCAGCATCCTCTTCATCATTCCTCTCTTTTTTTAGCTTTCCATCATTTCCTTCCAATGTCCCTGCTAGGCCTCCTTGAATAAGGATGTCGTTTCCATACTAGCAAAGCTGAACTTTTCATCAAACGGATCAACCTTGTATTAAATCGCAATATTTCTATCCGGGGTTGAAATTCAAAAATAAATGACAGTAACACAAGAAAGACATGAGATATTTAACGTGATTAACTGTGACTCCCCACTCAATTAAATATAGGGTGATCAGTATTCTACCAATTTAAAATAGAATGTTCAGTTGGTTCATTCTTAGTATCAGTGTCGAAAAACTTATAAACATATTAATCACATAATATAGAATTAAGCTAGGCGTCAAAACATTTTCCTTTTTACATATAACCAAATAAAACCATTTCTCAATTTAATTATTAAAATATAAACCATTCATCATACACAAGAATATATTAAATACCGAACATGAATCAAACACTGAAATAAATAAGACTGGGTAAGACCTCCCAGTTCAAAACTTCAATTCACAGACTCATAGTAAAATCAATCCAACTAAAAGAACGGTAAAGTAAACTAAATAATAACTCTGATAAAAACTAGGAATGGGCGACACATGCCCCAACTGGGATGTCTAGATAAAACTGAATGGAAATGATGGATGCGTTTACTGCAAGGACCTATAGCTTCCACAACAGCTGCAGCACGTAAAATAATCCAAATCTCTAGTTCTGGTATCCCTGTAGCTGAGCACCAGATATAATACATATATATAGCAAAAGAGAGAAGAGATGTAAGAGACGGGTCAGAGGCCGATGTTTTAAAAAGATTTAGCAAGTATTTAAAACTGTACTAAAGCAAGTATTATACCCATATTAGTTATCGAACTCTCACATGAGATTCTCACCTCTCATCAATTATGCACGCCTAACGTACATCTAATTCCCCCTAGTTGTGCTACCCAGCCTGACTAGTTCGAAGCCATTATAATACTAACTATACTCACTAGTAGTATTCCCGTATCACCCATACAATACTCCATTAAATTAGCCTATTCCGAATAGCTAATTGATATGTTTCTCAATTTTCATAATATATCCGTTCCACGTTAAGATTTATTTTATATATCAATATTCTTATAACTACTAGTTTCACCAAGTAGAAAATTCCCCAACTATACTTAAATATATATAGTCGCACCATCCCTATATATATATTCACTAATCCTGCACCCTTAGGTTAAGACCATTTGGTGCAAAGCATTTATTATTATTTCCATATCTACTAGTTTCACGTAGTAGAAAGATTCACAAGTTCATAAATATATATATACATATAGTCACATCATCCCTATATATATATATATATATATATATATATATATATAAATCCTGCACCTCCGGGCTAATACACATTAGCGCACCTAACCATAATAATCATGTACCCCTGGGCTAACACCCATTAACGCACTTAATAATAAGATTCTTGTACCCCCGGTTATCACCCCTTAGTACACTTAACAATCGGGTTATCACCCATTAATACACTTAACAATAATATCTTTGTACCCCCGGGTTATCACCCATTAGTACACTTAACAATAGAATTCCTGCACCCCCGAGTTATCACTCATTAGTGCGCCTAGCAATAAGATTCTTGCACCCCCGGGTTATCACCCATTAGTGCACTTAACAATAATATCACATAATAGGCATACACACATCCTATTAGAATTCATAGGTATTTTTTCAACCTAATTATATACTTCTCATATGTATTTTATTCTCATCACTACGTATAGTATAAATATTGTATCCCAAATAATCTACGTAGTAGTAATTCATAGCTAGATTCATTACCGAGCGCTCGCGAGTATTTCTACTCACTCGAAGGGTACCCACCCATTCTCGTATTCTACACCCGGTCCTTCTTTAACTATAAACCCTTTTATAATTATATGTCCCCTTTCCAGGTTATGAAGTTCGTTATGAAATTAAACCTTTCTCTCGTGATTGGTCTCTAGCTTACCCATTGTGCTAAGTTCCAAAATTTCACTTGTATCTCTATTACAATATCGATTGGGAGACCTCTTGATCAACTCGTACCTAATTTTTTTTAAATTTCAAACACACTTTTTTTTACACGTGGTGATTGATTCTAATCACTTTATGTCGCTCCCAAGAGCTACTAATTTAATTTCAAATTTAATTCTAAGTATCATTATACTTCACTCTACACAATTGCCTCGGATTTTCTACTTCCGTTGGCCTTTTACACTTTCTCTCTTTCTTCCCTGCACCTTCCCTGATAGTTTTCAAAAGAGTCCCTCTGATTTCTCCCTTGTAGACAATGCTAGGTGGTCCTGAAATCACTCCACCGTTATCTACGACTGTGCCCTGGGAATCTATTGTTCTCGAGTGATGATCTCATTATCACTTGCTTAAGTAGAACTCATGGTAACATTTGTCACGATCACCATTATCAGATTACTTTATGTCTTATGTCGAGTTTCTTCTCCTACAGTCCTTCTTACGGCCCTCGCTGGTCGTCCTAAAATGTTCGGTGTTCGAATCTCACAAAATTTCGTATAATGAGTCACATCCATTATAATTCGTAGCAGGAGAACGTAATTCGCATATGTAAGGAAACATAACAATCCTATCATAAGGCTCTACATCAAAGAACGCTACGCTGAAACGTAATAAGCCGCATATATGCTAAAAGACTCTAGAACCTGATGCTCTGATGCCACCTGTGACACTCCGCCCAATTAAATATAGGGTGGTCAATCCTCTACCAATCTAAAATAGATTGTTCAGTTGGTTAATTCTTAGCATCACTATCGAAAAACTTATAAACATATTAATCACCTAATATAGAATTAAGCTAGGCGTCAAAACATTTTCCTTTTTATATATAACCAAATAAAACCATTTCTCAATTTAATTATTAAAATATAAACCATTCTTCATACACAAGAATATACAAAATACCGAACATGAATCAAACACAGAAATAAATAAGACTCAGTAAAACCTCCCAGTTCAAAACTCCAATTCACATACTCATAGTAAAATCCATCCAACTAAAAGAACGGTAAAGTAAAATGAATAATAACTCTAATAAAAACTAGGAATGGGCGACACATGCCCCAACTGATATGTCTAGATAAAACTGAATGGAAATGATGGATGTATTTAATGCAAGGACCTACATCTTCCACAACAGCTGCAGCACGTAAAGCAGTCCAAATCTTTAGTTATGGTATCCCTGTGGCTGAGCACCTGATATAATACATATATATATATAGCAAAAGAGAGAAGAGATGCAAGAGACGGGTCAGAGCCCGATGTTTTAAAAATATTTAGTAAGTATTTAAAACTGCACTAAAGCAAGTATTATACGCATGTTAGTTATCGAACTCTCACATGAGATTCTCACCTCTCATCTATTGTGCACGCCTAACGTACATCTAATTCCCCCTAGTTATGCTACCCAGCCTGACTAGTCTGAAGCCATTCTAATACTAACTATACTCACTAGTAGTATTCCCATATTGCCCATACAATACTCCATTAAATTAGCCTATTCCGAATAGCTAATTGATATGTTTCTCAATTTTCATAATAAATCCGTTCTACGTTAAGATTTATTTTATATATCAATATTCTTATATCTACTAGTTTCACCAAGTAGAAAATTCCCCAACTATACTCATATATATAGTCGCACCATCCCTATATATATTCACTAATCCTGCACCCTTAGGTTAAGACCACTTGGTGCAAAGCATTTATTATTATTTCCATATCTACTAGCTTCACATAGTAGAAATATTCACAAGTTTATATATATATATATATATATATATATATATATATATATATATATATATATATATATATATATATATATATATATAACATCATCCCTATACATATATATACAAACCCTGCACCCCCGAGCTAACACCCATTAGCGCACCTAACCATAATAATCCTGCACCCCCGGACTAACACCCATTATCGCATTTAATAATAAGATTCTTGTACCCCCGGGTTATCACCCCTTAGTACACTTAACAATCGGGTTATCACCCATTAATACACTTAACAACAATATCTTTGTACCCCCGAGTTATCACCCATTAGTACATTTAATAATAGAATTCCTGCACCCCCCGAGTTATCACTCATTAGTGCGCCTAGCAATAAGATTCTTGCACCCCCGGGTTATCACCCATTAGTGCACTTAACAATAATATCACATAATAGGCATACACACATCCTATTAGAATTCATAGGTATTTTCCCAACCTAATTATATACTTCTCATATGTATTTTATTCTCATCACTACGTTTAGTATAAATATTTTATCCCAAATAATCTTCGTAGTAGTAATTCATAGCTAGATTCATTACCGAGCGCTCACGAGTATTTCTCCTCACTCGAAGGGTACCACTACATTTACATATCAAGATAGTAGATAAGGTCCCTACACTCTACTGGTCCAGGATATCATTCTTCCCTAGCCTCACAATTTAAGATTCGAAAGGTTCTCCAAGGTTCTGCAGCAGCACTAGAAGTCTGCAGTAAAATGAACCGAACCGATCCTCCAGAAAATGAACCGACCCTATTAAAATAAAAATGAACCGATCCTATTTAAGAAAAACGAACTGATCCTGTCATGTTAGACCTGTTCTTCAAAAATTACATTTTTACCATTTGTTTTGCACCCAAAACCTCATAGTTCATACCCAATCGTCAATGTAACTATTTTGATTAATAACCCAACATGTTTACACAATTTTTAACATTCTAAGATCATTCAATCGTTATAAATCACAAGGTAAAAATGAAATCCCCAATTTATATCATAAGAAACCTAGTTTCCAAATTTTCAATTAAAGAATCTATCAACCTAGATTCGTTCATCAATATATAATCCAATTTCATGATTAATCATCTAAATACATGAAGGAATTTAAACTACTAATTAAACTAGTCCTTAATCATAATTTAAATTTCCAATTTTCACCCAATTCACATGTAAATCATGATTAATTTCACCTACACTAACCTGAGCATGATTATTGCTAAAAGAAAGAAAGTAATAAACACTTGTCTCAAATATGATGATCTGATCCTCTGGTGATGTTGGTATAGATGAGTTCCTCTATTCGCGATCTACACTTTGGTGGGATTTGTAGTGTGGGAGCTTGAGTTTTGTGCCAAGGACACTAATGGCTTCCTTCCTCTTCCTTTGTGGTTCTCTCTCCCTCTCTCTTTAGGTTTAGAACTGATAACTCTCCTCTCCCCCACGTACTCTTAATTTAATTTAATTAATTTTTGTCATTAATTAAACTCCCAAAAATCCAAAATTACAAAACTACCCCTACGGGGTGCCGATTTGGCCTAAAATATTTCGGAGTCCAAATAAAATATCCGGATAGTGTTTTCTGACTAACTCGACCCTCTCGGACTCAACGACGCACTCTAAATGACCATACGAGTTAATAAAAGTAAATTCTCTTTTTATTCCAATCAATTAGTCCCGACACGACTCATAAGCGTGTCAGACTTAAATTACCAAACTGTCGTTTTACTCACTCTCGACAATTTATCAAAGTGTATAATTTCATATTACATATCACACAATAATATTCAATTAATAAGTATTAACCCTTGTCACGCTAGTTAATAATTATTTTAACCCGAATTAATTAACTATTAATTTCTCGAATTATAATCTAATTAATCCTACAATAATAATTAATCACATAATTATTTAATCATAAAAAATATAGGGTGTTACATTAACCCAATATAGGCTATGTCAATATGAGAGAATAAGTTAATATCATTATCAGAATAAATCGGGTCTTGAACACACCCACGCCTCATTATTTTCAATCCTCACTACAAAGATATACATTTTGAATCCTGCAAAAACTTTTTTTATGCTTTGTTGTCATTGAAGTGTTTAGTCCTTCCTCATACCTATATAATCCAAACCATAACATTAAATTCCATAAAATAATCAAATATGCTGCCTACTCATAGCTCACAAATAACACCCAACTCTTAAATGGTTGCAAGCTTTCAACCCTTTACATCAACCCTAATATCCCATGTTCTTTACTTTTGCTCATCTACAATGCAATCCACATTTAGGCCTTATTAGGGTCATTTTATTATAATTAATAAGTTTTTAGTCATTTTAGTAATAAAGAACGAATATGCAAGTTTGAAGGAAATTTGAATTAAAAATAATATTTTATAAACTCAGGGGATAAAAAATAATTTTAGAAACTTTATAGACCTAAAAGTAATTCTAAAGTAATTATCTTGGTAAAATAAATATCTTTATGAAACTTGGTTGAATTTCAAGTTGAAACAGATGAAATATGAAGTGTGTGGAATAAAATATAAATAAGGGTAAATAGTGTTTTTTAAAAATTTTATGACCCTAAATTTTAATTAATTATTTTTATGTTTGCATTTTACAGGTGCCTTTCAAATATGGTGAAGCTTGAAGACCAAATGAATAAATTAAGAGTTTGAGGATCAAAGTGTAAAAGGGGAAAAGGGGGATGAAAAGTATAACTCATATTTAAAATAGGTGAAATATTAACCAAAAGAGCATGTAGCTCCAATGGATGGGACTAGGGATACAAGTCAAGTGACCTGGGTTGATTCCCAAGTTTTGCATTAATTTTTTGGCAACAATATTTAATTGTCCATTCAAAGATGCCTAGGATTCAAGATAACAAAAAAAGTCGTGTCTAATCAGGCTCCATACCAAGCTGCATAGAGTAGCCGACTCCCATTCAAGTTAGTCAAAAGTCAATAATCTAACACCTACAAAAATAAGTTGGTCAACCCTCCAGACGTCAAATCCCATCTGAGCAAGCCGAACAAATTTAAATGAGAGAAAGATATATTTCTACAATTCGTGGGAACCAAGGAAAACTAGGTGAGGGAAAATAATATTTTTAAGATCCCAGAGTACAACCACTTCTTAAGACCCTTAAAAGATAGGATTTGACTAATCAGTATGTGCTGTCAACTTTTGGAGATAAAATTGAATTAAAAAATTTAACCAATAACAAAAATATTTTCACATTTTAAAGATCCAAATTCGACTCAACTCCAAATAATAGTTTTGGGTCATAATCAAGTCAATTTTGACTAATCAAAAAGAGGCCAAGTCAAATAAAATTGATCACTTTTGTCCTATAAATTGTAATTTTGGGTTCATAAATAGGATTGAAATTTATAAGAGCACAAAATTGTTTTGTAAAGTTTTATTTTGAATGTTTTGTGAAGCAAAGTGAGTACAATTTACGAGGAGCTTTATGCATGCATTGTACTAAAGGGTTGAAAATAGTGTGATTTATAAGTTTCATTTATTAATAAGAATTAATTATTCTTCTTGAAAATCATTTGTCTTAATCATATTTTAGGTTAAATATACTGTTAGGATTAGGATAAGTTGATCACTATTTTATTAGTGCGTCCTGGAATTAGTTTAATTCATAATTTCCCTATAGAGTTTTTAAATGTTATAAAAATTCGTTATTAACTAAACTATTACGATAGTGATATTTTAACATTCTAAATTAATTTTCTATTCATATTCTTCGATTAAATGCTCTTAATTTTTGATGGGTTATATTAAATTGGTTGATAGTCCATGCTTAAACATGACTTATAATGCTTACAATTGATATTTTTAAGGGAATGATGATTTTTACATCCAATTGAGATAAACATTATTTTCATTTAAACTTTAATGTTTTATCTTTCGAATTATACGAGAAGAGATTCTCTGCATTTTGAGTTATAAAAAGGAATTTTTTTAATTAAACTAGTTTCTCGTAGTCTAATAAACATGTTAAATGGATATTGCACCCTAGTATTCTCTCCCATATTGTCTACAAACTTTGTATTTTAGTCGCTGTTAGTGCTTAGCTTACTTTGTCATTACATCTTGCTTTTCAATCAAAATTTGTCAAATTGGGAAATTTAATGTTTTAAATTGAACAAATTCTTATGGGTTCGACCCATACTATTTTTTGGTATCATACCACGTGGTGTTCGGGCCAGATTTAAGCGCACCTCGACTAATCCACGTTCTCGGTTCATGGCTTCTGCTGGACAAGCATTATTTTGACAGTGCCGGGGATTGAACTGGGGACGAAACCCAATCCACCCCAAGACTATTCCCAGTGGAAACCTTATACCACTGGGCCAAGAGACTTGGTTGTTCGATCCATACTCGCATTAATTATACTATAATAGCCTGTAACTTTATGGTAATTATAAATTTAACAATAACCTCCTTCATAATGAAGTCGTGTAGGTTATCTTGGCCTGAAATTATACTCGGTGGCGATGGCTAGCTCATAGGGACGTCGTGATGACTAACACTCACCAGATTTCCCTACTAATAGTTCGATGAATAGACGCACGTCACTCCTCGCGTTGGCTAGGGCAGTATTCTCGGGGCTCTTTATTAGAGAAGTAGACTAAAACCATGCTTTATGTAATAATTTTACTAATAAATTTATTGTTATAATAAAATATAGTTATTCCCGTGTTAATGAGAATCATGTGGGGACATAATGTTTGCAGTATTTTATATATTGCCAATGTCTGTTATTCTGCCCAATAAGTGTTATGATGTGTAGAGTACGACTTACACAGAGGATCAAATCACCAATTCTTGTGAAAATTAAGTTTTATCGTTCACAGTCTTAGATTGAATTAGACACAATATCAGTAGGACTGTAGCACAATATTTTAGTAGGTTTATCTTGTTTACATGAAACTATATAGTTTCGACTTATTGTGCTAGTACACTTTGTGTGTATTGAACGGGACTAATTTGAGGTCATTGTTTTTATACAGATTCTATAAGGCAATGCACACCTCGTGATTACTAGGTTTATTCAAGGCTCTTAATCCGGATATGATTGATGAACACAAGCACTAGTTATTTAGTACTTTGACTTATCGGGTGATATTCATTATTGGATCAATAATCTTGATAAATTGAGTAATGGTGATTAATGTACAATTAAAGTCTTTTGTGGATGGAATCCATGTCTTGGTATAGAGACTGGTGATAACCCTTTGAGAAACTTATAAGTTTTGTATGTGTCAAACCCCGCAGGTGGATTATGTCAATCCGACACTACAAATAAGTTAAGTTGGAGTGCTCAGGGACTTAAAGAAGTTAATGAAATGATTATCGGTAATTTATTTTATTAACGAGTATATGTAACCTTAATGTGGGAGAATTAAGTAATTAATAATGAAGAGCTCGAAATATAATTTTGAGTTAAGGAGTAGAGTTGCAATTATAATTATTTAGTGGTATTAATTATAATTAAGGTACTGAGATTAGGATCTGGGAAGGATTAGGTTTTCTCCGGTCTATTAGGAGCCACATCCTTATCTCTCCTTAGGGTCCCTATTGTAGCATATATATATGCACCTAAGGCTCATTCTTTCTTAATCTATCCGTCACTATTGGATAGTAAAAAGACCCAAGTGCATACTTGTGAGAAAGAGAGACATCGGAGAAAAAAGAGGAGACAAGAAGGTGGTTATGAAATAGGAGTCCACCCTCTACTCGTGGCAGTCCATATTGGGAATATAGTAGAAGATCGTGAGGTGAATCGATCCATCACATATTACGTTCATGCAAAGACGAGATCAAATCTAGTAGAAGGTAAATCCTAATTTCGCTTTGTAGGATTTCATGTATGTGTAATTTTTTTTTGTAGTTTGATCTATACGAGTTCTCAATAGACCCTTGGACTTCCGATTTAACAATTGGTATCAAAGCCCTGTTGATACCGCATATAGGTTGAATTCAACCATGTTGTCCAATTAAGACAATCGTACATGTGCATGGATGTTGGTAAAATATAGATTTGTGCTAACTTTTGTTTTGCAGCGATCTAATCCCACTATTATGGTAATGTGACATCCCGCCTAATTAAATACCGGGCGATCACTCCTTTATTAAATTAAAATCAAGGTGAACAGTTGGTTCATTCTTAGCATCACTGTCGAAAAAATAACTATTCCACTTTAAACACCCTAATTAATTAAGCTAAGTGTCAAAACCATTTTTTTTAACATTACTTTCCAAATTTTATTTTGAAAACAAAGATTTAATTATTTACAACAATTCAATATTTAAAGAATCACACCACAATAATCATAAAACATATAATCCAAATAATTTAAACAATCAACAACTAAATCCCAACATTAAAACTTAAAGTAAAACATCCAGACAGTAATAAATCCCAAAGTGACAATACTAGAAATATCTGAATCACAATGTCCAAATAAACAACTGAATAATGGAAAGGGTGACACATGCCCCACTAAATGAATATGCTAGGAGTGGAGTCAAATAAATGAAGTCGTCTAAGCAAGACGCCTGCAACTCCCACCTAAGCTGCAGCACGTTCCTTCCAAAGGATCCTATGCAAGACGCCCCTGTGGCTGGGCACCTGTAATATATACATATATATACAAAAGAGAGAGAGAAATAGAAACAGGTCAGAGCCCGATAGTGTAGATGATTTAAAATTTGTTTAGCAAGTATTTAAAATGTTTACAGGCCAATGTAACAACATATTAGTGCGGCACTCACTTGAGAATTTCTCACCTCTCTTCTAATGTGCACGCCTATCGCACTAACCTCCCCAATGGTTTAACTTATCTTAGGTTACTCGTAAGATTCAAAACCGAAGAATATAATTGTTTAAGAAAATAACTTCATTTGATCACAAAGTTCTCATTTAAACCTTATTTACTAATAAAGTTTCCCAGTGTTCCATTATACTTTTCCAAAACAAAATTTGAGTCATTATACATGTCTTACTTACCATAACACAGTAGGCAGTTTCCCAAATTTCAGAATTTCATATATATATTAAATACTCGTATAATATATATATTCTATCAGCACCCCACATATAAATTATGGTGCGTGCATACTCTGCTATTCAATCCCCGTATCTCTCATACTAAGGGAAATACAAGTTCGAAATCACTCTCGAACTGTATTAACACATACACAAATAATATTGAGGTGAAGCATAGATTCCAAGTATCTAAGAGGATAGCACATGCCCCCACGTCTCTTAGGACCGTCTGAACTATCGATTCGATAGCCTGTACCAAGGATATCTATCTTCTAGGGTACAAGTCAATATCCCCCATAAAGGTCCCATCGAGATAAGACTGTCCCAGCGCGGTAACCTCAGGGATAGCAAGTAACGCGGGCACGATTTTCACATGTATATAATATATGCATACACACAGTCATACAAATATACTACTTTTATCATAATAATTTAGGTTCATCTCATAACCCATAATCGCAACATTTATTCTGATTTTCCCATTATTAGTTATCACGTATAACGGGTCGTTTCTAACTTTAATTCGAGGGATTTTTCCAACTTACTACGTAATACTCATGGACTCTATCCTCTCAAGTGTAAAATTCAGTAGGTACTCATCTAATTTCCAACGTAACCATCTTACGCGTCTCTCCCCTTAATACATAGTTTCATCGTCCCTTATATGTAAATATCCCAAAAATACAACTCTTGTCTTACATTAAAGGTCCCAAAATTTATTCACATGTCCTACTGGTCTTCTTTATCTCCCAAAACATTTTTATAAGGGTGTCCAAGAATTATTTCTCATTACATTGAATTCAACTAATTTAAAAAGGGGAAATATGAGTCTGCCAGGAGGGGTCGATCGATCGAACCTTCGATCGATCGAACCTTTGATCGATCGAAGCTCTTGGCTCGGTCGATCGATCGATCAAGCAGGTATGGCGAATTCTGCAGTTACCAGTTACGGGTTTTCTCACATAACTCCATCCAAATCCAAACTTTTCATTCCCAATCATCCAGAAATTTGTACTACTAATAGTATAAATCCATTCCATACATCTTTTACGTAAAGCATGCAAATTTCCATTAATAATCATGGATTAACAGGCCAAAATTCATGTAAATCTCAAGAACCCTAGAATTCTCTTTAACATGGTTCTAATCAGTCTTTTTCCAGAATTTTCTTCTTCTAAAACATCAAAATTTCGTGGTTTAATCCTCTACATGTTAAGGGATTTCCATATTAACATTCAAATCATTACTACATGTTCCATAAAACTCATCATAATCATCCCTAGACTAACATGAGTGATGCATTAACGAAAATAAGCAAGATAAACACTTGCCTGGGATTTTCGACGTTCTGGTTTGATGACGAATTTGGTGTGGTTGCGTTTCCCGTTGCGCGATCTACGCGTTGGTGGTGGTGGTGGTGCAACCGAGTGAATCGTTGGCATTGGATTGCTTGGAAAAGCCTCTCCTTCCCTCTCCTATGGTCGTCACTTGTCTTTGGTTATTTTAACCCTAGAAGACAACCTTAGACATCTGATATATCCCTTGAATTTTCGTGGGTTTAATTACCCAAAAATGCAAAATGTTCCAAAATGCCCTCCCGGGGTACTAATTAAGACTAAAAACACCCCGAGACCCAAATTAAACCCCCGGGTATACTTTTCTGACTATCTTGACCCTTCCGGACACTTTGGAGCACTCAAAACGACCATACGAGCGACTTATAATATATTCACTTTTACTCATCAATATTTAGTCCCGACGCGACACGGGCGCGTCTCGACTCAAATTTCCAAAATTGTCATTTTATTCACTCGTGACATTTAATATAACCAATATTATATATTACTTTGCTCATTAGTAATATTTAAAAAATTTCCCATAATTACTAACTCTCATCACGTTAATAATTATAACATAATTAATTTTCGAATTTATATTAAATAATTAATTCACATTAAATTTAATAAATTCCCAAATTAATATAGCCTAAAAATATGGGGTATTACAGGTAATGTATTTGTGGTTTTTTTTTTTATATTGGATAAATGTTATATTGATGTAGAATGTGAAGTCCTTCATGGAGTCATATGACATATGTAATTTGTTACTGTTTTTTTGTCATAATTGCTAATGGAGGAGTGTGATGAAAGATCGGTGATTGGAGGTAGTTTTTGGCACATAGATCAGTTTCGATAGTGGTAAATAGTGCTTGAAGGCAGAGGCGGTTCCCTCTAAACCCCGCAAGGGCATCCCCCTCGACCCTGCCTCCTGACAAGGCAGGTGGAATCCCGTGATGTCCCAGCGTAGTGGCAACTTGAAGCATTGAGTTCAAGGATGACCGTTGGGTTCAAGGATGACTGTTGGGTTCAAGGATGACTGTTGGGTTCAAAGATGACCGTTGAGTTCAAGGATGACTATTGAGAACCCTAATCTACGACAGAGTTATATCTTGACCATAATAATCGGGAATCCTTCTTAATCTCGATTTTCTTATTTACGTTAATTTATGTCTCTATTATCCATGTTTAATTATCGGGTTGTTAATATGTATTAACGGTTCACTTAGAATTATGGACAACATGGAATGCCGACCCGACTTAAATCATGTAGATGCTAAATGTGAATAATTCATAATTATTTTGAATTGTGGACATTAATATGTGTGGTTAGAGAATAAAAAAAAATTGAGTATTCATTTTTTTAACGAGGGTATTTGAAAATTTTGATTTATCACACATTTGCATGATATATTAAAATATAGACATCTCGGTATTTTTGGAAATATATCAAATGTCCTAGATTTTTAAATTAATTAAGAATTTGACACATTTTTTTAACCCGCACTAAAGTTTTTTAAATTACTAAATGGGAGAGGGAATTTTTCAAGAGAGCATTCCATGGTCTCCATCAACGATTTGTAGACTTTTAATTATAACCAGGTCCTCCAACGAGGAATGCTAATTATTGTAGTAGTCATTATAAATTTTCTTAAGAATAAATTCACATGGGCGGCCCCAAAAGGTGGAGTCTATGTGATATAAGATAATCTAAAATTAGTTGGTGGTATAGGCTTAGACATAAAATAATGGTAGGTTCTCCAAAGAGGAATGCTATGATTTTGTGGGACCAAAGTCTCGGCTATTTAATTTTATTTGACATAGGTTTTGTCTAGATAATCAAATTGAAAGAAATAAGCCTGCCTAATTTTTTTTTGGAAAGTAGGTTCTCTAAAGGGGAATACTATACAAATGGTAATCGGGATGCCGACGAATTCTTTTAAAATTGATAAACGGTACTTTAATTTTATTTTAGAATTCAAAAGGTTTTACGCCCTATAATGATTCATTTTATTATTTGATTCTCAGTATTAAGATGGGAAGCTCTCTCAATCCACTTACTGTCATTCTCAAGGAAAATAAATTAACTTAACCTAATTACATTGATTGGAAAAGGAATTTGGATATTGTGTTGACTGTTGAAGGGTACAAGTTTGTGCTTTATGAGATCTGTCCTGAGAAACCTGGTGCGGGGGCAACCGAAAAGGAAACCCAAGATTACCAGAAATAGATCAAGGTTGATGAGATAGCGCGATGTTACATTTTGGCATCTATGCTGAACCTCAAAGATATGTTTGGGGATCAGAATTGTGTTGCAAGGCAAGTTTTCATGAAAGAACTCATGAACACAAATATGACTGAAAGGGACCTCAGTGAGGGAACATATTTTAAGGATAATGTCTCTTCTCAATGAGCTTGAAATCCTCGGAGTAGAAATCGATGGGGAAACCCAGATCGATATTGTTATCTAGTCACTGCCTGAGTCCTTTAAGTAGTTCCGCCTAAATTACAACATGAACAAATTTTCTTACTCTTTGGCGGAACTACTTAAAGAACTACAAGCAACTAAGGGTCTCATCAATAAGTCAATAAGTGCTTTTGAGGTTGAGAAAGGTTATACTTCTAAGCCTATGGGCAAGAATAAAAAAAAGGTTAAAAAATAATGTATGGTCCCTCAGGCAGCTCATAGGCCTCAGGGAGGTGTGAAAAAACTCAAGGGCAAGTATTTCAACTGTAAGCAATCAGGACACTGGAAGAACAATTGCTCGATTTTCCATAATAAACAGAACAACGCAGGTAAATTCCACTAATTTACCATTTAATCATGTTTTGTGGTTTGTACTACCGGTACCTGGCGTGTAGATATGGGAGTCATTAATCATATATGCAATTGTTTGTAGGGGTTCCAGAAAACCAGGCGATTAAGTGATGGGGAGATTTATCAGACTTCGAGAAATGCTACGAGAGTAGCGGTAGTTGCTATGGGAGACGTTCATTTAAGCTTTAATAATGATAAGAGTTTACTTTTAAAATATTGTCTTTATACACCTTCCATTAGAAGGAATTTGATTCCAGTCTCGTGTTTAGCCTTTTATGGATATTCAGTTTCTTTTAATAAACTCGTGGTTATTAAGAAAAATAAATCTTTTATTTTTTCTGGTACATTAGTTAGTAATTTTCATATTGTTAATCCTATTTTTCCACATAACAAAGTAATATTTTGCATAATTCAATTGGATCAAATTTAAAGAGAAATGAACCCTCCTCGGTGAACCAAACGTATCTTTGACACTTATTCCTAGTTTATATTAATATAAAAAGGATTCGTAGACTGGTAGCAAGTGTGTAATTAAGCTCACTAGAAGTGGAGGCACTTTCAGTTTATTAATCCTCTTTAGAAGGTAAAATGACCAAGAGGCCTTTCTCGACCAAGGACAGAGAACTGCTAGAATTGGTTCATTATGATCTATGTGGTCCGATGACAACTCGAGCAAGAGGGGGCTTTAAGTATTTTATGACTTTCATAGATGATTACTCAAGGTATGGGTATGTTTACCTAATGCACCATAAGTCTGAAGCCTTTGAGAAATTCAAAGTGTACAGGACAAAAGTGGATAAACATCAAGGTAAAAGCATAAAGACACTACGATCTGATCGTGATGGCGAGTACCTCTTAGGGGAGTTTAGGCAGCATATAGAAGATCAAGGGATCATATCCCAATTATCTGCACCTGGTATGCCTCAACAAAAATGGTGTAGCAGAAAGGATGATAACGACTCTTTTGGATATGATTAGGTCCATGTTGAGTTATACAGATCTCCTATATTCCTTTTGGGGACATACTTTAGAAATGGCCACTTATTTACTGAACTCGGTACCTTTAAAGGCGGTCTCTACTACATTCAAGTAAATGTGGATTGGGCACAAGTCCAATACGAAACATGTTCGGATCTCGGGTAGTCCAGCACATGTGCTAAAGAGAGATCTTAGTAAGTTGAAATAAAGATCATAAGTTTATTTCTTTGTAGGATATCCTAAGGAAACTAAGGGTTTTTTATTTTATGATCCTAAGGATCAGAAGGTCATTGTTAGCACCAATGCCCGATTATTGGAAGAGGATTATATGATGGATCATAAACCCAAAAGTAAAGTTGTTCTTGAAGAATTGCAAGGGAACCAACAAGATTCTTCAACACTACCAATACATAATGAAATAACATAACGTGTTGACACTAGTACACCAGCATAGGGACTACGTCGTCGTAGTGGGAGGGTTATATGTCAACCTGAATGATTTATGTTCTTATGAGAGTTTTGTGATAAGGTCCCCGATGAACTCGAAGTCGATCCCTATTACTGCAATGAGGCTATCCAAGATAAAAATGCAGAACTTTGGTTTAAAGCTATGAATTTTGAGATGGAATCTATGTATTCTAATCAGGTCTGGAATCTTGTAGATCCACCCAAAGGGATAAAACCCCTAGGATGCAAGTGGGTCTATAAGAGAAAAAGAGGGGTGGATGGGAAGGTTGAGACCTTTAAGGAATGACTTATTGCGAAAGGGTTTACTCAGAAAGAGGGCATCGATTATGAGGAAATCTCGTCGGTAGCCATGATGAAGTCCATCCGAATTCTCTTATCCATTGTGGCTCATTTCGATTATGAAATTTGACAAATGGATGTCAATACTGCATTTTTTAATGTGAATCTTGACAAATGTATCTATATGGTGCAACCAAACGATTTTATTGTCCAATGCCAATAGCATAAATTATGTAAGCTTAAGAAGTCCATTTATGGACTTAAGCAAGCATCTAAAACTTAAAACATTTGTTTTGATCAGGTAATTAAAATTTTTAGATTTGATCAATGTCCAGATGAGTCTTATGTGTATAAGAAATGCAATGGAAACATAGTGGTGTTTTTAGTATTATATGTGGATGACATTTTGCTCATTAGAAACGATGTTGGAGTGTTGTCTTCGATTAAAGTGTGGTTGTTCAGCAAATTCGATATGAAAGACTTAGGAAAAGATAGTCACATCATTGGGATCACGCTTATACGTGATCGCAAGAAAAGGATGTTGGGTTTATCACAAACAACTTATATCGATTCCATTCTTTCCAGATTTAGCATGAAAGATCCCAATAAAGGGCTGATCCTTAGACACCTGATGAGATAGAGAAGATAAAAGGCATCCCTTATGCTTCGGCAATTGGGAGCCTTATGTATGCTATGCTATGAACCATACTTGATATTTGCTTTGCTATTAGCATTGTTAGTAGATATCAGTCTAACCATGTGCAAGAACATTAGACTGCGGTAAAGCATATACTCAAATACCTGAAAAAAATATGAGATTATATGCTAGTTTACCAGGCAGAGAGTCTAGTACCCATTGGGTACACTGACTCAGATTTTCAATCTGATAGAGATTCTAAAAATTCTACCTCTGGATATGTGTTTACCCTAAGAGGTGGAACCATTAGTTGGAGGAGTATCAAGCAATCTTGAATTGTTGATTCCACCATGGAAGCTGAACATGTGGTGGCCTCCGAGGCAACCAATGAAGCAGTATGGCTTAGAAACTTCCTAATGGATCTAGGAGTGGTACCTTTAGTTCAATCGACTATTACACTTTATTGTGATAATAGCGGTGCGATTGCTAACTCAAAGGAACCCATGAGCCATAAGACAGGTAAACACATTGAGCGTAAGTATCATCTCATTCGAGAATTTTTGTAGCAGGGTGATGTCACAGTTATGAAGATTGCATCAAAGAACAACCCAGCAAACCCTTTCACAAAGAGCTTACTAACCAAGACCTTTGATAGTCACGTATAGGGAATGGGAGTGAGATGCATTGCAGCATAGCTTTGAGTCTAAGTGGGAGATTGTTAGAGAAGTAGATTAAACCCATGCTTTATGTAACAATTTTAGTTGTGGATTTATTATTATAATAAAAGCAGTTATTCTTATTTTAATGAGAATCATGTATGGACATAATGTTTGCAGTATTTTATATATTATCGATGCCTTTTATTCTTCTCAATAGGTGTTCTGGTGTGTAGAGTATGACTTACACACAGAGGATCAGATCACCAGTTCTTGTGGAATATAAGTTTTATCGTTCACAGTCTTAGATGGAACTCGACACACCATCAGTAGGACTGTAGTACAATATTTTAATAGGTCTATCTTGATTACATGAAACTATATAGTTTCAACTTATTGTGCTAGTACACTTTGTATGTATTGAACGGTACCAATTTGAGGTCACTATTTTTATATTGATTTTATAAGACAATGTACACCTCGTGATTATTAGGTTTACTCAAGGCTCTTAATTCAGATATGTTTGATGAACACAACCACTAATTATTTATTACTTTGACTTATCGGGTGAGATTCATTATTCGATTAATAATCTTGATAAATTGAGTAATGATGGTTAATGTACGGTGAAAGTCTTTTATTGTTGGAATCCACGTCTCGGTATAGAGACTGGTGATACCCCCTTGAGATACTTATAAGTTTTGTATGTGTCAAACCCCGCAGGTGGATTTTATTAATCCGAAACTACAAATATGTTAAGTTGGACCGCTCAAGGACTTAAAGAAGTTCATTAAATAAATTATCACTAATTTATTTTATTAACGAGTATCTGTAACCATAACGTGGGGAGAATTAAGTAATTAATAATGAGGAGCTCGAAATATAATTTTGAGTTAAGGAGTGGAGTTGCAATTATAATTATTTAGTGGTATTAATTATAATTAAGGGACTGAGATTAAGATCTGGGAAGGATTAGGTTTTCTTAGGTCTATTAGGAGCCACATCCTTATCTCTCCTTAGGGTCCCTACTATAGCTTATATATATGCACCTAAGTCTCATTATTTCTTAACCTAGTCGTCACTCTTGGATACTAAAAAGACCCGAGTTCATACTTGTGAGAAATAGAGATAACAGAGAGGAAAGATGAGACAAGAAGGTGGTGACGAAACAGGAGTCCGCCCTCTACTCGTGGTTGTCCATATCGGGAATACAGTAGAAAATCGTGAGGTGAATCGAGCCATCACATATTCTATTCATGTAATAACGAGATCAAATTTAATAGATCTCGAAAGGTAAATCCTAATTCCGTCATGTGGGATTTCATGTATGTGTAATTTTTTTTGTAGTTCAATCTATAAGCGTTCTCAATAGACCCTTGGACTTCCACTCCAACACTCTTAAATCTAAAAACCTTAACATTATTTTGGTAATGAGGAGTTCTTACGAAGCAAATTTTCCTTCATTGATGACAATCTGGTCCATGGGAGCTTGATCTATGCCCTTTGTTTTCTTAATCTACTATCTCCTCTAGCGGACAATCTTTACATCAAGCGCATGAAAATTCTAATCGTATTGACTAAAGAGTCGTGATGTAGGATTTTTGGTAGGTGAATCTAATAAAAGAAGCATCATGACGACGATTACACCTGCTTGGGTCATAACAGTGATCCAATCATCACGATCTATCATAATTAGGAGAGGGAGGGGACCTCAACGAAAAATGGTCCCTCATTTCAATCCAGATCTCTAACTGGATACGCCTTTTTCCTTGGGAGAGAAATGACTACTCAACACCCATGACGGTAAAGTTGGTAAATCTAATGGCATGAGTATTACTTATTACTATAGATGATGCCAGATTATTGGAATATCGAATCTATAATAATGATAATTGCCCAAACAGTCCTATAATATTTTTAGAATAGTGAAGTGACTCAGTATTCACATGGTTCAACAAGTCGATCTTACTTATGTCCATGGGGAAAAGAGGGAAATGATTTCACTAATTAAGAAACGACTTGGAGGGCTAGGGTTGCTAACTGAGAGTTTAAGACTTGGGTACAGAGTGCAGTGTGTGGAATGATTGTTCACACTCATTTCATCCTCATAACAGGGGTATTCTTTATACAAATAATTAGTCCTATCTAGTTACAACATTAAAGTGATCGAACTTGGCTATAGTAAGTCTCCTTATAAATTGACCATCTATAGTGTAATTGAGATAAAGTAGGATTGTGTTGCTTGATAGATTGGTTTGTGATTATCTAAACGTGTTAAAGAGTTATGAATTTGTCGATCTCCTCTCGAGTCGATGTCTCATTTGCTTTAGGATTATTTTGGGAAATCCCTACCATATGTCTTATTAAATGGAGCAAGTCGAATCCATTTACCTTTAGACAATAAGGTTTTAGTTATTGGAGTTTTAAATTATAGGGTATTTTTATATTAAAAAAGTTCTAGAGGTTTATGTATAATTACAAAAGGAAATTTTTGTAACAGTATATCGACTTTGTTAAAAAAACAGGGGTAGTCAAAAGATATAACAAAGAGGGTTTAAGTAAATAACACATTATTCAGGGGAGGGGTTAAGTAAAGAAATCCCTTTTTTAGGAGCGTATTTTGTAATGTTTTTTTCTCTCCCCCCCTCCTTCCCTCTTTTTTAAAAAGTAAATTACACAATAACCCCCCAAACTATGACTTAAGTTTTAAAATGGTCCATAAACTTCATCTCGTCTCAATTTAGTCCACCAACTAATCAATTTGATTCAATCTCGTCATTTTGTTAATTTATTCCGTTAATTTTAACAAAGTAAGGGGAGTTTTCAAACACCTGCCATTTCAAATAAAACCATTCTTGAAAAATAAATCAATTATAAAAAAATCCCAATTTAGAATTAAATAATAAATTAATATTAATCATCAATTAACCAACAAACTATTTTTATTTAAAATAAAAAATCTTCACCGTCATTCATCCACAACCCCATATGTTATGTTACCCTCGCCACCCATATAATTCGACGAGCTTCTTGTTCCCCTATGACGTCCTCCAACTCTTGTTCCTACAAGTTTCTCTTCCTTCGACGTCCTCCAACTCGTGTTCCGATAAGTTTATTTTCTTTCCCTTCCGACCAACTCCCCCTATTCCTTTAAATTGTTGACTTCCATTCGACCGTTTCTATACAACCTTCGGCTACCACCTCCGTTCGGAACCTTTTAAATCAGGACTTTATTGAAAAACTTAGATCATATTTCTATACAACCTAATATATGTGCATATACAAAAGTTTGATCTCATAAAACATTTAGTCCCCGCATATATGATGGATTTTAAGCCATCTTCATTTTATATTCTTCTAGTGGCGGTGGATAGTGGGGCGAATGAAATGCGATATTGGTAGTTGGTTAAAGATTAGGGTTAGTTTTTTTAAACAAAAGGTTAACTTATCGTTAGATTGAAGAGTAAGGTCACCGTTTGGACATAAGAATATGTTACTAAATGTAAGAATTGTGTGTTATGAAACAAAGAGATAAAATAATTTTGTATCTAATATGTGTAAAATACCAATGTTATATGTTTAAAAATTAATGAATTTAAACAAAATAAGGAAATTGATTAGTTGATGGATTGAATCGAGACAAAATAAACATTAAAAACCATTTTAAAAGTAGAGTCATAGTTCGAGGACCAAATGTGTTTTAACAAAGTAAAGATTTGGGGATAGCAAAGAACACGGAGGAGCCTAAACCCCATAAAACCTCAACCTGCTACTGCTGAACATTACCCAATCTCAGCTCTTCCCCAGAAGTGAGCTGTTCCGGTCATGCCAATCACTCAAAATATCCACAACTTTAGTTGTATCAATTTAAACCACCTCACCATATCTCCCTCTAAAGTTAGGACTTGTTTGGGATTCTCCAAGGCCTCATTCCCAACTCTCAAGAGCTTCTCCCGATACCCTAACCATGCCAAGAATGGGCGTCGCGGTGCGGTAATCGCGCGTTCATCTGCATCTGCATCTGCAGCTGTTGGTTCCGATTACTACTCCGTCCTCAATGTCGATAGAAATGCAAGCTTGCAAGACATCAAAACCTCTTACCGCAAACTTGCTCGCAAGGTTCCTCACTTTCTAGTCTACTTCCTATACACCTTGGTTTTGTTGAATTGTACCGTCAATTTGTTTCGCGTGAGCTTATTCCCTTAATTGACGACACTTTAATTGATATTACTGCCGTTTACTATTCAGTAATGTACTATGGTTTATGTTAGGAGCCATCACTGCGGACCTTCTTCACTCTCTCGACATACTTTTGGTTATATTAATTCCAGCTTTAGTAATCAAATTACAATCGCAAAAATACGTTAAAAACAATCAATCTCAACTTTAAGCACACAAAATTAGATAAAATGCGTCCTCGCATTTTGAGATGCGAAATGTCTATTTTCTTAGGCCTTTTTGGGTTGCGCAAACTGTTTGATAAATTGGTTCATTATGAACAAGTGGATTTGAAATGAGTTTAAATATAATTTTACGCAATATTTGGTATGCTAAGGTTCAATCGGAAAAATAGATAAAAACGAATTGAGAGAGATTTGAGAGAGAGAAAGAAAGAGGGAGGGAGGGAGGGAGATAGAGACTCTTATTTCAAATGGATGCATTTCACATTTTTTGGGAAATGATTCAATTTCAAATTTTACAAATGAGCTAAAATGTGGCAATTAATAAATCATTTCGTTAATGAAACCAAACACAATTAATAGGCCAATTTGTAAATTGATCAATTTATTAATGAGCCAATTTATAATTTTGTGAAAACCAAACGAGCCCTTAATCTTTACGAAATTTATCGTCATTATCTCTTATTGGAACTCTTTTAAAAATATATATCTCAAATTTGGATCAATATATTACTAATTACACAAATTATAGATATTAGTTGGTAAATATTGAGAATCATTAGAAATCTTATTCATAGTTTTTTCATTCTCATTATCTCTCTCATCATTTAAAAGTTCATCATTCTCATTCTCATTCAATATTTCTTCATTAATATTTGTATCCTTATCTATTTTATCAACTAAATCTTCGTTTTTTTTAACTTTATGAAAATACTTATTGACACTACTAGTTTTTGTGACATAAATGAGCGTCAAAATGGAAAATAAGATGTTTTAACTCTTGTTTCAACTCTCTCTCAATATCACAAATGTAGGATCGTCTCAAATGAGGCTACATGGGGAGTATTTATAGGGAAAAGTAGAAGGAATCTTGGGATATAAGAAAATGTCATAATTACATTTATGCCCTTTTTAGTCTTTAATACTTCCCTCCTATAATACTAAACAAAACAATTAGCTGAAAATAAAAGAAAAGTATAACACACAAAAAAAGGAATAAAAGTGCCACTAAATAGGAATCAACATAAAATGAGTCTTAAAGCCTCTCAATTCACATCATTCTCCCCCACTGGAAAAAAGTTTGTCCACGTACTCATAGGGGGATGCCATTTGTGTCACCCTCCAGGATGGTGATGAGAGCATGTTGCGGCGTGGAATCATCAGTATCCTTGAGATACGTTGAGCCCTCTGAAGCAAGCAAAGCACGATGACGGAGCAAAGAATAATTCGAAGCCCTGTGGTCCACTACACCATAATTGTAGCGCTTAAATGCTACAAGATGGGAAGAGGATGAAGAAGTAGTAGTAAAGGGTGGAACACTGGAAGTAAGTAAGGGGGGGTGCAGAGGTATTAGTTCGTGCACGAGTAGTGGAAGTGGTCTGGTGATATGTCTCTACTTTCGTGACATACTCTACTGCCTTAGCAAAGGTGGAGATGTCACGTAATGCAAGGTCTTGCTGAATATAACCCTGAAGCCCATGAATGTAGCTACTGGTCCGCTGCTCCTCAGTCTTTCCTAGTCGAGCTCCTATGCACAAGGTCTGGAATCTCTCAGTGTGGTTTAATACTGATATATCCTGCTGGAGGGCATGAACTCGGAGAAATAGGTCTTGCTTGTAAGTGACTGGGACGAACGAGACAGTCATCGCTGCTTGCAACTCGGTCCAAGACTGCATAGGAGGCAGACCCTCGATCACTCGGTTGCTCAAAATCATGCTACCAAACACTAGCATAACCTTGGAATTTGGTCGCCGCAAGAAGGACACAACGACGACCACTCAACCTCTTATACTAAAAAATACGCGCCATGGTGACAAGCCAATCAATCACTGCATCGGGCTGGAGGCGACCATCAAACATCGACACATCAACCCTGCTATCCCCTTGCATGCTTCAAGAAAGCATCTGAAGAGCCGTATGAGTAATGGGGTCGTCTCCCGGAAGGTCTAGATCATCCTCATCAAACCCGTCCTCGCCTAACGGAGGATCCTCAACTGGGGTTCAGTGGTGCTGCCTCCAAAGCGATGGATGAGCTTCAACCGCAGTTGGAGGATGTGTCTCAACAGGAGTTGGAGGTGACACATAAGGAGGAATCACCGTCACTGAAGGTGCTCGAGATGGAACAGGCTCCACTGGTTGGTGATGCGGGCCCTGGTCCATCAAATGTCCTTTCTGGTAGCACAAAAAGTAGTGCCTATCATTAATTGACAGAAAAGGAGTGACCTTCGGATTCAAAGAATCAAAAGGTGAAACATCTGTGCGCCACTCGGTAGGTTGAGGCGGTTCCATATCTGATAATGACTGTGACTTAAGAGAAGGAAGCCCTCCCTGCTGGGATGGACTAGTCAACTCTGAACACGCCCAAAAGTATCAACTGGGGCAAAATATGCTGAACGGGTATTCCACACAGACAGTGGGTGGTGAACATGATCTTTGTGGCGGGGGTGGAGGCAAGGTATTATGAAGTAGAGGTGGGGGCATAAGCGTGGTGTAAGTAGTATGTGGGTGGTGCGGGTCAATGTAAAGTAGGTAGAGTTGGGGGTAGGGATGGAGGAGGATGTGGATAATACGGCTCATGATGTCGCTGGGGGTGGTGGCGGGGGTATGTAGAAACATGTAGGAGGTGTGAATCATGGGTGAAGTCAATAGGAGTGGGGTTTAGGGTTTGCTTTGGTGGTCTTATAAGTTTGGATCAGGCGGTGGTGGAAGAAATTTGTACGGTTGGAGGTTAGGGTTTAAAAATTGTTGATTTGTTTGGGAAATGGGCGGTGGAATCCTAGAATTTGGTTGATTTGAATCTTGGACTGAAAGATCATGAAAATGGGTTGGATTTTGGTTTAATGGAGACAAATTATGGCTAATTTGAATGGATGGATCAATCGGAGGTGGTGGGGTTAGTGTCGCACCCCGTTGGTTGATAGCGCCACTACCGACTGCCACCAGTGGTGGCAGGCAGAGGTAAAGTGTGCAGTGATGAGTCACAGGGGGCGAGTAACATTTGAGGAGTCACCGACAGCCACCACAGAGGGCGGCGGACCCGATGAAAGTGAACTTTGCGGCTGGGCCCCTAGTGGTCTGCCATCATGTCCGTTTGTCCCAGTGATGGTGGTGGTGGATCGGAGCACTGGTCGGAGGTTTGGGAGTTCGCGGGTGACTCCGAAGGTGTGGGTGAGGGCCGCGGTAGGGCTACCAACCCCTTCCGTTTTTCCGAACACTGCTGTGGTGGCGGTGACAGTGATGGTGGTGGATAGGGGACTTTTCCTGGGTTGGTAAAGGGGTGGAATGAGCAGAATTGGATACGGCGAAATTAAGGTTTTGAGTGGTGGTGGGAGCGGCGTGAGGGCAACTCTTAGATGCATCAGGTGGAGGAAGGCGGTCATCAAGAGTGTCGAATCGTGCTCCGAAGCGGTTTAAAACCTCTTCAAACCTATCGGTGCGTGAATCAACGGGAGCAAACCTCTTCTTAGGTCCCATTTGCCGTTATCTACGCTTTGTTATACAACAACAATAACAACAACGGGTGGAGCCAACGATGTTCTGATACCAGTTGACGTAAATGAGCGTCAAATGGAAAATAAGATGTTTTATCTCTCATCTCAACTCTCTCTCAATATCACAAATGTAGGAATGCCTCAAATGAGGCTACATGGCAGTATTTATAGGGAAAAGTAGAAGGATCTAGACTTGGGTTACAAGAAAAGGTCCTAATTACATCTATTCACTTACTAGCCTTTAATACTTCCCTCCTATAATACTAAACAAAACAATTAGCTAAAAATAAAAGAAAAGTACAACACAAAAAGAAGAACAAAAATGGCACTAAATGGGTATCAACACAAAATGAGTCTCCAAGCCTCTCAATTCACATAATTTTTCCTCTCAATTCACATAATTTTTTTTAACAACTCATTGTTTTTTTACGTTTTTTCATGACCGTGGGGATATTTTCTAGTAGACATATTGAACAAGGACATATATCACACAAGAAATAAATAAACAAGGACAAGAGAACCTGATTTGTAATAAACCATATTTCCACAAGACGAATCCAATCAGTCAATCACTTGTTTACTTATTCAACTACAAATTAAAATCACCAAATATATAAATTGAAATTTGAAAGAAATCATTAAGCATACAAAAATTAATTTTATACTCAACTCAACAAAGCATTTTTCCAATTATTTGGGGTTAGCTATATGAATCATATGTTTCCATTCCCTTCCGTTTAGCGCAATATCTTCACTTAAATCGCATGATATCATGTTTGTTTACTATACCCCACCAAGTTAATTTAGGCCTATCTTTATCGCTGCCTTACCATGTAAAATACATAAGAAAACATACACTTACAAGCCGAGAAAGAGTTTATGAGAGAGAGATTGAGAGTGTCGAGAGAGAGAGAGAGTTTATGAGAGGCGGGTGAGGAGAGAGAGTAATGAGCGACTAGGTTTTTTATCTTTTTGACTTTTTTATCTTTTATTTTTTAAGCTCCAATAGATAATGAACCAAATGTCATATTTTGAATCTGTTTTAAGTGTCAAACCCAAATACATAATAGACAACATGTATTATTTTGGGATTTCTTTAAGTGGTTACACATAATTTTTTCTGGATTTTGGGGGCTTGGCTTGGGGTCCTAGACGGCTGCCTATGCCTCTTATAGCCTGGACGGGGAGACAGTGCTTTGGGAAGGTCTGCTTATGCCTCTTATAGCCTGGCCGGGGAGACAGTGCTTTGGGAAGGTAATGTTGAGAGTGGTTATGAATTTCAAGAGGAAGAGGAACGAATGTGCTAAAAGGGATGGATGGCGAGAGGATGTCATGAAAGTTTCGTAGTCTTTTTGTGAGAAATGTCTCTAAATGAAGCTTTACTGTGTCCCTAGTTAGTTTCTTAAAGGGAGGGGCATGTGACATGACCGAATTTAGAGCATTTGGATTAGTTGGTTGTTTCCCACTAGCTTTTTCTTGACAACTTAAGTGCATCATCGGCTTATTTGTTAACAACAATGAGGCAGTCGCGTAACAGTTTACAAAAATGTATGAAGTAACTTATGTATCTTTTTTTCAAAGGTGAGGTTACCGGTTGGAACCCAGCCACTTTATACTCGGTGGAAGTCTTGAAATAGCATAGCTATGATAAATGAGAGAAAAAGAAATGGATTGAATAGGAACTCTCATTGACCTACTTAATTTAATGGTTAGTCTTCAATATGACATTGATTAGCAATCCAGTAGTAGGGAAGCCTAACTTCAGGTGGAGGTTTTTGCTCAAAGACATGTTTTGAGCTATGGGTTGGCGTTTCCATACTTTCTGTAGATACAAGGGGCAGCTAGTGGGGCTTTTTCTTTAGGGATTTTTTATTGATTGAGAGGTGAGTCAGGGGGGTTCAATAGGTCTTTTTTCGTATTGCGTTCATCCTTAAACTAACCAAATGAAATGGGTTGTACATGTTCGGATTCAAAACTGACAAAAGAATCGATAAGTTGGAGACCTAAAGAGGAAGGGGGCAGGAGCACTCTACCCATGAGAAATTAACAAGTTATTGATGTGAATCAAGAAGCTTATTGGCTATTTTCGTCATTTTAGGATTTTATGGCATTTTTGTTATTTTCTTTATTTGGTTGTATTTTCCTTTTAGTAATTGTTTGCTTGGTATTTAGGGGAGGAAGTAGGAAAGGCTATTAAGGGTATATTTATAATTAGATCATTGCTTAGAGCCTAAGCTACTTTCCCTATAAATACCCCATTTGTAGCCTCATTTGAGGAATCCTATCATTTTGAGATTTCAATAGAGAGAGTCGAGGCGAGATCTTCATCTTATTTCCCATTTGACGCTCATTTATGTCAATTGGTATCAGAGCCTCGTTGGCTCCACCCGTTGTTATTATTGTAAAAAAAAACAAAAAAAAATCGTAGACGACAAATGAGTTTTAAAAGGAGATATGCTCTCGTGGAACCTCGCACCGATTGATTCGAGGGGTTTTTGAACCACCTCTTAACACGACTTGACGCTCACATCCCTCCACCCGATGCATCCATGATTCGTCCTCACACCGCTCCCACCCGCACCCCCACCCAAAACCCTAACCCTAGCGGCCAAAATGTTTCAACCCACGCTTCCGCCCCTATCCCAAACCCAACGCTATCGCCACCACTTTCTAACCCTATGCCCACCAATCCAGTGGTGGCCGGGGTGCAAACAGTGACGGCTACCCGTCGGAATTCTGCGAGATTTGTCAACTAGCTCCGACCAGCTCTCTAGACCACCCTACGGTGGCGGGCCTTCATCTAGAAACAAACAGGCCTGCCGAAATCACCATCGGGCAACATTTCACTGACCGAAGTCACCCCATGGTGGTCGGAATCCACCCAAGTTCAGGCGAGAGCACCGGAAACCCCTCGGGTGACACCGACCCAGATCGAAACCATTTCGCGGAGGCCAGAAATTTCCAGCAGACTCCCGGACCCACCAAATCCGCTGCAAACAGGCCTGCTTCTGCCCGGGACCACTACTCGGTGGTCAGCCCTCGCCTAAGCTCAACCGGAACCACTGGATACACTTCCAATCTCCCGATTCTAGCCGGACAAGTCTCGATCTCATTAAGATGCACCGAAAACCCTTTACAAGACTAAGATCATGGCCGAAAAGGGGTTGGTATAAAAATTCGCAGCTCTAGGCTTGTCTTCGACCTAGGATGGGATTTCTAATGGCGGGTTGGGAGATCTTCCATGGAGGACATTGCACTAGCTAGGGTTTCCTCCCATTCGTCTCGTAAAGAAGAAAAGAAAAGTCGGAGAATTTTCACACAAGTCCCCAAAATTTTTGAAAAGCTCGAGAATGAGCTTGATTTTAAGAGTGGGAGAATGATGTGAATCAAGAAGCTTATAGACTATTTCGTCATTTTAGGATTATATGGCATTTTTGTTATTTTCTTTATTTTTTTATTTGGTTGTATTTTTCTTTTAGTAACTGGTTGCTTGGTATTTAGGGGAGGAAGTAGTAAAGGCTATTAAGGGTATATTTGTAATTAGATCATTGCTTGGAGCCTAAGCTACTTTCCCCTATAAATACCCCTATTGTAGACTCATTTGAAGTATTCTATCATTTGAGATTTTAAAGAGAGAGAGTTGAGACGAGAGTTATCTTCATCTCATTTCCCATTTAACGCTCATCCACGCCAGTTATGTTCCCTTATTCTTGTCAAAATCTGAAGGAGTTTTAAATAGGGGCCGAAAGGTGTGAATGTAGTAGATGCTTGAAAGATGATATGGAAGCGCATTATCGACTTATTAGTTGCAAAATGGATATGGAGACTCTAGACATTAAAGGAAAATTCTTAGGTTAAGTGTGTAAATTATACACCCCCATAACACACCGGCCATGTTTTATTTGAAGTTTCTTTGTGTATGACATGGTTTTGGGTTGGGTGGAGGAACAATATAGAGTAGTGCAACTCAGTTAGGGCTGTCAACAGATCGGGTCTGGATCGAGTATGGGTATATCCATATCCGATCCGGGTATTTTTTTAGCGGATCGGGTCTTTACCCAATTACCCGTCGGTTCTCTGTAAATGGATCCAGACCCGGATCCATTAAGGACCCGGTGACCCGGCCTGAATACCCACCCCGATTACCCGAAATTTACACACTGAACATCCGCCAATAAACTAACATTTTCAATAGGCAAACTCAAGAGTTGTTCCTGTAATAGTTTGATAGTTTGCCTTGGTCATTTTCCAAGCAATTTTAACAGTTAACCTTGGTCATTTTCCATAAGCAGTAAACTAACACTTTAAAAGTTTGCCTTGGAGATGGAGAGATGGAGTCTTGGATAGAGAAACGGCTGAAATGAAATGAAATTGGAATGAGATGGTTTTAGGGTTAGAGAGGCTGAAATGCTTTTAATCTGACCGTTGGATGAAAAAAAATATACGTCTGGAAAAAAAATGTAAAACAATATATATATTCTTACATATAGTTAAGTGTATATATATATATATATATAATTTAATATATATAATATTATATATGAATATATATTTATTATATTATACATATACATTCGGGTCGGGTCCTTAACGAATCGGAGTCATATATATCCAGACCCGATCCATTAACTAATCGGGTAATCGGGTCTACAAATTTTGCTCAGATCCGTTATTTCGGGTCGGGTCTGGGTCCAGACCCGGTCCATTGACATCCCTAAACTCAATGGTTATCATAAGGAATTGAGGCAACGATCCCCGATTCCCTTTTCTCTTCCTTCTAGCAATGGAAGCTGCGATCAGATAGCAATTAGTCCAGGGTTCTTTTAGGCAATCGAAGTTGCAGCTAGGGAGGCTAACAAGGTTGTTATTTTTCACATTCTATCTTTTAAAAACACCATTGTATAATGATGTGTCGACGAGTCGCAGCTGAGGTACCCCATAACGATCTGTTATGGAAGCTAGCTCCGACCTCAAGTTGAATGTGGCAATATGCGATTTCATTACGAAGGGACAGTTGAATGTTGTAGATAGATCTTGTCTCTAAGCTATCTTTGTCATCCATTAAAGCTGTCCTTCAATGCTGATGCTGTGAGAGATACTGTGGCTAGATAGAAGTGTAAGTATATTTACAAGAAGGTAACAATGAGATCAAATCAAAGCACACATTCCAGTTCACTGATTTTTTTGTCTTTCTTCACTATTCTCATCCTTTGCAAAACTTGGGAATTTGGAAATAAATCTTTGGATGGTAACCGGGAAGTTACAAGCACCACTTGATATATGTACTATAGTTTTGCTCTCTTATCATGGTGTGGGGCTTGGGGTTAAGTGATTGGGTCAAGTGTTTCCATGTTTAGGTTGGTTGTGGAGATTATGATGGGAGGACAGAGCTTGTGTAGAGAAGAAATTCAGGTTCAAAGGTGATGGTTTCTATAAATATTAAACTATGTGGGAGGATGCTTATAACACCTAACAGCTAAAGTGTTGTATTTTGGGAGGATGCTTATTGTGGGGAGAATATTATGAAGATTAATTTTCTAGATATCTTTAGCTTCTCTAGAGTCGAGGGATGCACAGTGGTTTTTGTGGTTTTCTTTGGCGAGGGTTGAACTGTGTCAAATCTCACGTTCTACAATAATGTCGAGGATTGGAAGATTTGGTTCAATGGCCTCATTGCTTAAGTAGCTTTATGAGCTGAATCTTAGAGATGATAGAGAGAATTTTATGAGTTGAAAAGGTCCGGAGAATATTTTATATATTTTGTTAATTTGTATTGTATTATTTTGTCAAAGAGGAGACTTCTTTTCCATGAAAATCCACTTGGAAGGCACAATGAAATGCTATTCAAACGGTGGAGAAGTTAAGGAAGAAGTGTATTTTTATATCGGCTACTGTTTTCTGTGCAAATATGATGGGGACAGCATATGCATCTACTTGTGCGTTGTCTAGTGGCTGCATATATGTGAGATTTGTTCCTTCTTGGTACAACCTGGTTACTTTGGGATTGGTTAAGGACATTTTCTTGAGCTGTCCCTTTATATAGGCAACATAAGAGGGTTCTAGGTACATGTGAGGTATGTCTTATTGGTGGTGCATTAGACGTGAGAGGACTTGAGGGCCTCTGATAGAGTTGAGTTGCTTGAAGCTTCCCCCCGCCCAGAACCACCCCACACAAGTTGAAAAAATGGAAAAAATATTTTTGGGAGATATGAGAATGGATATAGTCTCATTATCCAACACATTAAATGGGTGAACAGATGTATCGGTGCCTTCCTAAATCTACTTCTTACATGTAAAGAAAATGTAATGATAACAATCTAGTAATTAACGACTGACTGCTTTGAAGATGATATACAATAATCCATATTTATTTTTGTAATAATTTGATTTGCTTATGTGCAATAATATGCGTATTGATCCATTAATATGCCAATATTTTATAAAGCTCCCAAAGGCTCGTTGCACCTTGCCTCAGCTCGGACGAAGCTCCTTCAGTAAGGCGCTCACCTTCTGCGCCTAGTACTTAGGCTCAAAGCATGGTTTAGGTGTGCCTCATTGAATTTTTCCAAAAAAAGTCCGAATAGCAATCATGGGCAAACTAATATGTTGATTTTAATTATTTACTAATGAAACCAGACACATGAGCTCACTCCCACCCAAAGTTGACCAAAGTCAGAGCATAAGCCCTGAGCCGTAACAAAATATTCTCTTACTACGAAAAATGATAAAACTTTTCTCTTGCTCACTACAGAAAATGAAAGAGGCAAATGAAAAACTTTGGACAGTGTAGTATCTTATTTGTCTTTTATAATAGTAAATTTAGCTCTATTTCAAATTTAGATGACAACACGACTTCATTATTTCAAATATACGAAGAGAACTTTTTTGCATGCACGTCCAATATGTGTCTGCACTTCGCCTTGTGCCTCCACGCCTTGGTGCCCCTTGTGCCTATAACAGCTATGATCAAATATCAAGGACTGTTACTAAAGAACTCCAATATACTTTGGAAAACCCAAAATTACCTACTTTGGAAAACCCAGGTCCATCATCCGCTCATTCAGTCTTCAATTGGAAGACCATCTAATTGGAAAGAAACCTGCAATACAGTAGAAAGAAGGAGAAGTATCGGGTTCATCCAAAAATGACGAATGGGTCGGGAATGATCTGTTGGTCAAGAGTTTAATCATTGGAACTCTATTGGAAGAAGCACTAAGTCACATCGTGGGACTGAACACCGCACAGGAAGTATGTTCTCAACTGGAGGAGGTGTACTTCCGAGCGGCAAAGGAACGCGAAATTCAACTCAATCGACAACTTCAGGTACCCAAAAACGACTCGGTATCTCGTGATGATTAAAAAAAACTCGTACCCAGTGCACAAGGCTCCCCCTTAACTGCAGGTTTGGGAGAGGGGTAGATGTCGGCTGGCTTTACCCCATATACAGAGAGGCTGCTCCCATGATTCGAATCCTTGACCAACCGTAGCTTGGGCCTCGCTGCGATTCAAAAATCCGTCGCCGATGATGATAGAGCTGTTCAGTAGTCACACTGTCTTGGAAAGAAGTACGACCATATTGTTACCGCCATGTTGGCCAAACCGCCTTTCCCAACCTTTTCTCAATTTGTTTCTGCTATACAAAATTATGAATTAAGAACTATGTTAGCAGAGCCTGAAAATCCTGAAGAACCAAATCGGACCTTTGCCTTTGTCACTCATCAAAGCAACGGACGTGGTTAGTACATTAATAGCGGCAAAGGCGATACCTATTTTACCGCCAAAGGCAGAGGCTTTGTTCCTGCCAGCCAACATGTCATAATGCAAACACCGTCACATTGTTGAGACAGGACTTACCCTCCTTTTGCATGCTAATGTCCCAAAATATTTTTGGGTTGAGGCATTTTTAACTGCTACCTATCTTATAAATTGGTTACCATCTCCGTCCTTTGAATTTAACGCCCTGTTTTACAAGTTATATGGTATAAACCCGGATTATCAGTTGCTAAATTTTTTTGGATGCAGGTGATTTCCTTATTTACAGGCGTACTCCAAACATAAATTTGATTTAAAATCATACCCATGTGTTTTTGTGGGTTACAGTTTCCAACATAAAGGCTATCGCTTCCTTCATCCACCGTCTCGATACATTTTTATATTTCGACATGTTGTTTTTGACGAAACGGTTCTTCCATTCAAGGATCCTTCTCTGCCTTCGCAAAATGTGGGCCCGGCTATTTCATTTTCTGAAGTTTTCACTTCCACAAAAAATATACCTCCAGCTCTTACAGCATTTCCACCTATATGTATTCCTAATGAGATATCTACCCCAGATTCAAACAAAACACATGAACCCTCCGAACCCGTTAACCAAATTCTTCCAAATACCTCCCTACCTCTCTCGGATTCTCCTACCCAGTCCATTAATGAGGGTCATTCATTTGACCACACACCCTCCCTCACTCTCTCTCCTCACAATCAGTTACATCATCACCGCCATCCAATTTAAACAGAGAGAATTCCTTGAACTTGTTAGAAAGTTGAAGCCCTTAACGATGCCATGAATTTCGTTCCGTTCCTTGTATTTTCCTTATCTTAAAAAACTCTAATTATATTTTGTAAGTTAAACCATTCATGGATAATTTATCAGGCCCACCCTCCCAGACAACATCTTTATTAGCACACTTAAACATGGCCTTCTTGATCATCTCAATCCCAAATGGTCCCACCAACCACAATGTACTCCCCTTACAAATTCTCAACTCCAACCCTTCTAAGTTGAACTTCGCACTTTCATCCTATTTCCTAATATACAGTTTACTCATCAAAATACGAAAGAAAGAAGAAACTATACACTTTTATCATTATTATATAGACATACATAAAATTACACCATGCTCAAAACAGCAATCTTTATCCTGTCATGCAAGATAATTTTTGAAGCTCTTATAGGTCGCTCAAAATATCAAAGTCTGATTTATATACTTCTTATTCAGGATCATATGACATGATTTGACCGCATTATATTTTCTTGTAGTGGTTTTGAATATCTGCACTTGGGGAGAAGTCGCATGTATCTTTGTTAATTTTTGAGTTACATACTCTTTTTATACAGTATCATCCTGATATGAACAAGGGCCCCGGAGCAGAAGAGAAGTTCAAAGAGATAAGTGCTGCATATGAGGTACACCCATCAGGATTGCTCTTGCCAAGACACACACACACACACACACACACACACACACAGTTTCTTTCTCTGTTTGTTACATTCAACATCCTAAAACATGTTGAATTCACTGACAGTGCATGCTTATTTTTCATTTATGCATCTTCTTTTGAACATGAACATTTCTTCAGAAATGCATTCTTTTTCTTGTGCATTAACTTTATATTACTTCTAATACTTCTCATTTTTATCTGAGAATATACATATGCATGCCTTTTAAGATCACAATTCAGGTTTAATTCTAAAATAGCAGAATCTTTTGGTGATATTGCATTATTATCTGCTCTTTTTTCTTTCTTTTTGTGCTGTAATGAAGCATCTGTGTAGGTCCTATCAGATGATGAGAAAAGATCTTTATATGATCGCTTTGGTGAGGCAGGTTTACAAGGAGAATATGATGGCTCAGCTGGTGGTTCGCAGGATGTAAGATCGTATCACACTCTAATGCTTTCTGAAACATATAGATCAATATATTATTATTATCATTATTAATCCATGTCGCTGGAAACATTTTATTTTTTAAAAGACTATGTTCTCTAGTCCTTGGAGGTTTCTACTGATGTCAAGTGTTTAGAGGAGCATGCATATATGCTTTCTAGTCTAATAAGTTATTTAATTTTACCAGGTTGACCCATTTGACATCTTTGATGCATTTTTTGGAGAGTCAAGTGGGTTCTTTGGAGGAAGAGGTGGACCAGGAGGTATTAACTTTAATTCGAAAAACAAAAGCAGCGAGGGTCTTGACATTCGGTACTCTTCTATCGACCATCCCCAACCGAATTTGTTAATTCTGCTTCTTTATTTCTTGGTCTAATCCTTTTAGCTTATGTTGGAGACATTTAGAGGTAATTTTCACAAAAAAAGTTGAACTTGGATGATTACATTTCTTTTTTTGTTTTGATGGACAACTATTCTCTATCATTTGGCTCTCTTCATAAATGGTCATTCTTCTGGCTCCTTCTCTTGCAAGTCTCATTTTGGCATTTTGGTTATTTTCCTTTATTTCCTGGTTAGCCTCCTTCTCTTGCAAGTCTTATTTTGGCATTTTGGTTATTCTCCCTCATTTCCTGGTTAGCCTTTCAGAAAGTTGAACACATCTTGTTGTATCTTTTCTAACGATGTGGGGGAATAGTACTGATCATGTTTTGAATCCATTGCTCGTTATCACGTTTTATGTGGAACAAGGTGATTTGAGAATTTATAATTGGTGGAGCCTTTCCTTGTGATTCGACTAATGTTTTGCTTGTTTTGGGCATCATATGAAAACAAAGAGGGTGAAATGCCTTTTGGAGAGTAATAATTTTTTATTTTGCTTGGGTGGTGTGTTTGGAGAGAAATACTAGGATATTTCAGGACCAGGAAGAGGAGACAGAAAAGACACGGGAGAGAGCAAAAGCCAAGTTTATAGCCTCTCTTCGGATGTCCTTATCATTTGGTATTGGTTGCTGCAATTCTCACAGATCACATAATTGGATGGAGTGTATTTTGTGATTATGGTGATTCTGGTTGTGTCTACTTTCGATCTGTTGAGGAAGTGGTTGCTAAAAGCTTCAACATTTTGCGTGGAATTTGTTCAAACAATGTATTATTGGGGCTGTTATCCTGTTATTGCTTAATTATCTTTTCTTTTTTTGTTATATGTATAGTTTTTTTTACTATGTGGACTGTTTTGCCACTTTCCTTCTAATCTTTTTAATCAATAAAGTTGACTGTTTTTGTTAAAAGAGCCCAACTGGGTTAACTTGCTAACTCTTTACTTTATCGCAACCAACTCCCTAGCACTTTTTTACAATTATCTGTAAGCTAGCACCGCATTTTGTTATAATCGACTCTTTACGTCAAAGCAAATGTACTGCAGTTAACTCGTAATATTGGGGATTTTATGTGTATGGAAACAGTAGGAGAAATGGGGATTCAAAATCCAGTAATTTTTGGAGTTGTGCTTTCTTTCTTGTTGATTTGGAAATGTGGTGGGAGAGAAACAACAAAATTTTAGTGAATATGAGTAGATTAAAATGGATATTAGAGTGTGAAGTATATGACTTCTTTATGGGCCTCTGTCTGAAATCTTTTCAACATTACCCACTGTCCTGCAATTGTGATTAGCCTGGGAAAACCTGATGTGATATTAGGGGCCTACCGTGACATAAAACAATCAATGACACGCACAAGAAACACTCATAATATAAGGAAATCCTCTCTCCATAATATTTATTAAATAACAGTGAGGCTTACTTCTCTTTTTTATGACCAAGAAATGTGTGTTCTAAATAGGCCAGGGCAACACCAATAAAAACAAATAGTAAAAAATGACACTTGTTTTATTATGACCTAGCAGCTAGACCTCATACCTACACTAAATGTAAATTAAATGATAGGAAATTAAAGATCACGACTTAAAAATATTACAATTTATCCTCAAACTTAAAGCATGATGTTGGTGTCAAGATCAAGTGGGAACAGAAGCCGCGAGAGTATCATGGTGATTGCCATGTGTGAGCTTATTACTTGCCATTTTTCTTCCCAATATGCATGACAAAAGACATTTTGATATTTGCATGCCCTACCGGAGCACAGTTCATCATGCATAATGTTAACAAGGCATTTTGCATGCCTTAGTAGAGATGGTCTGAAGGATTTGGAAACTGTCATTAATGTAAATGGGATGCGGAAGCGTCAAAAGTCAAAACACATGCATATATCGATCTCACAATTTACATTATTGATAGGCTGAAAGCAATCTCAATATTGCCAAGACTCGAGAAAACATTTCTTAAGTCATCAATCAATAACCAATTGCAAAGAGTAGCCAAGCTTTCTTTATAGGAATTACATATCTTGGCCACCAAGATGTCCCATAAATACCTAAATAGACTATTAGGTTGAAAAGGAGACACAATTAATATAAAACTTCCTTATTAAGAAAGACACCAAGACTCCATATAAAAAATAAATACTAAAAGGCTCCTCCAACTCATGCCTTGCTTCACTCTCCCTTAATAGAATCGTCCCGAATTCAAAGGGGCATTATTTAGCCAATAAGCAAATAGATCAGTGTCTATTTTGCCATCATATGAAGGAAAATCAATTTCATATCTCCACGAGATCTTAATTCCTACAAATGAATAAGATGATTCACATCTACCTGATTATGAGGTTTAATAGGATCCACAATTTCATTATAATTTTTTTTATAGTAGACCTATCACCCGCAAGAAGTATGGGTCATGGGCAATATGTCAAATCACTGCCCACTCGGGCTTGCCCCCTTTCCTTAAAAGGATGCTGGTACACGAAAGGGTATTACTTGTAGTCATAGAGCATATCCCCCTCTTGCTCATTTAAAACCATAGATTGGGATGTTGATACTCCGAAGAAAACAAGTTGATCTCCTCTGCATAATTCGGTGTCCACACGATCATAAAAAATCAGTCCATCTGAAAGCTATTTGCCCTTATGCTTAATACCATCATTCCCCGATTGTTTAAGGCCATAAAAAGCAGATAATGCAAATGTATGATCCAACGGTTGAGGAATCACAACATAATTGCATAGAACATTGGGTATCTCGAGATCAAAAGATGAGGGGAATAGATTGGTTGTTATAGAACACACCGATGGGACGTTTACCAATGTTTAAAAAGGCGTTTGAAGCTTACACCTTGAGGCGAGGCGGGAAAAAAATGCCTCGAGGCTTAAGCCTCAGGGTTGAATATGAGCCTTTTTGTTGAGGCGCAGGAAAAAAAACTCATTCTTTTTTCTTTTAAAATTGCACTTAACTTGTACTATTTACTATTGTAACTTGAAAGAAATTTAAAAAAAATAACCAATGTGAATGAAAGTTAAAAAACTGGTCTTGTCAATTTGATTTTGCATTGATTAATTTATTGTCATATTATAGAATAACCAATGTGAATGAAACTAAAAAAAATGATTTGGTCAATTTGATTTTGCATTAATTAATTTATTGTCATATTAAAAAATTAACAATATGTAAAAAAATCATCTCGGGGGGGAAAGTGTTTAACTATGTGAGAAAGACCTCAAGGATGTTTTTTTTTGCAGTTTTATTTAATATTTCTTTGTTACTTTATTTTTTATGGTTTTATTAGTATTTTTTAATATTATTTTGCTCCTTTTTTTTTTTGGTGAGGCTTACGCCTCGCCTCGCGCCTTTTTACACATTGATGTTTACTGGCGGACCTAATCTATGAGAAGTAGTTTAGAGAAATCTGAAGTATTTGGGTAATTGGATCACATACTGAGAAAATGGTTGTAGTTGATAATCCATGGAGTTCAGATTGCAGGCATGAGTGGTGGGAAGATGGATGGGGTTGAGTTGGGCTTGTTTTGGGTTGGGTAGAGGTTTCTTTTGTTTATTTCAGCTTGTTCATGTTCTTGTTTTATGTATCAACAATTCTCGTCAAAGTGTATCCTCCAAGAGCGGCACATGCTTTTATACCAATTTGATGTAAACGAGACGTGGAAGGGTCAAAATACATTCATAAATATTGTTCTCACCATCGATAGGTTAAAAGCAATCTCATTATTTCTAAGGCTCAAGAAAGCTTTCTTACTGAAACCTTCTTTATAGCCATGAAGCACGGACTTATAATACGCGTTTTGACACTCGATATGCGACATCTGATTCTTCCAAAAACTAGGATACGACACACTAGGATAAGTATAATATATAATATACATTAGTGAAATGAAACATATTTTTCAATAAAATACATTATTAGAGCATTCTTAACCAAGGTTCCAAAATGCGCGATGCGTGGAGGTCAAGCATTAAGCATTTGGGGCATAGGTGCGCCTATGCGAAACCAATGTGTGAAAAGTCGTTTTACCTTTTTTTTTTAATATTTTTTAATTATACCCAGGCTTGTAAAATAATAAAAGCAGAAATATAAGCACAACTTACATAAAAAAAACATAATCATTAACATTGAATCAGAATTACGAATAAAATAAAACATACCTGTTGCCTTCAGTGCATAAGAGGATAATTTATTATTAATTGTTGCCTTCAACATTATAAACTGTTAATATTTCTTAAACATTTCTTAACTGTCAGCTTTTAACATTAACATTTCTTTAAATGTTGACATTTCTTAAACATTATAAACATTTCTCAAACCAATATAGAAATAAGAAACATTACAATGTTTATGGTAAAGAATATATTAAATCATAAATCATAAACATTAGAAACATTACAATGTTTTGGGTTTTCGACGAAATAAGAAATAAAAAAAAAGAAATCAGAAAACTTACCATTTGACAACTCAAATCAGAGGTAAAGGCCTACCGGAAGTAGGGTTCTCTGGTAAAGGCCGGCTAGAAGTAGGGTTTTAGGGTTTTTGGCGAAAGGAGTTTTGGGAAAAGCAGGTTAAGTTTTGTTGTTGTTTTGGAATGGAACGGGTAAACATTACAATGTTTGTTTTCTTGATATAAGTTAGTTTGTTTTTTAAGTTTGTTAAAAATAGAGATGGAACGACACCGTTTTTTTTTAATATCTGCTTAATCAACTTTATACATGGGAAAATAATAATAATAATAATAATTTTAAAAAAAAAAACCAGGTAAAACGTCGTTTTGCTTAATAAAAAAGCGCTTTATGCTTGCATTGCGCGCCTATGCACGCATCACGCCTGTTGACCTCCTTAAAAATTGTTGACCACGCATACCCCTTATGCGTTGCGTTTTTAAAAAGCACCACGCATATGCGCGCCTTTTAGAACACTGTCCTTAACATGAAATTAAGAAAATGGACCTTACAAAACAGAATTCGAATACACTTTAAAAACTTTAGCAATCATAAATAAAGCAGAATCACCATCACAAAATTCAAATACACGGTAACGTGTCAGAACGCGCACATAACACGTGTTTCGACACGACACACGACTTGCAACTTCCGGGAGAGTGTCCGTGCCTCATAGCTTTATAGGTAATACATATCTTGGCCACCAAGATAACCCATAAATTCATAACTCGACTAAATAGAAAAGGAACCATAATTAATTTAAAATCTATTGACTAAGAAGATATCTAATATTGAATCAAGAGTGAAAAATAAGTATTAAAGCCTTCATCTAACTCATACCTCGTATCACTCCGGTGGAAATTGGAATAAATGGACGTATACTGTTTTCTGCTTTAACTTCAAAAGCTTCAAGTTGTATAGAAGTCGAGAGGATCAACATGAGAAATGAAAAGATGGGCCTTTAATCCTTATTCAAAGCATTTTATCAGACCTGATTGTTTTGTTTTGATTTTCCTACTCACCAAGTAGCATGATATTTTATTTTGCACGCTTACCTTGTAATTAAATAATATCCTTATGTTTAAGTGACGTAAATTACACGTCAATGGCAAAAAACAAAACAAACACCAACTCTAAAGAGAAACTAAGAATTTCTTATATTTCAAAATGAAAACTGACGTAAATGACGTCAAATGGGAGCAAGAAAAGATAATTCTCTCTCAAACTCTCTCTAATCAAATCTCATAAAATGGAAGAATGCCTCAAATGAAGCTACATAAGGGGTATTTATAGGAAGGAGGTTGCTTGGCCTCTAAGCTAAGAATCTAATTACATTTATGTCCCTAAGAGCCAATTAACCCTCCTTCCTCTAAATACTAAACAAAAGGAAAAGTACAATGAATACTAAAAATAAAAGAAAGACTAATAAATAACAAAAATACAATAAAACCCCAAAAATAACCCCTAATTCTTCATTCACATCATTCTCTCCGCCTTCGAAAAAGTTCGTTATCGAACTTTTAAGTTGAAGTCGAATGCAAAAATTCCCAAAATTGCGGAAGAGGCAAAACTTGAGGGGCCAAAATGTAATTTCTGAAAATTTTGAGGAAGATTCTTCAAATCTTGCATTAATCTTCATCTTCTTCCTCATGCCAAACATGTCCAACATAAAAATATGTACCACCCGGATCAAAAAACAAGGTTTTGAAATGAAACCCTAGTTCTTGCACATGTTGGTGGGTGCCACCTAGGGCAGAAGAGAGATCGACTACCAGAGGAGGGGCGTTGACAAAAATGGGTCAAAACCCTAGGGTTTCATGGCCGCCGACATGTCCAAGGTGGATTCTGGCCACCGGAGTAGGGGTTTGATTCAGACAGAGGGGTGCAGTGGGGCTGGTGACACTTCTGGCCAGATCTAGAAGGGTTTGGGTCAGATCGGGGGTCAGGGGAGATGGATCGACGGGTGGAGGGGGTTTTCGGTCTCTGTTAGGGGGTGGCGGTGGACGGTTTGGAGTAAGGTCTGCCTCTGGTGGTTTGCGACCTCCACCAGGGCAAACACTAGTGGTTCCGTGTTGCTTTTAGGGGTAGGAGGTAGTCCGGCGGGTTGGAGTTGGTTTTCGGTGGGCTGGGGTCGACTAGGGTTAGGAACGGTGGGGTTTTGGCTCAGGTATTGTTCAGAATGGGGTTTCGGTATTGGTTGGGATAGTTTTGGATAGTGGCGACTGGATTTGGGTTGGTTTTGTGAAGTCCGGCTAGTGGTTTGAGGTGGTGGGGTGTTTCTTGATGTGGTGGTGGTGATTTGGAGATAAATGGGGCTAGGGCTAGGGTTTTTTTGGGGTAGAAGGGTGGAAATGGTTGCGGAAGCATGGGTAAATGGGTTTTGGGGGCTAGGGTTCGGGTTTTGAGGTCGGTGTGAGGGCGGTCCGTGGTGGTTGCCGGTGATGGAAGTCGCGCATTCATCACATCCATTTGAACCTTCAATTGGTTGAGGGTTTCCATGATTTGTTCGAAAGGGTTTGCCGCGGAGGTGCTTATCCTTTCTTGAACCCACCTTGACGTTGTTTACGAGTTTTTGTTTTTTTACAACAACAACAACAACAACTGGTGGATCGACTAGGCTCTGATACCAATTGACGTAAATGACGTCAAATGGGAGCAAGAAAAGATAATTCTTTCTCAAACTTTCTCTAATCAAATATCATAAAATGGAAGAATGCCTCAAATGAGGCTACATAAAGAGTATTTATAGGAAGGAGGTTGCTTGGCCTCTAAGCTAAGAATCTAATTACATTTATGTCCCTAAGAGCCAATTAACCTTCCTTCCTCTAAATACTAAACAAAAGGAAAATTACAATGAATACTAAAAATAAAATAAAGACGAACAAATAACAAAAAATTAAAAATAGTAAAAATAACCCCTAATTCTTCATTCACATAAAAAACTTTCTCCAAATGAGGAGTACATGGGGTATTTATATGAGGAGAATTACTTGCTAACAAGTAATTACCGAAATGACTAAAAGGGGTAAGCATTAACAAAACAAAAATATACCTAATTAGTCGCAAACATGCTTGGAGACCAATTAAAAGATATAAAAGGAATAAAGGAGCTAAAATAAAAGAAAACTAATAACAAATATTAAAATGACTAATATGTCCAAATATGAACCCATTTCCATTACTTTCCCCGACTTAAAAAAAGTTTGTCCTCGAACTTGAAGGTTGTTGACGCCTATAAAATGATATAGAATGGTCTTTATCATTTTATAAACGTCAACAAAAGGTAAGCGGCAACGCGGTTAGGCCTCTTTCCATGAATTCTTCAGTTTGAAATGGGAGACGCCCTCGTACGTGACTCGCGTACAAACTTGCAAGGAACGCAAAAAAATTAGGCCAAAATTGCGAGGGTTTTGGCTTTCTTGATTTTCTTTGGCTGCCGAGGAGTTCGGGAATATGATTTCCGGCGAGGGGTTTTGATCGGCTAGCGTTTCCGAGGAGTTTGGTTAGTTTGTAAGGTCCGGGAAGACCGAAAAAGCCATCCGGGGGCGTGAAGGCAGAATTCTTCTCTGGTTCGGGTAGGGTATCCACCGGGGCGGGACGGTAGGGTTTTCTCCCGAGGATTTCAGATTTTTCGGCTTGTCCGAGGAGTATGTCTGCTTCATTGGGGCCGCCGGGAACACCGGAAAAGTTGACGGAGGCGGGTTGCTTGGATGTTTCGGAAATTCCAAAATTTCCGATTTCTGTGACGTGTTTAGACCGTCTGCCTATAGGTTCCCTTCCAACTCTTCGGGATGGTGGCTGTTCTCGGTAGGTGGTTGTTTCATGGTGAGGAGACGGAAGAGAAAATCAAATTTCTTGTTGAATTCTAGGGCTTGTTGATCGGTCTTGTGTCTTAATTTTTTGAATCTCTTGTTGTTGTTTGGGTTTTTTCAAAGCCATTGATAATGTAGCGTACGATTTGTTGATAAACTACACACCAATACACCAACACACCAATACACCAATATTGGAGCGACACCTGCTCTAATACCAATTTGACGTAAACTACACGTCAATGGCAAAAAACAAAATAAACACCAGCTCTAGAGAGAGAAACTAAGAATTTCTCATATTCCAAAATGAAAACTATCTTCAAATGAGGAGTACATGGGGTATTTATATGGGGAGAATTGCTTGCGAACCAAGTAATTACCTAAATGACTAATAGGGGCAAGCATTAACAAAAATATACCTAATTAGTCCCAAACGCGAAGACTAATTGAAAGACATAAAAGGAAATAAAAGAACTAAAATAAAAGAAAACTAATAACAAATATTAAAATGACTAATATGTCCTAATATGAACCCATTTCCATCAGTAAGTCTCATTATAAATCATATCTTTATTTTAGGTATGACTTGTTTTTGAGATTTGAAGAATCAATTTTTGGAGGACAGCAGGATATTGAAGTTTCTTGCATGGAGACATGTGATAATTGTGGGGGGACAGGTGCAAAATCAAGCAGTTGCTTAAAATCATGTACTGACTGTGGAGGCAGAGGCGGAGTGGTGAAAACTCAGAGAACCCCATTTGGAATAATGTCTCAGGTAATTCCACACCACATTAACATTTGGGATGGGTGATAATTGATTATTATTAGGCATTTAGATTTGTTTTTTACTAACACTTTGACTTTCTAGCTTGGTCATTGGCAAAATGCTGTTGGTTGTTTGTTCTTTTGTTGATTATTTCTGAAAATACTAAAACACAATGCTGATATTTCCTGCATTCTTATTCTTGGTCAGAACTTCAGAAGAGGTAACATCAGGTATTTGCATTGGGTGGTCTATTTGGAGAGAGAAAAGCAGGAGATGCTTTGAGAATGTTGAAAGTTAGATTTCTAATATTACGTGCTTTAGTTTTTCGGTCTCACGAGGAGTATCTCATCCTTGTAGTTCCTTTTGTTGATTCCTTAGGAACTCCTGTGTTAGGGGTAAAAGTGTTGCCTTTATTTGTTTCGACCTTGCATTTGGTACCCCCCCTCCGTTCTTGTGTACGTCTTCTTTATGTGGGTTCCGCCTCCTTGGTTTCTCACAGGCTCTTTGAATATATTTTACTTCTAAAAAATAGAGGTGTTTATATTTACCTCTTAATGCTAAATGAGTTGAATTTAGTATTCGGAATTAAGGGCAAGCTCCCTCATAATGCCAAACCTTAATCTAATATCTTTTCAATTTTACCCCTCTTACTTTTGGTAGAATCCACTTGTGTATAATAGTTTGAAAAATAAGTAACGATGGTAAAATGGTCCATGTTATATGTAGTCAAGATTCAAAATCAAATAGGTTGAAGCAAACAACATCCATTCAGACGAAAACAAATAAATTATTTTTCAGAGTTCCTATTCAGCATCAAAGACTCAACATTCAACATTAAGCATTTGAAGTTTAAGAAAAGAAACTTCACAATTATCATAACATTCACATACATGATGAGATATTCCTTTTTTAATTTCATGATCTTGTTCGAATCATTGTTATAGGTATTGCATAACTATGATACAGTTATCTTGCTCTTCTCTCCGATCCTCTGCCTCCTCTTAGGATTTGCATTGCAAATGCATCTTAGAAATTTGCCGTATGCATAAACAGATAATATGTAAAAAGGCAAAGTTGAACCTTATGGTTATAAGATATATGCCGATAGACTGTTCACCGTTAGATTGATTTATAGGGTGATAGATAATGTCTTCCATTATATTGATCCACTGTTACTGAATCAGTATAATGAAATAACCTCTCAAAGCCCCTAATGTTCCTAGTCAGCATAAGACACACATGATCAGTTTCCCATACCTTCTAAGCACTATTGATTCGTCAGTCTCGCCAATAAGGCAGAGGAGTCGATAGCAAACATGGCATCACCCACAACAAACCGAAAAGAGCAAAGAGGACAGTCATGCCAACCAATTGGAAACCTGCCACTAAGTTTTCACAACCTTACTCCATGCGGCAAGCTAGAGTCACAGGCATGCCAACCAAATTTCTACAAACTGAACCCGGCCTCAATAAATCTTCCTTCTTCTTTGAAGAACCTTTTTTCACAATTATATTGGGTCTCTTCTAACAAAAGCCAAAGCATTGCATCCCTGGCTTCCCTAAACACCGGCTCCCTTCTTCGGAATATCTTCTTGAATAGAAATCTCATGAATGATCATATTGATAAATTTGTTGCCTTGCTCCATTTGCTAGAGGGAGTTAGATTAAACGGGAATGGGGGGACGATAAAAAGGTGGAATTTGCATGGGGATTCTTGTAAATCATACATTCTGACCTTCATTCAGCACTTTCACTTTGCTTTATTGCTCCCTTAAAGTTTATATGGTTTAGTGGTATTCCTTTAAAAGTCCAAGTGTTTGCTTGGTCAGTGGCTCATGGGAAGGTAATACTAATGCAATGTTCCAAGTGAGAATGTAAACTTGGCGCTTAGCACAAATTGGTAGGAATTATGCTACAACACTGGTTAAGGCTTAGATCACATGTTGGTACATTGCAAGATTGCTTCTTAGATTTGGGAAATTGTTTCCATGGAATTGTGAATAGGAGTGCTTACTAGACAAGCTAAACATTTTTTCTTGGTGGAGTCTATTAAGCATGGAAGAGAGAAGAAATCAAGGGATTTGTGGGGATGTATAGTCTTGGCTGCATTTTGGATAATATGGAATGGAAGAAATGTGAGTCTTTGAAGCCAAGAAAATATAGACAAGGAGGAGCTTTGGGGAAAATCAATATTTCAGCCACTATTTGCCCGTTTTTGTCACCTCTTTTAGAAAAAAATTGCCTTTTTATGGTTTTGAATTTGAATTAGAATGCTTTTATTTGGGTTTTCTGATTTGTACAAGGGTGTTTTAAAACAGCTCTGTATTGCTATTGATGGACAGCTTGTCCCAACATCTTTTATGCATCTTCTATCTATCAAATGAATTTCTGTTTCCGATAAAGAATAATACGTCAGGAGGCTATAAAAGGGTACTCTTGATTAGAATAAGTTACCTACCTTTTGATAAGTACATCTGCCTCAACCCTATTATCATTTTCTTGACATTGGATCCCAAAATCATTAAACTTGTGATTAGCAACCAACAGAAAGCTCCAAATCAAAAGAAACAATGGAAGCCTCAAATGACATTAAACTTGTGAATAGCACCCGGTGGAAGCTATAAATAGAAAGAAACAAAGAAGTGAATGTCATTAATCATTACATTTCAAAGTTCAAAGTGGGTCAATGAAGGCTTTTGGCTTTAATAGTTAAGGTCAGATTCTTCTTTACATGATGCAACACGCAAAATTTCAAGTCGTCTATATCAGGTCATACCTTTGTAAACTCATTTTGACCCACATTTTGTTGTTTTGGGCCCAAGTGTTTGTGGCTTTAGTTTGCTTACTAAAGGTGAAGAAGGGATTGCTCTTTTCTCGTACAATTGAGCTTTAAAAATAGAAAAGACCAGGGAAGGGTATGATGGAGGTAAGGAAGGTCTATAGCAAGGGATATATCGCTCGAGGTTGACGATTCGTTTAAGAAGGTCGGCACTGGTCATTGTTCAGAGACTCGACTGAGGAATAAGAAAAGAATGATATGTTTAATTACATTTTATAAATTGAAATTTAATTTATTATGAATAGAATGGCATGATTAATGTTACTTAATAATGCAATATAATAATTGTTTGAATGGCATAATGTTATACAACAATGTAAAATGGGCATTGTTATAATGTGCCGTAATCTGTTTTTATAATTATTTAAGAATAAATTTATATTTTCATTTGTTATCTGTTTTAGGCAAGAGTTTGAGGTGTCACTATAATCATTTATGATAATTTTAGTGCTTATCCAATTGTAGACTTGTACTTTTAGATTTTTTTTTTTTGAATTTTCACATAGGTTTTTGGCCCTAATTAGTATCTTATGTGTATCCCTTGAAATCTATACTGAAGCTGAAGTTGAGCGATTTAGTCCTTGTCAGATGCAACATTTTTGAATAATGCAAGATTTGGGCCTTTTTTTGTGCAGTAAGATCTATTTTGCAATCAATCAAACCCGGGGGTAGATTTTACTAGGAAGGATGATATGATTGAGGGTAATGCAGTTAGTGACATTTATTCCCACCCCGTTTTGTGTGTGTGTGTGTGGAGGGGGGGGGGGGGGGGGGGAGGAGGTATTTTTGAGGAAACCCCCCCTGCTTTTGGTGTTGAGATAGTTGAGTCACAGTATGATCCCAATGTTTCTTCCAACAATTTTTTGTGTAACCACAAGCATTTAGAGGGGGGATTGGTATCCAAAGGGATCTTTGAAAATTGATTTGCTCTAGGTTGTTGTGTGTGTGTGTGGGGTGGTGTGTGTGTGTGTGGAGGTGTGTGTGTGTGTGTGGAAGTATGATGTTTATGGCAGTGATAATAAGCTGTATGAAGATGACTTGGACACTTTTTTGGATTCTTCGGAGCGGAAACGAGCAATTGATTAGTTTAGAAAGCACGAAGATAGGCTTGATTCACCAATTCTGAACATTATGCTCTATTAATTTTAGAGTAATATCAGGATGGAGAAGGGGGAAAGAGAACTCCTGGAATTGGTGCATGTCCGCATAGGTATTTTTCCCACTCCTGTTCTGCACAATTCGGATTCTTCTTTTTGTTAGAAAGAATTGGGTATGTCTATTGAGGGGGTTGGAAGTGAAAGGGCATCTCAAGGTTGTCAATTACTATTGGAGAAAATGGGATGAATCTTGTTAGTCCATTAGGGGAAGATATCAGGGTTGAAGTCCCAGTTAATTTCTTCAACAGATCTCACAGTTCTCCCCCGTTTTTTATTTTTTTCTTGAAACATTTCGATGTTTTGCTGTTGCATCGTGAGTAATTTATTTTTTGTATTACTTTCGTCTACTATTATCTTTATGCTATACTTCCATAACCTAATTCAACCTCTCGAGTAATTAGCTTTTATAAAGGTTTAAAATCTCGCAACCTGTATTGAACTTTATTATAATTACTATTGTTGGTTGTTGTTGAGAATATCAAGTTCTGCATTGGGAAAGTAAAGCCTTGTATAGTATAAAAGATCATCGGGACCTTCCACCCATAACCAAATTGTTTTGGGTTGGATACTCCTATTTTTAACATTGGCTCGCCTAGTGGCCCAATTATTTGATGCCACCCAATATAATCTGTGCACATGTTAGGCGGAAGTCACGTCACATGTGTTTAGAATATAAAGTCCCACATCAAAAAATTAAAGCTTGCACAACCATAGTATATAAGATCCTAGGTCCCTCCTCCTACAACTAATTGGTTTTGGGTTGGATGCTCCAATATTTGACATTTATTATTAAATAAAGGTTAAGTTGCACTAACCCTCCGAACTATTTTGGGTTTACCGGTCACTCTACTCACCTAAAAAATCGAACGAAGTGCCTAAATTTACCACCGGTGACAATTAGCCCCCAAATTCAGGTTTTAAGGGTATTGGGGTGGTAAAATATCTAAATACCCCAGTATTGTTTTACAAATTACCCTCTACCAAAAAACACTCAAAATAAAAAGTATATTCTCAGAATCAAACACACAGGCACACTTTTTGCAAACACAAACACATCTCCCAAATTGATTCAAACTTCCCTCTTCTATAAAAAAGAACCCTCAGAAATAAGAAAAATACTAAAGGAAAACTGATGCGATTCAACCTTCCACTCAAAAACAAACAGAGGGGGGAACGGATACATTTCAAAGTAGAATTTATTCTACATTTTCTTCAAACCCTAAGATCTTAACACCTCCTGTTGCCGTAGCAACCATCACCACCATCTCTAAAATCCCTTTCGTCAGATTCATTGAAACAACACCCCATCAATGTTTTGCTCATAAACACACCCTGCTGTTGCGATTTGCGTACACACAGAGCTGTTGGAATGTTGCTATTTGCATACACACACTGAATTCATCAATCAAGCCTGCCCCCACCATTTTTTGCTTATAAACACACACAGCTGTTGCGATTTGCATACGGTGAAGGTCACGCGTCTCTCTCTCTCTCTCTCCGAACGAATCGTTTTATTTTGGACTCAAATCTGTAAAGTTTCAATGCAAGTTGATTAGAGTTCGAAACCAACTTGCAAACCCTGATTTACAGATCTGCAACTCAAAACATTGGGTGTTGATTTGCAACTCAAAACATTGGTTATCAATTCCAACTCAAATTACATTTCCATGAGCAGATTTACAATTCAAAACATTTGAGCTTGAGTAAAGTATCCTCATAACTTTTCGTGGGTTTTTATTTTGATTTTGAGGGTGTTCTATTTTGAAGTTACTTGATTCGATTTTTAATTTCAAATAACGGGTACTTTGGTCATTTAATGGGCTTATAAAAGGGCTAAGGGTATTTTAGACATTTCGCAACACCGAAACCCTTAAAAACCCGAATTTCTGGGTTAGTACTTAGTTGTCACAGGTCGTAAGTTTTGATGTCACTTTGTCTTTTTTTTAGACGAGGGGGTGACCCATTAACCCAAAATTGTTCAGGGGTGTAATTTAATTTTACCCTTAAATAAATGATATTACTTCTTTAGTGTCTACAGTTTTCTATTTATTTAATTCAAAAGATGAGACTTTGTCTGTAAATAGAGTAGATTGACAACTCGTTTTCTACCCCCTGTTTTACATTTCTTTTCCTTTTTTGACATATTGTATATGATGTTCTATGATTTTTAGGTATCTACTTGCTCAAAATGTGGTGGTGATGGCAAGAAAATCACTGATCGTTGTCAAACGTGTGGTGGCCAAGGTAAAGTACGGTCAAAGCGAAATATCAAAATAGTCATTCCACCTGGAGTTAGTGATGGGGCTACAATGCAAGTCCGAGGAGAGGGAAATTTTGACAAGAAAAGGTGTGTAATTAACATGAAGATTTAGCTCAAATATATATAACATGAAGTTTGTGATTTGAGATGCAGTCAGGTTTCTAAGAAGCTATTTAATTTAGATTAAGAAAATAGTTAAGCTCTTGTTTTTGTGATATCTGATATACAAGTTATTATAAGGGTTATTTTAAAATTTTAGACAGATTACCAGGCCTGTTTTCAAACCTGTTATAAGTTGGTCCTTTTTGAAAATTTTCAAATTGAAGCTTGGGAAGTCTAATTCCTAATTAGACAAAACTCACTTTAAAGTTCTAAGTAATAGAAGATATGGGAGCGTTTTAGTAAGTACACTGGAATATAAGTGTGCCAATATGTATATCAAAGTTAAGGTACGAGTTGCATTGTTTGACAATATTGAAGCTTAGTTTTATTGTTGTTCGACTGCTGGTTGGTTTGGGACAAACAGTGAAGAGATTAGTTGATTCAAATTACGAATTTGAAGGCATTTGCAGCAAGAGAATTTCCTAGATACCTTCATGTTTGAATTGCAGAAAAAATGCTGTTTATCAGGTTTTTGGAGCTCATTATTGTCAATTAACACTTTTTTTTCTTGTTGAGTTTGGATCTTAATGTAATAAATCACGTGCTTATCTTTGTCGGAATCTGGCGACAACTTCTCCAAATTGTTCCTCTTCGAACATAAAAGATCAAGCATTCTTCCTCCGGATGGTATCAGCCTTAAATCCGTCCAAGTGGTATCAAACCAATTAAACCAGTTTGTAAATCGCTCCAACGTAGTCTCAGCTCACTTCAGCTCCTTTTGTCTAGTTTCAGCCCAACTTTCAGCTTTCGTTTCTGTAGGAGGGTACTTTAGATTGTAGATGGAGGCGTAACCCTATTTGAGTATGGTAATGATAAGCTAATTTGGCCAGAGCTTTGGATTAGTGATAGGACACGCAAACACAAACCCAATGAAGATAGGCTCAATATAAACTCTCAAATCTCTCATGTATAACTCAGAAAGTAGTAATGAAACTTAGAAGTAACTTAGCTAGAGGGAGAGAGAAATAAGCACCCTAGATACACTTTGGCAGACAGGTATAAACACACCAAAAAACCCCTCAAGAATCTCTGTCAAGCATTAAAAGTTTCGTAATAAATAACAATGGTGAGTGAGTAAACCCCTCTGGTTCGCAATAACTCTCTCTGAGTGTATATTTTCTCTAGTAATAACTTCTAAACTCTCAAAGAATCATCAGAACTCTCTAAAAAGATCCCCTCTCCTCAAAGGTGATTGGAGTCCTTAAATAGCCCCCCACACCACCCTCGAGGCAACTCAGTCATCAATGCCTGTGAAAGACCTCCTCATACTTTATGTCACAAACATTAAATACCTGATGCACTAGTTGGCTCCACGTCATAAACATTAAATGCCAAGATATGCCTTTTTGCCTAACCACTGTGTGTCAGGGGGTTGTCGCAGAGGTGGCTCACCAACTGCCTGACAGCCCCAAATACCACGGTGGTTTACTCAAGTGCATGTCTGACATTGTTTAGCTGGTTAGTGACATCACCTACAGTAGATGTGACATTAAGTAAAGGCTGTTCGGTTCACAACTCAACGCCCGATGGAACTCCAAGCTGCTCCGCCCGAGATTCCACGGTCAGGGTTCTTCGATGTTTTACCAGGTGTATCTAAGATGGTCAGGACAAGCCCCAACGGTGCCTCACTTCTCAATCCTCCAAACCAAGTCCCTCTAAAGTTCCCACGACGAGGTCATTTGATAGAGCATGAAAACTCTCCCAGGCACTGCCAAGCCTGGTCTCTCGCGAGTACCGTTTGACCTCACACTAAAACTCATTATTATTCTCGTTACGTCATTACAACCGTTATAGCTTACAGTTAACATAAACAGAAATACCATATGACTAATACAACAAGCTAAAGTATAAGTTGCCACACCAATCTGCCTCGCTGAGTTGCCACGCTTGTGCTGTCTCGGTTGCTTAATCTCAAACACTTATTGCCAGTTAGGGAATTATCCCTAAACTCAGGATTACTTTCAAGCCCCCTCTACATTTGCCCCTTCGTGGATAGATTTGTTGGAACAAGAAATGTCGGCACGAAATTTCTCAATCCGATGAACCTTCTCTGTGTGAAAAAATTCTGGCCTTCTTTCCCTCGTTAGAACCGCAGCGTTATAACCTCCTGGAAAAAGTAAAATTCTCCCCGATGTACCTGAGCCGAAGCGCCATAACTAATTGGTGTTTGGGCGAAGGGACATCGCCTTTTTCCTGATGTTGAGCCTCATCCGTTCTAGCTTTATTATTTAAAATTCTCCCGGGAGGCCTACTAACCTTCTCCAATACTCGTTTGGAGCCATGGGAAGTGAAATTCTCTCTTGTAAAGCTTCACTATGTTTGAAAAAGCAGAAATTCTCCCCAATGTAACTGAGTCATAATTTAAACAGTGTTTGGACATGTGGTGAGGGGACATCATAGCTTTTTTGAACCGTTGAGGGACTGTCTTCGTTGGGAGTCTTGGATATGTCTGACATAAATTTTGGCGCCAAAACTCAAACTTGCTGGAGAAGGCAACGTTTTCTATTCTCCGTGTGTCCCTTCCTTAATGACGTGGCGCTGCCTTTTCGATTATCAGAATAGTTCCCGGAGTGCCACGTGTTTATTTGAAATGATTATAGGCGGCCTTGCACGTGCGATGGTGGGAAACTTAAAAGGCGAACTAAGAAATTTCAAACGGCTATATTCAAACACTTAACTCATTGTTCTCTTCCTTTGCCTTCATCTTCTTCAAACTTCCATTCGCTTTAGTGAGAGAAAGTCTGTGAGAACTCCATTGCTGTTAAGCTCTTACCTACTTCTTTCCTCTCTTATCTTCTATACCACCACCTTTCTCGAAGCTTTTCTTTTACTTCGTCATTATCTGTCATATCGTCCTCAAGCAACCCCACCGTATCTGCTACCAGTGCTCCGCCTGCTACCTCTACTACTGCCACCGCCCCAGATGTTGCCCGCCAGGAACAACTGAAGTTTTACCGTCGATCCCCTATTTTTGGACAGGGTGACGATTTTGCTGGACTTTGCAAAACCTGTGTTTTCAACGCTAAGTATGATGCCCTAACACTTGGTGATGAAGACGTTGCTGACTGGGGCTTTCTTCCTCCCGAGGGGACTCTTCGATTTGGTTTGGAGCGAGGAGACTTCCCGTGGTCCCACATCGATTTCGAAGCGCCCGGGGGTTCTCATGCTCACTTTGCTGCCTGGAACTCCCATATGCAGAGTTCCCATGCTGATACGCTCACCAAAATAGGGCTTCAACGGGCTAAGTGGTTTGGTTCGCAATAATGCTGCCCTTCCTATTCTGTTGTCTCGTTGAAACGTTACCACTCATACGTTCATTGCTGCGTGGGGCGATTTCTCGATAACGTTGGAAGACGTGTGTGAGCTCTTAGGCCTTGAAGCAACAGGCCATGAGCCCTATGTTGATGAGGCTCTAGATGCCCAAGAGACCGTGATCGTTTGGAGCTGGACCGTATATGCCGAAGTTACATCGGTTCATCGAACAAGGCCACTTTTTCTCCACTCATCAATTATTTCTTCAAGGATTCTGCTACATGCAGTTCTTCTACAGAGGCGCCTGACCAAGGTACACCGTTGGAACTTCCTGCCTATATCCTTGTCATTCTTTCCCGTTTCTTTCTAACGGAGAAGCCCAACGATCAACCCCGAAGGGACCTTATCAATATATCTCTTCGTTTGGCTCGAGGCATCAAGCTTCCCCTTGCTGCAATTGCATTGGGATCCCTCTACACATGGCTTGATAGGGTTCTCTTTGACATGGAACGATCTCTAGGTTGTTATAACTTGGCCAATTTTGCCAACTTTGTCCTCCTGACAAGCTTCCTCTACTTCCGTTTTCCTGCCGTAGCAGCCAAGGCCAACCGCCCCCCTTCGGGGGAAACAATTCTACCTCCACGCTCCTTTGTCTATCATAAGAAACAAAGCCGAAATGAGTTGATCTCTATTATTGATCGTCCTGAAAACTTTGTAATGAGGCCCTACGAAGAGGATATCTTCGTCCATGCTTGTGGTTTTTTTCAGCATGAAGCAAGGATGGTGGATGTAGGCGTAGATATTGAAGACCCCTCGCTGGCTGTGGTCCTTCTATTTTCCCCAGGGTACCTTCCTTCTTACACAGAGTGCGGGTATACCGGCGAGCACTATAATCCCAACCGATGCAACCGCCAGTTTGGTTTTGATCAGGGGGCTCCTCGCCCAGTTTTCCAATCATCAAACCCCAAGATTTCCTTTAGCGAGGCGTGTTCTCTGTTTTCTTCAACTGCGGCTTGGGGAATATGTTCTGCAATGGCTGGGAGAGTCACCATTCCCAACATTACCAAGCGAGGGGACGTGACCCCTCTATTTGCCACAAGATACTGGCCCAAACAACTGGCTGAAATTGCCGAGTTCATCGAGGGAGATCCCGTGTATCCTCCGGTTCTTTCCTTTTCTGCGTTGGAGTTGGGGTTAAAGGGTAACTCCGTTCTTGGGATTGAGTTCCCTCTAAGTAAAACCCCCAAGGTACGTCCCACTGAGCTTCCCCCACTCTGTCCCCTAATCCCTACTGTCACGGCCAAACCCAAAACCGTTGCAGCCCCCGAAAAAACTGCCCCTTCTACCAAAGTTGCTACTGGTGAAGGGTCTTCTCAACCGCCTGCCAAGAAAGCAAAAAGAACCAAAAGCGGGAAGTCCTCAACAACGAAACCACAATCTAAGTCCCAGGCAACCGTGGCAGCCCCCCCTATAGCCTCTGTTCCCTCCCCCCCCCACCCATGTCCGCAGAAGTGGCCGAGAGGTTAAGGAGGGAAGCTTAGGCTGAGTTAGATCGAATAAACGTTGAGTTTCAACGGCGAGCTGTCGTCGTTCCTCCTTCGGTTGCTTTTCCCACGGTCGTGGTTGATCCTACCGAGCCAACGGCAAGGAGGAGGCAAAGTTCAGGGGTTCTTCGAGGTGCTAGTACTGGAGCATCGGGGATAAGGAAGAAAACTCTGGGTATCAAGTCCCAGAGGAAACAGACTCCCAATGTGCACCTCTCTCCTGCCCCAACTGTTGCTGCCTCCCCTCCTTCTTCGCCAATGGATATATCCCCTCGTTCTCCTTCCGGATCTGAGGTATGTATACTTGTTTTATTCTCATTTTCCCTTTGCTTAAGGCTAGTTGCATTTGCTTATTTTTTTCTTGATAACTTTGGTGCAGGGGGTTGAAGAGGAAAGGCCCAATCCCCCTAGTCCTCCCGTGAGCCCTTTCGTGGGGGGACGTTTTGGTATTTCCCGAACCGATGTGACTCCTCCCCGTTCCCCCATGACCGTGCTTACCTATTCCCGTCGTTCGGCCTCACAACGTGCGAGGGATGTTGCTATGGGTGGTGATGCTGTTGAGTCTGTGGGCGTCTCTTTGCAACCAGAGACAACTCCCGCAGCCTCTTTTGACTTATCTCCTCCACCCGAGGTTCTTCTGCCCATCGTACTAGCTGCAGAAAGTGACCCCGAGGTAAGATTTCATCCATAACTTTCTTTGGTCTGACGTCCTTCGCCCCATTTTTCGTTTATCGTGCTGAACTTTGGGATGTTGGGTGCTCTAGGTTGAAGTGTCCTCGTTGTTAGCCAACATTCTTCTTCCAACGGTGCTGGCGAGACCTCTGACCGCCAATCCCCTTTTTAGTGCCATAACTGAGGTAAGTAGCGCCTAGAGGTATTTCTCCCTTTTTTCTGTACTTATTCCTCCTTTCCAACACTTAGCTTCATTGTTGCAGCTTTCTCCCGGTCTTGCTCCACCCTCTTCTCTTGGTGGTCTGCTCGCATATAAGGCCAAGGCCGATGCTTCTGCCCAGCGTGGTGGTTCTTCTGTACCCATTTATGTTGGGGCCTCGCTTGAGAGTCCATCATCTTCTCTCAGTGAATCGCCCATGCTGGCTTTGGTACCTTATGTTGGTGGGGGAGTTTTGCCAACCGCTGAGGCTTCTGCGACCAGGGGTCCCGTTGTGGCTTCTGAGGTAATGAGCCCGCCTCCAATGGTTTCTGCCCCTATGGACGCCACGGTGATTCCCGTTCTGGCTCCTGCCATGACTGAGGTATTTTGTTAATTCTCTGCATTTTTGTTAAAGAATTTTCGCAAACTGCACCTATATGGTGACTTAACAACGAAAACGCTTGCTAAGATTTTTCATAAACTCCACCTATAACGGTGACTTAACAACGGAAACGCTTGTTAAGATTTTTCATAAACTCCACCGATATTGGTGACTTAACAACGAAAACGCTTGTTAAGAATTTTTCATAAACTCCATCTATAACGGTGACTTAACAACGAAAACACTTGTTAAGATTTTTTTCACAAACTTCATCTATAACGGTGACTTAACAACGAAAACACTTGTTAAGATTTTTCATAAACTCCACCTATAACGGTGACTTAACAACGCAAGCACTTGTTAAGATTTTTCCATAAACTCCACCTGTAACGGTGACTTAACAACGCAAGTACTTGTTAAGATTTTTCTATAAACTCCACCTGTAACGGTGACTTAACAACGGAAACACTTGCTAAGATTTTTCGTAAACTCATTATTTCTCCTGCATGTTCTCAGGTTGCTCGAGAGGACTCTCCACTAATTCCCTCGCCCATTGCCTCGCCACTTCGTGAACCTGTCTCATCCGAAGAGTCTAGCCATAATGATCAAGGTTCTACGACCGGTGCTGCGGCGGAAAGCGAATCTGGGTGTGAGCTTCCCCCGCCTGACCTGGCTCCTCACGCTTTCTGCCTGATGGTACTCCAGCGTTCTCCCCAAATACCCGCTAATCATCGTTTGGTCATCAAGTAACTTGTGAGTTATCATCCTGAAACCTTCACAGTGGACTGTCTTCGTTCCAACGTCTCAGTTATGAGCTACAGGCTCCAAGGCATGGCCACCGTTATTGCTGATATTGCCAACACTCCAACTGCGAACGTGACCAGGCCCCTCCTCAACCAGTTCTTGGGCTATCTGAGGGAGTTAGGTCGTGACGGGTTCCGTTTTGACTAGCTCATCGCACATTTGAAGACTTTGAAAAGCCAGCGGTTAGACAGCCAGAGGGAGCTTTTATGAAAACATCAGGAGGGTCAGAGGGCCGAGGAAGCCAAGCGGGTCGAGCTAGCACCTCTCCTCGGAGCTATTGACAAAGAGGTGGAGGACCTCGAAGAAGCTCTGCGTTTGGCGAAGCTAAAACGAGAAAAACTTCTTATCGAACGTACGCAAGCACAAACTAGGTTGAAAGTTTCCATTAATGCCCAAAAGTCTTGCTTAGAAGCTTCTTTGGGCCTTCTCAGAGATTTTTTCTCCTCCCCAGATTTGTGGTTCCTCTTGGGTCAATGAGTTTTTGTATATGTATTTTCCTTTCTTCTCATGTAATTTCTTGGGCGATAGTTCCCAATTTTGTAATACCCCGAAGTATATGAATGAAAACTATACTTATTCTCATGCTCTTTCTTTGCGTTACAACTGTTTACATAGATTATGGAATATGAAGTTCTGTAGTTCTTTCATCTCTACTTGAATTAAAATAAAGAGGACTTGCATAAACACAATGAACTTGTATATTCATATCAGTTCGATACATTGGTGACCCCAAACGTAATTGCTTACACGTGATAGATCTTCAACCATTTGTTGTTAATCTTAAATGACCCGTCTTCTTCTATCTTAGAAATTAAGCAATAACCTGAGTCATGAGCCTCCTTTACGATGAAAGGTCCCTCCCAATTTGTTGCAAACTTAGGTAGAGGAAGCCCCCTAATATGTTTAACTGCTGCCTTTAATACGAGATCTCCCTCCACGAATTTCCTTGGTCTCACCAAGTTATCATATGCCCTGGAGAGTTGCCTCGTATACATTTGAAAGTGTTGCATCGCATTATCCCTGTGTTCGTCAAACGCTTCCAACTGTACGTGTCTATTCTGAGGGAGCATGCTGCATCGCAGAGCATGTCGAGCCGAGGGAACCTCTTACTCTACCGGGAGGATTGCCTCAGCCCCATAAACAAGAGAGAACGGCGTATACCCCGTAGGCTTCCTCTTAGTCGTCCGATAGGCCCATAAAACGGCTGGTATCTTGTCATCTCATGATCCTGGGAAATCCTTCATCGTTTTAGCCAAGATATTGACCAAAGTGTTGTTAGTTGCTTCGGCTTGACCGTTCCCCTTTGGGTATGCCACCGTCGAAGTGTGGTGGACAATGGAGTATTTGTCTGTGAGCATCGTTACCTCTGAATTGATGAAAGGGGTCCGTTGTCCGAAAGGATGACCTTTGGGATCCCAAAACGGCAAATAATGTATTCTCTGATGAAGTTGGTCACTACTCCTGCTGTTGCCCTTCTCAATGGTATCGCTTCGGCCCACTTTGTGAAACACTCCGTTGCTACCAAGATCCATATCTTCCCCCTCGAAGAAGGGTGTATTGCCCCTACCAGGTCGAACACCCAAGTGTGAAAAGGATAAGGCGTTGCCAGGGAGTGTTAGTCCACTGACGGGGCATGGATCATATTTCCATGAAGTTGGCAAGCCTTGCACCTTCGAACGAACCCAACAGAATCTTTCTCCATCGTTGGCCAATATTACCCCAAGGTCATCAATTGGTCATACAACTTGGCCCCTCTTATATGAGCTGGATCGTGCGCCTGTTTGAGAACCTCGGCCGCTTCTTCCTTCGTGATGCAACGCAACGGCCTGTTGAAGTACCCCCTTCGATAGAGCTGCCCCTCTTAGACGTAGAATCTCAGGGCCCTTCGCCGGAGTCCCATCGCATCAATTTTCTCTGTTGGGATAACTCCATCTTTAATGAAGTCAATATAGGGTTGTCTCCAGTCAGGCTGAGTCTCTACGAAATGACATTCTACTGCTTCGAAGAACAACTGACATTTATCGCATTTCCGTTGTAACTTCGCTGCATCCTGCTTCATGCTAGGCCAAAAATACCCTTACCTTTGAATTCTTCTATAAAGGGGGATCTCAGTCGTTTCGCAGTGTTCTTCGTGCGTTTTCTTCAATCTCTGCCCTGCTTCCTCTGGGCCGATGCACCTTGACAACCATCCTCCTGCGTTTCTGAAGTAAAGGTCCCCCTGGTTTGTAAAGTACTGGGCCAATTCTCTGAGACCCATCGTTCCTCCACCAGACTCCAGTTGCCTCTTAATCTCTCCCCTCCAGCCCGCATCCTCTTCCATCGGTAAAATTGACTGTACCATCGAAGGAGCTGTTCTTCGTTGAATCACGACAGTAGTTGTATCGCTCCTCATGATGATCTTCTAGGCAAGGGTGGCATAGGCGTCTGGGTGACGGTTCATCGTTCTAGGCTGCCTCTTGATCTTGGTCTGATGGAACTAGCCAAGGAGCCTCTGAATGATCGTTCTGTATGGTGGTAGGCTCATGTGTTTCAACGCGTATTATCCGTTCACTTGTTGAACCATCAAGTTTGAATCCCCCTTGATGCAGAGTGAACGAATCCCTCTTCGAAGAGCCTCTAGCAATCCCAATACCAATGCTTCATATTCTGCCTCGTTGTTGGAGCAAGGGAAATCTAACTTGTAGGAAATGCAAATCTCCTCCATTCCTTTCGAAAGGATGACCCCTGCTCCTCCTTTCTTTTCGGCCGATGGCCCATCGAACTGCAAGGTCCAATCCTCGTCCGTTTTGTCTAGATGGTTGGCCTGCAAATCGTCTCCTGGAATATCTTCTTTGGGTGTCTCGAAGGTTCCCGAAGGGAAGATGGCCAACAGATCAGCGTACGCCTGGCTTTTAATTGCGCGAGGGACTACGCACTTTAAGTCATATTCGGAGAGGATAAGGAACCATCTAGCTGCCCTGCCAATCAATATAGTTCTTGCAAGCAAATACTTAATGGGGTCACATCTAGTTATAATATGAATTGTAAAAGGCAACATATAATGTCTAAGTTTTTGCGCTACAAATACTAAGGCCAAACAATGCCTTTTTAAGCTACTATATCTGACTTCTGGCCCCTGGATGATCCTGCTGAGGTAGTAAACAGGCTGTTCTTTCCCATCGATCTCTTGTGCCAGCAAAGCTCCCACGGACCTTGTGGTGGATGTGAGGTACAGCTGCAACGGTATTCCTGCCCTTAGTGGAACCATTGTCTGTGGTGAGATGAGCAGCTTCTTCAGTCCGTCAAGAGACTCTTGGTGAACTGCCTCCCATTTGAACTTCGTGTTCTTTCGCAACAGATGCATTAGTGTGTGTTATCTTGGCTAACCCAGGCACGAATCTCCTAAGGTAGGAGACTTTACCGAGGAAACTCTTCAGCTCCTTTGCCGTTCTCGGACACGGCATTTCTAGGATCGCCCGCTGTTTGTCCTGGTCCATCTGCACCCCTTGTCGATCAACCACAAAGCCTAAGAAATGCCCTTTCTTTGCGTTACAACTGTTTACATAGATTATGGAATATGAAATTCTGTAGTTCTTTCATCTCTACTTGAATTAAAATAAGGAGGACTTGCATAAACACAATGAACTTGTATATTCATATCAGTTAGATACATTGGTAACCCCAAACGTAATTGCTTACACGTGATAGGCCTTCAACCATTTATTGTTAATCTTAAATGGCCTGTCTTCTTCTATCTTAGAAATTAAGCAATAACCTGAGTCATGAGCCTCCTTTACGATGAAAGGTCCCTCCCAATTTGCTGCAAACTTAGGTAGAGGAAGCCCCCTAATTTGTTTAACTGTTGCCTTTAATACGAGATCTCCCTCCACGAATTTCCTTGGTCTCACCAAGTTATCATATGCCCTGGAGAGCTGCCTCGTATACATTTGAAAGTGTTGCATCGCATTATCCCTGTGCTCGTCCAACGCTTCCAACTGTACGTGTCTATTCTGAGGGAGCATGCTACATCGCAGAGCATATTGAGCCGAGGGAACCTCTAACTTGTCTGTGCTTGCGTACGTTCGATAAGAAGTTTTTCTCGTTTTAGCTTCACCTAACGCAGAGCTTCTTCGAGGTCCTCCACCTCTTTGTCAATAGCTCCGAGGAGAGGTGCTAGCTCGACCAGCTTGGCTTCCTCGACCCTCTGACCCTCCTGATGTTTTCGTAAAAGCTCCCTCTGGCTGTCTAACCGCTGGCTTTTCAAACTCTTCAGATGTGCGATGAGCCAGTCAAAACGGAACCCGTCACGACCTAACTCCGTCAGATAGCCCAAGAACTGGTTGAGGAGGGGCCTGGTCATGTTCGCAGTTGGATTGTTGGCAATATCAGCAATAACGGTGGCCATGCCTTGAAATGTAGGAGGGTACTTTAGATTGTAGATGGAGGCGTAATCCCTGTTTGAGTATGGTAATGATAAGCTAATTTGGCCAGAGCTTTGGATTAGTGATAGGACACGCAAACACAAACCCAATGAAGATAAGCTCAATATAAACTCTCAAATCTCTCATGTATAACTCAGAAAGTTGTAATGAAACTTAGAAGTAACTTAGCTAGAGGGAGAGAGAAGTAAGCACCCTAGATACACGTTGGCAGGCAGGTCTAAACACACCAAAAAAACCCTCAAGAATCTCTGTCAAGCATTAAAAGCTTCGTAATAAATAACAATTGATGAGTGAGTAAACCCCTCTGGTTTGCAATAACTCTATCTGAGTGTATATTTTCTCTAGTAATAACTTCTAAACTCTCAAAGGATCATCAGAACTCTCTAAAAAGATCCCCTCTCCTCAAAGGTGGTTGGGGTCCTTAAATAGCCCCCCCCACACCACCCCCGAGGCAACTCAGTCATCAATGCTTGTGAAAGACCTTCCTCATACTTTATGTCACAAACATTAAATACCTGATGCACTAGTTGTCTCCACGTCATAAACATTAAATGCCAAGACATGCCTTTTTGCCTAATCACTGTGTGTCAGGGGGTTGTTGTCGCAGAGGTGGCTCACCAACTGCCTGACAGTCCCAAATACCACGGTGGTTTACTCAAGTGCATGTCTGACATTGTTTAGCTGACTAGTGACATCACCTACAGTAGATGTGACATTAAGTAGAGGGCTGTTTGGTTCACAACACAACGGCCGATGGAACTCCGAGCTGCTCCGCCCGAGATTCCACGGTCAGGGTTCTTCGGTGTTTTACCAGGTGTATCTAAGATGGTCAGGACAAGCCCCAACGGTGCCTCACTTCTCAATCCTCCAAACCAAGTCACTCTAAAGTTTCCACGACGAGGTCATTCGATAGAGCATGAAAACTCTCCCAGGCACTGCTAAGCCTGGTCTCTCGCGAGTACCGTTTGACCTCACACTAAAACTCATTATTATTCTTGTTATATCATTACAACCGTTATAGCTTACAGTTAACATAAATAGAAATACCATATGACTAATACAACAAGCTAAAGTATAAGTTGCCACGCCAAGCTGCCTCGTTGCCACGCTTTAGCTGCCTCGGTTGCTTAATCTCAAACACTTATTGCCAGTTAGGGAATTACCCCTAAACTCAGGATTACTTTCAAGCCCCCTCTACAGTTTCTAGTTCCTTTTTCCCTCTTTTCGGGCTGTGGTTTCACCCTATTGAAACCCTTTTTTCTTTACAATATCTAAAACATGCTTTAAAATGATACAATTCTTTCAACTTTCTTTCTTTCTTAATTATATCTCCTTCAACTTGATATACATGTACACTTGAATTCACATATTTGAAAAAGTTAATCTAGTGAATGGTTCTATTATCCTAACATTGTGTATGATCTTCCTTGAGCATTGAGGTTAGAAAATTTTGGTTAATGTAGATGGGCGGACACTTTATGCCACAAGATGTGGTGGTACAAGCATTAGTTGTTACCGTATTTGACCTTCGGTTATTATTTAGGCTGTTGGGCACATTTGATTTGGACCTTGAGGTCACTCAGATGGATTGTGTTGAGCCTTTTGGGGGTGTTTAGCTGTACTGGTTGATTTGGAATGATCTAATAAAACTATTAACCACCTTCTCCCTTGTAAGTAATGCATACCATTTTGGGGCTATATTGGTTTCGGTACTGCGAGTTGTTGATAATGCTCAAATCTTATGGATGCGTGGATATATTCATTTAGGATTGTTATTCGTATTGGAATCATAATGATAAAGTTACTCTCAATAGTTAATTCTATCGAGTATTGTATTCTAAATTTACTCTGAATTTCACATTCTTCACTATTACGTCATCTTAGTTTTTATTCTCCTCAATGTTGTGGGAGGCTTAGTTTTATAATTATAATCAGCTTCGTATTGGTATTCTCTGTTTTAGTATTCTATTCAATTTGTTTCATTTCTGTGTTTGCGTTGCTAGTTACCTGTCAGTTGCTTAAACACTTTGTGTGTGTCGGGGGGGGGGGGGGGGGGGTCAAGCTTTTTGAAAGGAGGAAGAACTCATAAGACCCTTTATCTCGAATAAGCACAATCCAACTATGTCCTCTCTGAAAGTACTCTCCTCGGGACTATACCATTGTCAACAGCCACAGCCTCTCTCACTCACGGTGGTGCTCAAACAGCGCCAAATTTCTTTTTCCCCCCTTCTCTCTCTCTCTCACACAGAGAGAGAGAGAGAGAGTATTGTTTTTCAACCATTTTGATTCAGCCTATCGACTACTCTCCACGGCTTATATCTGCCAGGGTCATGTTCCTAATGTTACACTAGACTGCAGCCTCTCATAGACTCTCGGCCTTCTGAAGTCCCATATGAAAAATAAAATGGTACACTGTTTTGTTTTATACCATAATGTGTTTCACAACCGAGAAGTTTTTTTTAATTTTTGGCTGGGGGGTGGGAGGTCATTTCAGTTTTGGGTCTGGGCGAGATGAGATAATTAAAAATACCTGCCAAGAAGACTAATTTATCCATAATGATATACGAGGTTGGCTTTTGCTTTGATTTGTTCATGTTTCCAGTTAGGTCACAGTGCCCATGTGTGGTTACCAGGTTCTGGGCATGACGGTGATGCACTTGAGCTTTGTTGATATATTATGCACATCTCTTTTTTTTGTTGAATTTTGGTGAATACAGAGTCTCAAATTTGACGTGTGTGCAAGTTTACAGATGGGTCAAGAATTACTTTCTTGCCGCACTTTCCCTTCTTTTTCTAAAGTAATATATATGATTATGTTTGATTTTTGAGTCAATGCAAGGGAAATACAAATATTATTACCACAAGTACATAAGAAACAATCTTTTGATGCTACTGAGGTAAATGCAGGGGTGTTGCTGGTGATCTCTATTTAGTTCTCCATATTGATGGAAAACATGGAATACAGAGAGATGGTCTTAATCTCTACTCAAAGATTAATGTTGATTATACAGAAGCAATACTAGGGACTGTTATCAAGGTAACTATGATAATGACTTTATAACTTTTAAGTATACGATACGGAACACGGTTTTGGCACACTTTTTTGAGGAACCACACTCTTCCCAAAACATTTTTTGATCTTTATACAATATATTTATTGTAATTTGCTGTTAGTGTCAGCCTTCACCCACATAAAAACACATAACTACTTATGAAATCACTATTCTACAACCTCACCTGCTCATGTTGATTATTATTCTCCTGGTGTTCCGTTTAAAATTGGTAGATATTTAATCTATTCATGCCTTCTTTAAAATGTTTCACTTCTCCGCAAGTCATAAACACACTAGTGAAATTGGTCAATAAGTCAAATGAATCGAACAGAAACTCTATAAAAAATCTGAAAATGTACTTTGCCTATTGATGTTATTCTATGGAGGCCTCGACTTGACAACAAAAAAAAGATCTCTTCCCCCCTCCTCCAAATTATAAAAGATGCTAATAAAATGTCAAAAATAGGGTGCCATCCGATGTAAATCTACAAATGCGGAATCGTTATTATTACACTACACAACAACTATTATCTACACAGCAACAACAACAAATAAACTAAACTAATGAAATGGATTTCTTTCTTTCTTTCTTTCTCTCTCCATTCTCCATTCTCAATATTCAAGGTTGATTACAAATGAGGGCCAAAGGCCTATTTATAAGAAGAGTTAGCTTGCTAGTCAAGCTAATACCCAAGAAGATAAAAAAGGACAACTAATACCTAAAAATGACCCATTAGCCCCAAACATGCTTGGAGACTAATTAAACACTAAAAATGAAATAAAATGACAATAAACCCTAAACTAAGAATGGAAAATAAAAGATAGTCTTCTCCCGGAGGCACAACCACGCACCACATGTCGCTATAAATCTCATGCACATCATTCTCCCCGTCTTCGAAAAAGCTCATCCTCGAGCTTGGAGGGGGTGGCTCATCAACGCCAATTGTACACGAGTTGCAACAAGTGTTATCTTCCAAAGTAAAACCCAAATCAAATCCAACACGCAAATGGATCGGCCAAACTTTTGTTAGACCCATATGGATCTTCAACAGTAGGGACTAATATACTCGAATCTCAACGATGCCCCCTTACGGAATTCGAGCAACCAAAAACTGACGACCATATCCGCCTTCTCAACACCAAGAGCACATGGTTGCCACTTGGTCTGGTGGACCCTTGAATCCGACCGGATGGGAACTCCGGCGACCGCACCTTTGCGAGTACGATGGCGAAACAAATGGACTGAAGATGGCGACATCCCGAAAAGCCGGACTAAAAATAACAAATAGTCTGAAAATGGATTCCAAGTGGGTACATTTCTCATGGAAGTCATTTGTTGTGTTAAAAATTGACCGGATTAGAGGTCAATAGGGAGGGTGAGATCGGCTCAAAGTAGGTCAGGCTCGTTTTGGGTTGGATGTGCTTGCAGTTGGGCATTAATGAGTGGGGAAAGGGGAAAATAGGGTAAAAAAAGAGGGATGGGGCTGTTTTGGTTTAAGAAAAAGGGGGTTAGGGTTTTGTATTTGGGGTTTGAGGCCAAATATGGTATATTTTGTGTAGCAGGGCTTGATCGGAGTAGTCGGAGGCTGGGAGGAGGTCTCGGTAGGGGAAGGAGGGGGGTGTGAGGGCCGTCTCTGGTTGCCGCCGACAACTCGTGACCCGCTTCACGCATCCCGACGAACACCAAGAACAAACCTCGCTCTGATACCAATTTGATGAAAATCTACAATTGCGGAAGTGTTATTATTACACTACATGACAACTGTTATCTACACAACAACAACAACAACAACAACAACAACAACAGCAAATAAACTAAACTAATGAAATGAGTTTCTTTCTTTCTCTTTCTATTCTCAATTCTCAATATTCAAGTTTGATTACAAATGAGGGCCAAAGGCCTATTTATAGGAAACGTTAGCTTTCTGGCCAAGCTAATACCCAATAGGACCAATAAAAACAACTAATACCTAAAAATGACCCATTAGCCCCAAACATGCTTGGAGATTATTTAAACACTAAAAATAAAGGAAAATGACAATAAACCCTAAACTAAAAATGTGAAATAAAAGATAGTCTTCTCCTGGAGTCACAATCACGCGCCGCGTGTCGCTATTAATTTCATACACATCACCATCACTATCCACATCCCCCAAAAGGTTCGATAATCAGTGTCCTTAACACAAAAGTAGTGTATTGTCAACTATTACAGGATAGATTACACTGTAATATATCTAAACTAGAAAGCATCAATACATCATATGGGGTCTCTGGGCAAGTATCGGTATCTGATACTTGTCCGATACACCCCGATACATATAGGATACTCCCAAAAAGTATTCTGATTTTTATAAAATTATTTTTCATTAAACCGATACAGCTGCGATACAGAATGGTTATGTGGGGGGTACGGTTATTTTTTTTTTTAAACTTCTCTCTTTGATATATTCCTGCAAAAAATACTAAATGTTAAATGGCCTAATTCAATCGACTTCTTTCATTCTAGCTTTGAATGAATGGTGAATGGTGAATGGTGAATGGTGAATGTTGATTTGTTGCTTTTATGTTTTATACAATTTTAATGACTTAAATGTTATTTTGTTGAATGTTATTAAATTTGTAAAGTTTATGCTTTTTAAAATATATTATGTTATTTTTTTATTAACATATCTCAGACATATCGTACCCTAATTTTTTGAGATTTGCCGTAACCCCGTACCCATATCGTATCAGATACAATATCCGTATCCGTGTTTCTTAGTATACAAACAATTAATATATTATATAGGGAAAATTGCACCTAACTCCCTTCAACTATCTCGGGTTTACGGGTCAATCCCCTAAAAAAATATACGACAAACTCACCCCATAAACTATCATTTCGTTGCAATTAAACCTAGAAACTGGGTTCCCTCCATTTTTTTTTACACAATTTGACTAAAATAACCCTCACCCAATTAAAAAACCCAAAACTTAAAAAAATAAAAAACAAACAAATGAAAAACAAATAAAAATTCAAACCAATTTCAATCCAAACCAATTTCAAAATTCAAACACAATTTCAAATTCAAACCCCTCTCTCTCTCCAACACACTCACCTCCACCTCCATCTCCACCAACACACGCAGCCACCTCCACCTCTCACCAACACACTGGAAAACCCACATCCGCCTCCATCGGAACAAACCCACTGTAATGCCCCCCCCCAAAAAAAAAATGCGTCCTGGGTTTGGATTATTCCAAAATCAAAGGTCGGCCAAAACCCCTCTTGATCTGACCGATTGAAACCCCATCTTCAACTGCAATTCATTCCAACTCAATATCAGTCAGAGGCATATTTCCATTTAAACATACGATAACCCCCCCCTTGCTATGAACGATTGAAACCCTTAACTGTCTCAGAAAAAGGTATTAATGATCCTAGCATGTCCGTGATTAAACCTATAAAGAAAAATTCCTAGTTGTTCTGACTAAACCAAACAGAAATCCGTGGTCGAGCCCTTTATGGCCATTGATCAGGTGGTTGACTGTAGCCGGATTTCGCCAAATTGGAAAAATTCCTGCCGGAGACGAATCGGTGTTCCGGTTAGCTGATTGAGCTCCTCTTGTGGCCAAACTCTTCTAACTTTTCTTCGTTCTGGTTGTTCGAGCCATAGAGGCAAAGTGGGGGTGCGATTTGTGGATTTCCACTCTGGGTTTGGATTTTGGAGACTTTCTCCCTTTCATTTTTGGTTTGAAGATTTTTCTAGATTTGGGTCTTAAATGACAGAGGTGGGTGAGAGGTTTGGGTCTTAAATTGGGGTAGTAGGGCAGTGGTGGGTGTGTAGGTGGAGGTGGAGGTGAGAGAGGGGGGTTTGGATTTTGAAATTGTGTTTGAATTTTGAAATTGGTTTGAATTTTTATTTGCTTTTCATTTGTTTTGTTTTTTAGTTTTTGTTTAGTTTATTTAGTTTTGGGTTATAAATTGAGAGAGGGGTATTTTAGTCAAATTGTGTAAAATAATGGAGGGAGCCCTGATTCTGGTTTAATTGCAACGAAATGATCGTTCAAGGGTGAGTTTGTCGGGTATTTTTTTTGAGGGGAGTGACCTGTAAATCCGAGATAGTTGAAGGGGGCTAGGTGCAATTTTCCCTATTATATAATTAGGGAGCATATAGTAGAACACACACACACACACTATATATATTGAGAAAGAGATGAAGAAAGAAAAGAAAAATGAAAACGTAGATGCTAGGCAAGTAGATTAATTAAGGATTTGGAGTCGCAAGTCTAGGGTCTTGGATTTGCAAGAAGCTAACAGGTCTGAATCACGGCAGTGTTTTGGGAAGCAATTGTAGACACAGCCTATATCCTTGACTTCCTCGGTGCTTAGCGCCTTAAGGAGTGCGCTTCAGTAGCAGAGAGTAAGTCCTGTTTTTCTGCACCTGAGGCTATAGCCTCGACTTCATAATCCTTTGGTTCACTTAAAGGCGTGCCTCAAGTTTTAAGCATAAAGCTGATTTTAAATCATTGCGATCAAAAGCAAACGTTAAGTGAGAATTTTAATGTACAACATATTAATTATGTTTTTTTCTCTCCCCTTTCTTACTTCTTGTTTGCATATATGTTCCTTGAATACAACATGATCAAGTGCAAACTTTATTTTTCATTTCAATTTTTTCTTTTGCCGAACTCTTCATTTTTTTAAAATGCAAGTCCTGAGTGATATTGTGACACGGACAGGTACTAAAAGGCATATTTGTTTTGAAGTTTAGGACAATCTGCTCTTAGTGAGAATCAATTACGGATTGTTGAGACTTTTGAAAAGGCCGTTGGTCTTGTCAATGTAGGGTGTTGGGATGGATATGATGGATACGAAACTAACATTTTTCATTATGCCTAAAGTGAATCTTCAGGCTTGAATCCCCCTTCTCACCCTTGAGAATCTAAGCATTATACAATTGCACCAAGCAATGACCAATTAGCTCATATCAAAACACATTGAAACCCTTTTAGTTAAATATAGAATTTCATCAAATTTTCAAAATAAGGATCCCTTCATGCCTTATCTTCTTCTCTAAAGCAGGTGGTGGGGTTTCAAACCCCAAATCATCTTTTTTCTGCACAGCAACGCCTTATTGTCGCATGTATATTCATAAAACCACATTTTTTGTTACTTGGAAGTCAAGTTCTATTTACATTGTTTTTTTTTTTGGCTAAAACTATTTACATTGTTTGAGCTAAATAATACATCACTAATTTCAGGTGGAAACTGTTGAGGGTTTGAGAAATCTTCAGATTCCTTCTGGGATTCAACCTGGAGAAACGGTAAAAATGCCATACATGGGAGTTCCCGACATCAATAAACCTTCTCAACGAGGTGATCATAACTTCATTGTGAATGTACAGATTCCAAAACATATCAGGTTCGAGTCTTATTACAAATACTGATCTTTTTGTCAAAACATATGAGAACAGAGTATGATGCTTTCATTTTACCGTATTTTGTTTTGAGCTACCTTTCTAGAAAATGATTGAATCTGTGTTGATGTATGCAATGATTATATAGTAACTTTTCCCTCATTGAATGTTACATAATATTGAAAATTTTATGTTATTATCTGTATTTAATCTTGTGCTGATTATTGAATGTTACTAATAAATTGTACTACAGACAATATTTTTCTTTCCAGTTCAGAGATTTACATTTGCTCACTTTATTGCTTCAGTGTACATGTCTTGCTGAAGGACCCTAGCTTATTGCTCCATTTTTCCATATACCCTTCATACAAATTCTATATATACTTGATTGTATTTCAAAGGCAGCTTCTTAAGTTCACCTTGGTGACACGCGGGTGGAGAATAATGCTAATATTCTATCGATCCATGTACTAGGAAAACCGTTCCAAAACATGTACACATTCACTCCAATTCCTTAACTCTAAGCATATACCATCAAAAAACTCAACTGAAGTATAATGCATCAAATTTAAGGCATAAAGAGAGGAAAATATGTGGTATAAATATTTTCAAATATCTCAGCTCAACTCAACAAAGCCTTTTCTCAATTATTTGGGATTCGCTACATAAATCCTATTTTTCCATTCTATTCTGTTCAGTGCAATATCTTCAGTTAAACCACATGATATCATGTCCTTTTTTACAATATCCCATCATGTCAATGTAGGCCTACCTCTGCCCCTTGCATTACCATAAATACTAAATGAATCACTCTTCCTTACGGGCGCATCCATTAGTTTACGAGTGACGTGTCCAAGCCATCTAAGTCGATTTTTTCTCAATTATCTTCTATAGGAGCTACTTTTACCGTTTCGTGAATTTGTTCATTTATTATTTTATCCTTTCGAGTTTTACCATAAATTCATCTTAGCATTCGCATCTCTGCCACACTCATTTTTCGCACATTTTGTTTTTTGGTTGCCCAGTACTCTGTTCCATATAACATGGCGAGTCTATTGGCCGTCTTATAAAACTTTCCTTTTATGTTCAAAGATATACGCGTATCACACAATACGCCAGTAGCACTTCTCCACTTAACCCAACATGCTTTAATCCTGTGGGTAACATCATCACTAATATCTTCATCTTTTTGGATAATCGTGCCTAAATAAAGAAAATGATCATTTCTAAGTATCTTTTTACCCTCCAATTTCTCCACATCTCCGTTTGTCCTCTTATTACTACTAAAATTGCACTAGTGCTACTTATTTTAAATCCTCTTGTTTCTAGAGTTTCTCGCCACAATTGCAATCTAGCCTTAATCCCCGTCTGAGTCTCATCCACTAAAACAATATCATCTGCAAATAGCATATACCATGACACCTCATCTTGTATTTGTCTAGTTAACTCATCCGTGAGATTTAGGAGAAATCTAAAAATAGAGTATTTGTATATTTGTTATGTTTCCCTTTGACTCCCGAAGTATTCCTAAAAGATCTTTGGTGGGTAATTCTTCTGGCATCATCTTGTGTAAATCTTTATTTATTATAGATCTGGAGTGATTCTCTAGCTCATTATTTTTGATCCATGTAAGATGGTTTGGAAGGAATGTAATATACCTGTAGAAATTTGATGCTTTGTTTCGTTTGCCACTAAAATAAACTTTTGACTTGTTCCATAAAAGAGGTCGAAATATTTGTCCATCTTCAAATTGGCACATATTGTGCAAGAAATCTACCGAATATTTGGACCACACCTTTCTTCATTGTTCTTTTAAAATATTTCTTTGGAATAAACTTTTATGTTTGATATTGTGGGGTTTTTTACCAAAAGTATGGGGGTGATTTTTGTGGTAACGAAGATAGTAATTTTGGGTAACTTGATTTTTTTTTTCAAAACTTTAATATATCACTAATTGTCAATACAAGTGCATTTTAATTTAAAAATTAGACTTTTCCCACTTTCCGTCAATGGGGTGTTAAATTTTAACCGACATGTTTCATTTATATTTTATAAAATTGCATAGCTTAATTGAGTTAAAGATTCCAAAACCTATGTAAATAAAAAATAGAAAATAAGAAATTAAAAAACTAAAGAAAAACTATTCATTCTATAAATACCCACATCCGCCCTTTTCCACCCCAACCATGCCCACAAAATGTCAACCACCTCAGTCCTCTTCCAACGCCCTTCTCTCTCTCTCCCACACACACTATAGTAGAACCAGCATTTGGGTGGACCTTGGTCGCAATAAGCCTCAAGGTCAAGTCGATTTCGTATCTGTGCATCCACTTCGAGCCCGCCTCTCACAAATCTGATTCAAGGTCGCAATTTGATCTCTCTCTCTCTCTCTCTCTCTCTCTCTCTCTCTCTTCTTGAGTTCGTATTTTCCTTTTTTAATTGTATGATGTTAATATGCAGTTAGATTTGAATTCAGATTTTTTTCCTCTTTGTTCAACTGTAATGATGGAGATTTGAAAAGCCGGAAGCTACATACTCCAGTTTTGAGGCTTACAATATAAAGGGCTGTAAAATTAATAAGAAGTTATTTTAAAGGTAATATGGGCACAAAGATCAAAGCTACTAAGAAATTGGTTTGGCTCCATGTTTTTTATTAATAATTATTTCGGGCACAATTTGCATTTCTGTTGAAGTTGGCCGTCGTTGAAGGTTGTAGAGGTGGTAGCGGAAGGTGGTGGAGTGGAAGATTAGGATTTCATCCTTGTTTACTTTATTGTTATTATTTAATTCAGGTTATATTGGTGTAATTAAGATAAAATTAAGAAAATAGTTTTTTTTCTTTTTCTTTTTACATCTTTTTTGTAGTTTTTTTTAATGGTTTTGAATTATCTATAATTTAAAATGCCACATGGCCGTTAAGGTTAACAGTTCTAACGATTTTAAGCAATGCCTAATTTTTAAATTAAAATGTACAGAAGTCTAATATCTACAATTAGTGACGTATTAGCGTAAACAAAAACTTTAAAGAAGGATAGATGTTTATGGAGCAGTGTTTTGACTAAGGGTGGTGCGGGTGGAAAGAAATGAAAGAACTTTGAAAGGAAGAAATGAAGAGGTGTTTATAGAAAGGGTCAATAAGAGGTTATGGGTCAGTTTGGTTCGATTTTGAAGGGAACACTGATGTTGGTCATTTTATTAAGTTTGGAACCAGGATCGTACAATCCATATGCCTCAACCCAACCGGCTGTACAGTGATCAGTTTCACATGGGATCGGTTCGGTCTATTTTGGTCGCGGGACTTTTATTATTGGGGTCTTTCATCAACTAAATATTCTATACTCGCTACAATATAGCAAACAAGAACTAGATTGCCAAATAAAAGAATTTAAGAGTAGCGAGTTCTGAACAACGTCCATGGTAATTTGAGAGATTTTGCTATTTTAAACTTTTTGGGAGTGGAGGAACATCTTTACTCGCGGTAGTGAACTGTAACACATCTCTAGTTATAAATGAGCGGTTTGTATTTAAAATTGGCAGAGTTTATTTTGTTGATCTATATTGTTCTTGGAGAACTGTCGGTTCCCACATCTTTTTATTTTTTTTAATTTTTTTGTTGGCTTACATATTTGTTCCAGGCCTCCCTCAATTGGGTCCATTCTTTAATGAATGGCCGAATTAACTGATGCAGGAGCATGAACTTATGGAAGTTATCTTAGTTTATAGTCTTCTTGTGATGAACTTACAATTGATCACATTTTTTTAGCCTTCTAGCGTTGTCACGTGTATTGCCCCGCTTTTGTGACATCACTAGTCCTAGAACATTCCCCTTACATCTATAAAAAAGTTGATGTGTAGTTTGGAGCGAAAACGATTTAATCTAAAAACTACACCACAACACCAATTGAGGGAGGCCTGGAACAAATATGTAAGCCAACAAAAAAAATAAAAAAAAATAAAAAGATGTGGGAACCGACGGTTCAGAAGCCTCTCAAAATATCTAATGACAAAAGTACAAAATTAATCATGTTCCTGGAACAAATATGTAAGCCTCTCAAAAGTACAAACCCTAACACTCTGAGCCACTTCATCAAACCCCAAACCTACCACCGCTAGTCACATTGAACCCCTACAACCGTCTAGCCCCAACTCCAGGCGACTTTCGTGTCTGCCAACGTTAGTCGATCCCATCCGACTTCCGGAGATGGCCGATCAATCCCCCACGTGTTGATGACAATTGAACCCGTTGTGTGTATAAACCCTACATCGTCACAGTACACCAATGGCACTGAGGAAAGGCCACCAGCCTGAAATTGAGCAACACGAAGATTGAGGCGACTTTGGATGCTGTTTTAGAACAACTGAGTGCCCTCACCCCCCCTCCCCCCCACCCCCACCCCCACCCCCCCGCGCGCGCGGACAATCTCCAATACTGCCATAGGGAGTCGTAGCACTGTTGGACCTGCTCAACTTGCTGGAGCAGAAGCCGCTTCGGTGGGCTCCAACACCCTAGTTCCACAACCACCTTCTGACCATAAAGCCCACCCCCAAGTTTTTCGTTACCTAAGGAGAATCTCAACCCCTATGACAACCTATTGTAACCTGAAAGAGAGAGAGGGAGTGGATTTCTCGGAGATTGCGACCACGATCTGGTCCTACTCTGACGAGAAGAGAGAAGAAAACCAAGAGATCGAAGAAGGAAGGGGTGCGATTGATCTAACCGACCATCGATACCTCTCCGTCTGCCATCCATTGCTCTTGGCAATCTTCGACGGCGCCCATACTGCTCAGCGATGGCAATGGAGAGCTCGATCTAGGGTTTTTAAGTCCTTGGTTGGTTTTTCGATAGAGGAAGCGAGGGGCTCATTCAAGGTCGTGGTGAGAAGTGATGAAGAGACAAATCCAGGGGCTACTGGCGGCAAAGCCTCCAATGAGGCCTGCGACGAGGGAATGAGCATCAGGTGTCAATGGCTACTGCTTCTTTACTCCAATGTGGGCCTTGTTTGGAGGTCATGAGTTTGGATTCTGGGCCTTTGCAACCCACAACTTATTTTTGTTGGCTTACATATAAGATGTGGCCTCTCCCATATCTTTGAAGGGTGGAAAAATTAACATTCGTTTTTGGGCTGGTGGGTGTTGGTGGTCCAAACACATCATATAATTGCTGACTTCTAGGTTGCATTAATTTTGGGGTTAACTAGAGTCTCTGACTTCTCAAGCTCGTGAGCAAGCTTTCCTTCAAAAGAACGGTGGGTGGGGGGTGGGAGTGGAGGGGGGGGGGGGGGGGAGGGGTATGACGTGAATTTAGATTACATTGGTGGGCTGAATTGCAATATCCTTTATTTGTGCTCTTTGTTTCCTTGACTTTATTAGTAGATATTTTTGTTATTTAGCGGGAAATTTAGATTCTTCCGTTGTGAGTTCATGGCTCATGTCACTCTCATAGTGAAATCACCCATGACCTCACCAAGGCTAGACCATTCCCAAATTAGTTTGCTGCATACGTGTGGGAATATCCCCCCTGCAATATAAATTGTAACATTCCCCTCTGTCATCAATACAGTTTGAGAGTTTATTCTTGGTTTGTTGCTTTTCTTTTGGTGCCATTGAGCTGAGATTTGAGAAGTTCTGTTCCCTCTACTGAAAATAGGAATGCGGACTCTAAGGTTATTGTTTCGTTAATATCAATCAGAAAAGACTCTACAACTTTGTTATTCAATGTTAAAAAATGACTCCAGTTTCTTGGTGCAGATTATTATTGATGTCTTCAAAATTATAATTTATTAATGAACATTACCAGCATGCATATAATGCAGTGTTCAAAATTTCATCCAATTATGCACATTATTGCGCGAAATATAGTTTTTTTTTGGGTCCTCCTGGCTTTCTTGCGCACATGGAATTACGCCAGTCACCTTTTACGCAAAAGGGTGATGTGGCATGCAATTGACGAGAATTGCTCAAAATATATGAAATTGTGAATCTTAAGTTCGCAAAGCATGTATTGTTTTTTACCAGGCCACCTACAAACGCCAGTATTTTGTAGGTGGGTAACCAAAGAAAACAAGTCTCTTTTTAAGTCCAGGGTTCTAAATGACTCGTTTCTGCTTGCAGTCTCTACCTCCGTTATTATTTTTTTCCATCTGGCGTAGTCTTCTAGGGTCCTCTCTCATCTCAGGTCTCCAAGTCTCGTGTCCCCTTTTTTTGTGGAAAAGAAAATAATTACAAAGATTGATGAGAAAGGAATTTTATAACTCAACTCAACAAAGCCTTTTCTGAATTATTTGGGGTCGGCTGCAAAAGGAAACAAATATGTTATAAAATTCCCTTGATTTTCTCCATCCCGAGCAATTTTACAAAAAGCCTAGGTACTCCGATACTAAGTTACTAATTCAAAAATCTAATTCAAACAAATAATTTTTTTGAGTATATGTGTGTTTGGATACTAACTGATTCACTCATATCTTAATTGTCTAATATGCTTAAATTGTAGGTTATTTTATGTTATTATTAGAAGCCCATTAATTAACATAATGTCCATGGTCCTATCAGTGGGGCAGAACGCAATCTAATAGAAAAGTTGGCTTCACTTAGGGCAACACGCAAAGGCCAGTTTTTTTCATCACCAGGTACTGTTTTCCTTTGACATTTGTTCTGTCAATTGATGAGTGGACGTGTGTTATTATTGAATGTTAATTGTTAAAAGGTTTATTTATGTTACTAATACTTGTTTTTACCCCATTTTCTTTATTTTCCATGGACACTTAAAGGGGATTTTGATAAATCTGAAATGAACCATGCTTCAACCCATGGAAGCAAATGTGGTGCATCTTTGTGGAACTCAATCAAGGACTTATTGGGGTAAATTAAATGTTGCAGTTCTTTTGTTCTTGTTTTACTTGCTTTGATTTTAATTGTTTTCTCTATACATGCCCATACGTTTAGCTGAAAGGAAAACATATGTGCCCCTTGATTTGTCATGTTCATTGGCATTTTATATCAATAATTGTTAGCTTGACTTCAAAGTTAGGCCTGGGAGTCTTAATACTTATTGCGCAACATTAAGTCTTAGCCTGGTTTTTCAAATTTAGCAGACTCGGACTAAGTTTGCTCAAATATGGATTACGACTGAAGTAAACCGTCAATGGCCCAGAAAATAAATCAAACCCTAACTTTTAGAGAGAGAATCAAGAGATTTCTTATATTCAAAATTGAATGTCCTCAAATAAGCAGTACAAGGAGGATTTAAGGGGAAGGAGTAGCTTAGGCTCTAATTTAATATCCTAATTACAAAAATGCCCAAAATTGCCTTTTTTACTTTGACCTCTAAATACTAAAATAAAAGAAAATACAATGACATAATAAAATAAAAGAAAATAACAAAAAGAAAATAAAATGCAATAAAACCCTAAAATTGGCCCATTCCCATCACTCTCTCCCTCTTAACACTAAGCTTGTCCTCGAGTGTTCCAAGGTTGGGGACACATGTGGAAATTCCAAAAATTGGTGCCAAAAAAAATTGTAAGGGCCAAAAATTAATTTCTGAAAGCTGAAGAGTGCACACCCCACAAATTTTCTTCATCTTTTCTTCTCTTCTTCACTTTCTTCACCCAAACCAGCCCTAGAAGCCTCCTCCCGGGTAAAAAAATCAAGATTTTGGAGCATCTAGATGGGTTTGGGTTTGAATGGGTCAACCCAAGCGATTTTTGAGCAATAATAGGGCGAAACCCTCAGTTTTCGGGGAGGTTTTGGGGGGTAGGAGGGCGGTCGACCACCAGGGGTTGTGTTGGGCCTAGGGGAGCAAGTTTGAGGTTTTTTTGTTGTTCGGGTGGGCTGGGGAGGGGCTTTGGATAGTGGTGGTGCTGTTTGGAAGGGTCGATAGGTTTGTTGGGCCATGGGGAGGGGTGGGGGTCTCAGGGGAGGTACGGGGCGTTGGGCGGCAGGGGTTTGTGGGCTGAGGGGATGCCGGGGGTATGGTGGCTGGAAAAAGGGGCGTTGGGATAGCGACGTGTGGTAAAGTGGGGAAAGGGCTGTTTGGGGCAATAACGGAGAGGGTTGGGCAGGCGGGTAAACGAGGGTTAGGGTTTTGAACGTTGGAGGAGATTAGTTGAATGAGAGTATCAATTTCTTGGTTGAAAGCTTGGTTTATTAGTTGTTGTTGTACCAATTCTTGCTTCAACTCTTTCATTTTTTTTTTCTCAACTCTTGAATTCCCTCTACTTGTTTTTTGGATTTTCTTAGAGCCATCGAAAGTAGTGTACGATTTTGAATACCTACATAGCAATACACCATTTGGGAAACGATACCTCGCTCTGATACCAATTTAACATAAACTGCACGTCAATGGCCAAGAAAATAAACCAAACCCTAACTTGTAGAGAAAGAATCAAGAGATTTCTTATATTCAAAATGGAGAGTGTCCTTAAATGAGGAATACAAGGGAGTATTTAAAGGGAAGGGGCAGTTTAGGCTCTAGCTAATATCCTAAATACAAAAATGCCCTTAATAGCCTTTGCTACTTCCATATCTAAATACTAAAGTCCTGCTTGGTTCGCAACTATAATTATGTTTTTTGTGTTTAAATACAATTTTGATAAAACATCTGTTTTTAAACACTGAATTATATCATTTCTGTATTATAATCAAGTTTTTCAAAAAATAGCAAAAGAGTGTTTTCTAACTTTTGTTTTTTATTTTTAAAATCAGATTCATTCTTAGTATCTTAATGCATTTATACCTTAATATATAATATACATACATAATACATTAATATATATGTAATTCTTATAAATAAAAAATATATATGTCCATGTACACAAAATTACATTTATTTATATTTTAGTAAATTGTAAAATATATTAAGATCCATGTCAAATAATTTATGAATAGATATATGATACTTATATATAGTTTTATACATGTATTATTAATGCATGAAATAATATAAAATATACATATAGTACATATGTATTAAAAAATATTATCAATTCATGTATGCATATAATTTTATTGTGAATTATATATGCAATATCATTATATAGACATATATATACGTACGTATATATATGTATGTATTTTTACATTTATGTATGTATGTATGTATACATTGGTATGTTTATATATAATTTTATGTATGTGATATGCCAAATATCACCTTGTCTAGGAGCATAAGCCTCGGCCTAAGACGACCCTCACCAGTTGGCCAGAAATGGGAGTTGCCTGGAAGGACTTTGCCTGGACTCGGATGACTCGGCCTTGGCCCTCAGCAGCTGTCCGATACGAGTTATCTGCATTATTCCTAAAGATTGGGTACCCTCGATCTCAGCCTCACCCAGGTCGACAAAGTTAGGCCGAGGCAGGTCAACATGACAGGTGTCATTCCACAAAGTTTCGAAGGTCTACAAGTTCATCCTCGGCCTCTGGGGTCGGCCGAGGTCTTCTTACTGACAGAGTACATGGATTGGGAGATGCGTGGAGATGTGCTCGTGGATATACAACGCATGTGAGCCAAAACCATTATACCAGATCATTCTCGCATGTGGGAGAATATTTGATCATCATGACCTGCATGTGACGAAGACAACAAGCTTCTCCCTATTGGCTGGGAACATTCTGTACATGTTTGTCGCATGCTTGGGGGTGCAATACACTCCCAAGACACTATAAATATATATCATCTTCTTCATTGTAAAGGGGAATTAATTCAAACCCTAGGGAAAACTCTGCTCATTTGTATATAGAAGAGAGAGAGAAAGCTTGTGTTTTAACTAGGCCATTAGAGCCATATTTATTAGTGAATTTCACTCACACACACAGTGGACGTAGGCTCCGGCCGAACCACTTAAATCCAGGTGTTCCTCCTCCTCACCTTCTCTGTTGATTTACTGCGTGCTTAATTATACCTGTTTGAGCTTCACACATATGTGACCTGGTGATACCATTTCTGGTATCATCAGTTTGGCGCCGTCCGTGGGAACGAGTAATATCATCTCTCCCCTTCTTTAACTTGTCCTCATCGAAGTCTCTAGTGGTGAACCAGTCCTCCCCTTTTGTGGAGCTGTTTCACCATTGAAAGAGTTCCTGTTGAACTTCCATGCTTATACTCCCTAGTTATAGCTCACCACCACCACCATCAGGTTTAATACATGGCATCAGAATTTCCACCACCATAGTTGTTAAAGGCGCACCTAGGCGCACTAAGGCGCATGTGAGGCGCCTAGAGGAGGGGTGAGCGAGGCGCACTCAGGCGCCAGGCGTGCTTTTTTTTTTTCATGCTCTTTTTTTTTTCTTTTTTCAACCTATTTCTTCCTGTTTTCTTCTCAGACTTATATTTTTTTCTTTTTTTCTACCCAATTCTTCCCCGAGAGGCTATTTTCTTCCTTTTTTTTCTCCTTTTTTCAGCCCTTTTTTCTGCATTTTCTTTTCTTTCTTCTTTTTTCTACCTTTCTTTTCTGCCTCTTTTTTCTTCCTTTTTTCTGCCTTTTTTATTGTTTGCTGTGAGGAAAAAAAAATATCAGTTGAAAAATATCAGTTGAAATACAATACAATGAAAAATTTAAATACAATACAACACCATTTAAATACAATACAACACCATTTTTTGAAATTACTGCTTTAATGTTTTACTATTTTATATATTTTACTGTTTTGCTGTTTTACATGGGAAAAAAAAATATCAGATGAAATACAATATAACGAAAAATTTAAATATAATATATTTAATTTTGTCTTAACTCTTGTTAGTTTGGTTGTTATTTTCAAACTTATACTTGTTGGTAATTATTGTCTTTTCTATATATTTTAAGACTTTCATTTGTTGGTTAAAGTTTAGCTTTAGCTTTACATGTTAATATGTTATATTTTGGAATCTTACTTATCCCATTAAGTTTATCATTGATGTCATGATATTACAACATCAATATATTGCTTTAAAAATGAATAAATATTTTTTTTTGATTTTTTTCAAAAAGTGTGCCTAGCTTCAATTAGGCGTGTGCCTCGCCTTGCGCCTAGGCTCCAGAGACACCTTTGCGCCTGGGTGCGCCTTAAACAACACTGTCCACCACCACCACCACCACCACCACCACCAGCTAGTGGTTCTAGTTCCATCAACGCACCTCCTCAATCAAAGATGCCTGAGGTAGCAGCGACATTGAAGTCCTTGGTGCCAGCCAACAGGCAATGCAAGAACAGCTAGCCTTCAGCCAAAATGTGATAATTAGGCCAGCTGGGGTATAATCGGAGATGTTTACTCCGGCAACCGTGGAGCACCCTCAGGATGCCAGGGGACCACCCCAGGCACCACGCAAATACCTGCCACCTCTTCAGCGGCGGAGGGACGTTGCTGACCCTAGGCGTTTACGCCTGGGGAGGCAAGGCCAACCTTGTCTGGAGGACCGTTATGATGATTATGAGGCTGAAGATGCCCAGGCTGATTGCTGGGAGCCATACGAAGTATCTGGGAATACGGGGCGCCCCATCAAAGGAAGCCGAGGCCGTAATAGGTGGTCGAGCCGTGATGCATAGCCAAGGGGCTCAACTTTTGATCGATTAAGTAGAGGGTCGGCCTTCGAGAGGCTCGACCCTGTTGGCGATTTGAGAGAAAGGCTGTCTAGGTCAAGGAGCAACGCTGGCTCAAGAAGAGAGGGGGCAGACTACCGACCCCCATGTGGTCGAGACGAGGGCCAAAGAGAGGTAAACAACCGACACAGGTCGGTAGCCAGGGAACCATCTATATGATATGACCAATCGAGGTGGCAGGGGATAATATCTTCCAGGCCGACATTGTGCAAGCAGCCGAGAGGCCCTGGAATGACTCGATTCAGAGGTTGAAGAATAAAATTGGGGACATTCTTAATAGCCAAGGTTCTAAAAAACGCGGTGCGCGATCGAGGCGTTGAGGTCAAGCCTCAAGCCTTAGAAGCCTAGGCGGGTTTAAGCGTAAAAAGGCGTTTAGGCCTTATTAATATATTTTAATATTTTTACACCATAACAAGGCTATTAAAATACTAAAGTTGTACATATCATAAAGATATGTCTGAATATATGAAAATTAAAATACTATTTGATTATTTTGGATGAGATAATGGTCCGGTTAGTTAAAAAATTCTTTAAAAGGCGATATCGTTTCACTAAAGTATTGTTGTTTTTAGAAAAAAGTGCCCCTTAAGAGTTTTACTAAGCATAAGGCGTAAAAAACTTAAGGCGAGGCGTTTCGCCCAAGCCTTAAGCCTAGGCGGGTTTTTTAGAACAGTGTTAATAGCCGAGACCCTTTGCAAAGGGGCTATTCTGAAGGCCCCCCCTTTTGTAGCTAAGATAGTTAGTTTTCCGACCCTTGCTAAGTTCAAGCCACCGGTGGTTACTCCAAAGTATGATGGGAGTACCAACCCTGTGCACCATGTAGAGATGTACTAGTCGGCTGTAGACATCTACTCCGTCTCAGATGAGATGAAATGCCGTGTATTCTCAAGCACTTTGACTAGGGCTGCCCACATATGGTTCACTTCACTCCCGAAGAACTCCATTGAAAATTTCAAGCAACTTGTTGAACGATTCATCCACAATTTCTGCTTTAAGGTAAGACCCCTGAAGAAGACTAGTCACCTGCTGTACGTTAAGCAAAGGAAGAATGAGAGTCTCAGGGAGTATATTGCGAGGTTTAATAAGGAGAAGTTGGAAGTGGAGGATTACGATGAAAGTATTGCGATGACAACAATAATAGGAGGTCTGGAAAAAAGAAAATTGCTTTGGAAGCTTGCTGAGGACCCACCAAAATCTATGGCCGAGCTATTGGAGACGGCCGGCAAGGTCGTGAACGCCGAGGAAGCAATGGCAGCTAAGTATGAGGATGAGAAGGGGACTAGCCGTGGGAACAAGTTCCAGAAGAAGAATAAAGATGGAAAGAAGAGATCAGCTGATGACAAGTTTGCCAGGTATACTCCTCTCACGGTTAGCTCCGAGCACGTTTAGAATGAGATCAAGAATGACCGGTCCCTGAGATGCCTGAAAAGCTGAAAGCTCCCCCTCACAAAATGAATACAAGCTTATGGTGTGAATTTCACCAAGATCACAGGCACTTAACCGACAAGTGTTTTGCTCTGAAAGATGAGATTGAGAAGATGCTTAAGGCTGCGAAGGTAAGAAAGTATGTAAGCAGTGGTAGCGCAAAGAGAGGACGAGATGATCCCAGAAAAAGAAGGGCCGATAAGTGCAAAGAGGATGCTCCCGGGAAAAAAGATGATGCCTCAGATGACAATGATAGGGACAACCCAGATCTGTCACTAAAGGACGATGATCCTAAAGGTCGCCTTCATATGATTTCGTTCGATGTGAAGATGATTTGTGGGGGCCTAGCAGGAGGAGGCTCAGAGGTGACCGATAGAAAAGCACACGTTGCAGAAGTCAAAGCTCTTCCAAAGGTTGAGGCGGTTAACTCAGCTGCAATAGGCGTTAAGTCAGAGAAAAGGAAGAAGGTGGATATGGACACTTTGATTGTGGTTTTTTCAAGACTCGACTTCAAAGGTATCCTAGCCCCCCAAGACGACCCCATGGTGATTACAACCAGGGTTCATGTGTATGACGTGCTAAGAATACTGGTTGACGGCGGAAGTTCGACCGATGTTATGCTCTGGCCATGCTTCAAAGGCCCGGGACTCAGCAAGAAGAGGTTCGTGCCTTATCATCACCCATTGATTGAATTCAGTGGTGAGAAAGTCCATCCGTTGGGAATGTATGAGATGGACGTCAGGATGGGAGATGTTTGGTCGATGAGGCTCACAAAGAAGGTCAATTTCTTTATAATGGATGAAAGTATATACTCGGCTTATAACATTATTATGGGAAGAGTGACCCTCAAAGAGTTTGAGGCCGTGCCCTCCACTGTACACCAAATGGTCAAATTCTCGACTCCTTATGGGGTAGGGGAAATCCAAGGTGATCAAGTGTTGGCACGGGAATGCTACTCAACTCAGCCGAGGAGAGGGAAGCTCACAAAAAAGCAACTACGACCTACAATATCTTTACCCTGGACCCAAGAGACGAGAAGAAACTCAAGAAGGGAGAAGCCGCTGAGGAGGTAGAATCTGTCATCCTCAATGAGGACGAGTCGGAAAAAACCATCCAAAGTGGCAAAACCCTAAAAAAGGAGGTTAAGGAAGAACTGGTGAAGCTGTTGAAGAAGAGGCAAAGCATCTTCGCTTGGAGCCACGAAGACATGCCAGGTATTGACCCAGAAGTCACGTGCCATAATCTCAACGTAGTCGATGATGCTAAGCCGATATGGAAGAAGAGACGAGTCTACTCAAGAGAAAAATATGACGTTATCAGAGAGGAGGTTAAGAAGTTGGAGAAGGCTGACTTCATCCGGGAGGTTATCTATCCCGACTGGTTGGCAAATGCTGTCATCGTTCCTAAGGCCAATGGTAAATAGAGGATGTGTGTTGACTTCTAGACCTAAACAAAGCATGCCCAAAAGACAGCTTCCCTTTGTTCAGGATCGATCAGATGGTAGACGCAACAGCCGACCATGAATTCATGAGCTTCATGGACTCACGCTACAACCAGATATTCATGGACCCGGCCGATGAAGAAAAGACAACCTTTATCATTGACAAGGGGACCTATTGTTATAAGGTCATTCCCTTTGGGTTGAAGAATGCTGGGGCAACGTATCAGAGGCTGGTCAACAAAATGTTTGAAGACCAGATTGGACAGACAATGGAAGTGATGATATGCTGACTAAGAGCCTCAAGGCCAACACACATGTGGCCGACCTTGAGCGCACCTTTGACACGATGGACAAGTAGCGGATGAAGCTCAACCCCGCCAAGTGTGTCTTAGGCGTGGGAGCAGGCAAGTTTTTGGGATTTATGGTGAATCAAAGAGGGATTGAAGCCAATCCAGAGAAGATCAAGGCCTTGTTGGAAATGAAGACTCCTACGACAATAAATGATGTGCAAAGGCTTACCGGAAGAGTAGCAACACTAAACAGGATTGTCTCCAGAACCACTGATAAATGCCTTCCTTTCTTCATAGTAATGAGAAAAGATTTCGAATGGAATGAGGAGTGTGATAAAGCCTTTAAGGATTTGAAGTCCTATCTCGTCTCTCCACTCCTACTATCAAGACCAGTTCAAGGGGAGAGACTTGAAACTGTATCATTATTTAGCAGTATCTGAGTCGGCCATTAGTGCCGTTATTGTAAGAGAAGAGGATGGAATCCAAAAACTAGTGTATTTCAATAGTAAGGCACTCCAAGGAGCTGAGCAGAGGTACCCCAAGATGGAGAAGTTAGCCTACGCACTGATCCACGCTTCGAGGAAGATGAAGCCCTACTTTCAGGCACATACCATGGTGTGGTCCTCACAGGCTCACCCCTCGGACAAGTAATTCACAAGCCTGAGAAATCAGGAAGACTGATGGCTTGGGCAATCGAATTGGGAGAGTTCGACATCAGGGTAACCATCAAAGGGCAAGCGTTAGCAGACTTCGTGGTCGAGTTCACTTGGGACGAGGCTGAGACAAGTTCTGCGAGGGGCAAAATACTTGAGAATGAAGAGGAGCGATATCTTTTCAAAAATGGAGCCCTGGCAGAGGGTAATTTCTCTGAGAATGGTATGGCGTCTCTTCGTTGATGGATCCTCTCGCGAAAATGGAAGTGGTGCTGGATTGATAGTGTCGGCACCAGACGGGACAAATATTGAATATGCATTAAGGTTCAGTTTTAAGGCCTCCAATAATGAGTCCGAATATGAAGCTCTCATAGCAGGCCTCTCCTTGGTTCAGGCCCTGAACGTCGGCCAACTCCTAGTTCACAGTGATTAAAGATTGGTGGTGAATCAGATTTTGGGTGCGTATAGGGCAAAAGACGACAGGATGGCCAAATATTTGGAGAGTGAGGTCAGTGTTAAAGAATTTCAAAGAGGTGAAGTTGAAGAGAATACCCCGGCTGGACAATGGCCGAGCCGACGCCCTTGCAAGGCTGGCCTCAGCTTCAAGAACAGAGATAAAAAGGACGGTGCGGGTAGAAATCTTACACCGGCCGACCATTGAAGAGGATGATAACGCTCTAGAGTTTTGTTTGAATTTGAACATGGGAACCTCATGGATGGATCCACTCATTGGGTACATAAAGGACGGGGAGTTGGCCAGAATCAAAGACCGAGAAAAGGAAGTTGAGATATAAAGTTGCTAAGTTCTCTATCACAGGAGACACTTTATACAAGAAAGGGTTTCTGCTTCCTCTGCTCAGATGTGTAGGTAGCGTATATTTTGAAGGATGTGCACGAAGGCTCCTGCTCTAGTCACGTTGGGGGAAGATCTTTGGCTAAGAGGTTTATTACCCAGGGGTATTGGTGGCCGACCTTAGCTAAGGATGCTGCAGCATATGTCAAGAAGTGCGACAAGTGCCAGAGGTTTGCTACCATTCCCCACCAGCCTTATCAACCTCTGACCTCCATCACCTCTCCCTGGCCATTTGCAGTGTGGGGAATTGATCTGGTAGGACCCTTGCTCAGAGCTGTGAACAATTATCGTTATCTGATCGTGGCGATATATTACTTTTCAAAGTGGGCGGAGGCTGAACCGATGATCACAATTATAGAGAAGGTCTTCCAGTTTATATGGAAAAATATCATCTGCAGTTACGACCTACCTAATACATTAATTTCTGATAATGGAACACAGTTCAAGAGCGTATCCCTAGAAAAATACTGCGAGAGGGTCGGCATCAAGCAATTCTTCTCCACTCCTGATCGACCCCAAGCTAATGGGCAAGCGAAAGTAACAAATAGAACGATTCTTGATGGAATCAAGAAGAAGCTAGAGGATGCAAAAGGGAGATGGATTGAAGAGGTATATGCAGTCCTATGGGCCTACCGGAGAACAGGGAGGGCCCCAACTGGGGAGACTCCCTTCATGCTTGCTTATGGTTAAAAGGCAGTGGTGCCTACAGAAATTGGCCTCCTGACTCATAGGGTTCATACGTATGACCCGCAAGAGAATGTTACAGAAAGAAGGTTGGATTTGGATCTTGTGGAAGAAAGAAGAGAAGACACTGAGGTTACGCAAGCTGCCTACTAGCAAAGAACAACAAGATTCTACAAAAAGCGAGTAAGGGCACGCCCACTAAAGGTAGGGGACTTGGTACTGAAGAAGACATGGTAGAAACCCAATAAGCTTTATCCAAATTGGTATGGCCCATACAGAGTGGTCGAAGAGGTGCCGGGAACGTATAAATTGGAAAACCTGGAAGGAGAGCCATTCTCTAACCCATGGAACAACGACCACCTCAAGAGATATTACCAATGAGATTACAGTTTTGCTGTCTCTTATCAATTATATTGTAATACATGTGTATAAGACTCAGATGAATGAAAGTCAATGAAAACCAAGTGTTCCCTCATATGTTGTTTTGATATTCAGATATTTGTTTATATGTATCAACTCATCTTAAGCTACAAAACATCATTCGTGATGAAGTAAGCTTAAGTTTCCCCCGGTGATACGACAGTCCAGATGGGGGTCAACCTTATCCATGGACTGCCAATAACGTCGAAAGGCATTTATTATTAAACATCATTAATTTGGTGTACCTACTCCCTCTGCCGAGACGACAGTGCATGGACGAGACGACTCTCCATACACTCTCAAAACAACGAGGGATGACTTATGCTTAAACACCATAATTTGGTGGATGCAAACTAAAAATCACTTAGTTGTGGTTATTATTTAAACATCATTAACTTGGTGAATTTACTTCCTCGACCGGGACGACAGTGCATGGACGAGATGACTCTCCATACACGCTCAAAACGACGAGGGAGGACTTGTGCTTAAACACCATAATTTGGTGGATGCAAATTAAAAATCACTTAGTCATGGACTCCTGGTTATTATTTAAAAACATCATTAATTTAGTGAATTTACTCCCTCGGCCACAGAGCATGGACGAGACGAGGGAGGACATGATTATGGGCGATTCATGGTTGAATTATAATATTCAAACATTTGGGAACGACACCACAGAATAATTAAGGCATGCAAGTAAATCAAGAGGGAATGCAAATAAGAGAGCAACAAAGGATTTCATTTCACGAAATATAGAGTACAGAGACGACAAAAGACTTTGGAAGAGTTAAAGTGTACATAATAAACAAAGAAGTACAATAAAAGGAGGGTATCGGTCACAGGCGACCACCCTAAGAGGCTAGCTCCAGGTTGATGGTGGGAGTTTCCTCGACATTAGGCTCACTTCCACCCTCGGCCTGAATGTTAGCCCCAGCCTCGGCTGCCGCCATCAGCTCCACGTACTCCAGAGCGACATCAAAGAGGGGGTTAGACAGGTCTGGAGCATCTAAGGCAGGCCGAATATAAGGGACGACCTCAGTGAACTTGGTAGCAATCCACCGACAAGCCGTCTTTACGCCTCTTTCCAAGTAAATGATGCCAAAATTGCAAACTCGTTTGAAGCCTTGAAAGCTTAAACAACCTTGGCCCTGATCTTCTCAAGGGCCTTAGGAGACAAGGCCTCGTCTTTAGCCCTCTGCACGACAACAACAAGCTCCTTGGTATGGCTGGCCGACAATGCGACCAAAGCCTCGTCCTTCTCCTTAAGCAGGTCGTCCTTCGTCTTCAGTAAGTCGTTCTTGATCGTCAGATCGTTCTGAGCTTGCAAAAGGTCGGCTTGGCATGACTCCAATCATTTCTTCTGTTTCTCTTCGGATCTGAGGGCTCGATCGGCCTCCTGCACTTTGGGATAGTTCTCGGGCATCCACTTGTTGGCCGAGGCAAAGGTGTATACAGACTGTAGAGAAAGGAAATCATATTAGTACAGACGAGGTAAGAGTACGAGAAAAGACTTGTGCTTAAGAAGAAAATAATTACCTGAGCCATCAGATGAAGGCCTGAGTCAAAGACCTGAGGGGGAGCCATCTTCCCTAAGAACTCCTAGTCATCCTTGGTGGGGACTCCTAGCATGGCCCTTTTCGATTTTGTGGTCGAGGGGATGATTGAGCTAGGGCATTTCTTGAGCTGAGCAATATTATTCTGCCAGTACTCTTGAAACGAGTCCCCAGAACAAGAGCTTGCTCTAGAGCTGCTCGGCACAGACGAACCTGGAGGGACAACTCTCGGCCTCTGAGTGTCTATCTCACAGGCTGACCCTTAAGAGGAACTTGATCATTTGTCCTTTTTTGGCCGACCTTAGAGTGTATCGGCCCTGTAGCCGTCGTCTTCTTCGGCTGACCCTTACCGTCCGACTGCTTCTTTTTGTTTAAAGCGTTATGAAGGCGGTCTGCAAAAAGAACAATAAAGATTATTAGTCACATGCACAAAAAGCGACGGACTTGAATAATAGAGAAAGAAATTATTCCACTTACAAAGGTCATCCAGTGGATCAACCTTCAACCCGGACTTATCTAAGTACTCCGGGGACATCAGATCTTCAAAGGAAAGGAGTTGGCCATCCTTCCCTTGCCCCCGAGGAAGTCAACCTTCTCCCTATTGACTATACTGAGGCCGGGGTCAGATTTGGAGAGCATTGAGGACTTTGCCCAAGTATGGGGTACCCTTGGCTCGTCATCTCGTCTCTCATGGTCGGAGTCGGCAGGAAACTCCCAAGCCCCAGACGCATAGAAGAATCTCTCTTTCCAGCTATGATTGGAAGTCTGATTGACATGGAGGATCTTCTTATCAGACTTCCTTGTCCCTAAGTGGTAGTAACCGACTTGATTTGCAGAGGATGAGACGTGGTAGCAAGCGTGGAAAATCTCAACTGAAGTCTCGTCCTCATACTTATTTCTCCACAAGGAGACATAACCCAAGATAACCCTCTAGGAGTTTGGGGCTATCTGGGTGGGAGCGAGGCCGAGACTAGAAAGGATAGCTCGCACGGTAGGGTCAAAAGGAAGACGAAATCCAACCCTGGTCGGCCTGGGTGGAAGACGAGCCGACCATTTCTTCAGCAGAGGGTAGAATTGTTTTCAAAGGGACAGGAAATAGGGGTCGTCTCCAGATGGGGTCGGCTTGGCGCTTAGCCTCGGCCTCTTCCTCTAACCTACGTATTTCTTAGAAATATCTCTCTAAGAGCTGGGTACTGAAATGCTAACTCGTATAAGGTTTTTAACATTCAGTGGCTGAGGCAACACTTGGAAGTCAAAGTTGGAAGTCACAAACAATTTTAGGGTTGAGTAAGATTGACTCAAAGATCAAAATGGCAAAAATGAATTGTTTTTCTACCAAGAACAACCAAGTACAGTTCGTTGGAGAGGGTGATCGGAATGTGATCAGAATGAGTTAAAGGGCCAAATGGTAGCCTAAATGGTGTAAGCACAAAGCAAAAAACGCCCCTAAAGGTCTATACCCACTCAAAGCCACCACTCAAAGCCCACAAGTAAGCCCCCCAATAGCCAAGCTGAGCTGCTGGAGTTGGGATTGAGCTCGCCGGAAATTATGAAGTCTTAAAAATAAGCTAAGAAACTATAAAAGTTTGAGCACAATGGTGGAAGAAGGTTACCTGGAAGGGAAATGAGAATGGAGAAGCAGACATGACCTTGGAAAAACGCTTGGAAGCATAGAACTAAGGGCTAGAGCTCTGGTTTAGAAAGATGGCGCGCTGGAGAAATGTACTAAGGAAAAAGAAAGGCTTTGAAAAATAAGCCCTTTTATATGCAAGTAATGATTTGTGCACGCTTTACAAAACGGCACACAGTTTCCCATGATCCTCATCATAATAAGCATGAAACCCTAAGCGTCTAAACCGTCATTCACACCTCGATTGGACACAACCCTATGGGAAGTGTGACAGTTGTCAACTCAAGATGCCACTCACCTGATGGCTGTCATGTGTCCTCTCAACAGTCGTCAAACGACATAACTTCATTACCCCTCAGCCTCATCTAGATGTCAGAGACTAAGGGCTATGGGGTAATTGATATGCCGAATATCACCTCGTCTAAGATCATAAGCCTTGGCCTAAGCCGACCCTCACCAGTTGGCCAGAAATGAGAGTTGCCACTCGGCCTTCACTCGAATGACTCGGTATCGGCCCTCGACAGCTGTCCGATACGAGTTAGTTGCATTATTCATGAAGATTGGGTATCCTCGGCCTCGGCCTCACCCAAGCCGGCAAAGTCAGACCGAGGTAGGTCAACATGACATGTGTCATTTCACAAGGGTTCAAAAGTCTACAAATTCAGCCTCGGCCTCTAGGGTTGACCGAGGTCGTCTTACTGACAGAGCGCGTGCATTGGGAGATGCGTGGAGATGTGCGTGTGGATATACAACGCATGTGAGCCAAAATCGTTATGCCAGATCATTCTCGCATTTGGGAGAATTTTTTATCATCATGACCTGCATGTGACGAAGACAACTGGCTTCTCCCTATTGGCTGGGAACATTCTGTACATGTTCGTTGCCTGCTTGGGGGTGCAATTCATCCCTAAGACACTATAAATATATATCATCTTCTTCATTGTAAAGGAGAATTAATTCAAACCCTAGTGAAAGCTCTGCTCATTTGTATATAGAAGAGAGGGAGAAAGCTTGTGTTGTAACCAGGCCATTAGAGCCATATTTACTAGTGGATTTCACTCACACACACAGTGGACATAGGCTCTGGCCGAACCACTTAAATCCAGGTGTTCATCCTCTTCACCTCATCACCTTCTCTGTTGATTTACTGCGTGATTATTGCGATTGTTGTATACCTGTTTGAGCTTCACATATCTGTGACCTGGTGATACCATTTCTGTTATCATCAGTATGTATGTTTATATATATATATATATATATATATATAGTTAAACTCTCCAACATACCTCATTAATTATACATAAAAACACATGATATATTGATGCATTTATGATGTATGTATACATTCATCTATCATGTATGTATGGAAGTTGTGTGTGAGATATATATATATATATATATATATAGTTAAACTCCCCAACATATCTCATTAATATACATAAAAACACATGATATATTGATGCATTTATGATGTATGTATGTATACATTCATCTATCATGTATGTATGGAAGTTGTGTGTGTGTGTGTGTGTGTGTATATATATATATGTTTGTCAATTTTATCAAATTTTCAAAAAACTGTATTTAAAAACAAGTTTACCAAACGAGCAGCAATCTTTATAAACAAAAAAAATTAAATTTTAAAATTGTATTTAAAGACGGTATTTAAATCGAGTTTTCTGAACATTGAACCGAACGTGCCCTAAAATAAAAGGGAATAACAAAAAGAAAAGAAAATGCTATAAAACCCTAAAAAGGTCCCATTTCCATCAGAGATTGGTAGTCCGAATTTGAGTTCTCAAAAGAATAGGCCAGGCTCATGTGGCACTGTGGCGGTTCATGATATTTGCTGATTTGGGGATTTAGGATTCTGGGAGAACTGCTCATTTAAATACTATTTTATTAGTTTGTCATAATTCAATAAAACGCCCACTATGAATTTCGTCCCAAAAAATATACATTTCAAAATATTGGATTTGATTTGAATTCCTCACTAGGATTTAAAAAAAAAAACACCATGCCAAACCATCGTCTGCATCAAATACCATATTTTAATGAAAATAATTTGGTCTTTAACTATAGGTTAGGCATGGTGCAAGAAAAGTACACACTGTGTGTGTGTGAGAGAGAGAGAGCAAGCCTTGATAGCATAGTAATGAATTCTAATTTTTGTTGTGAAAATCAGATTCCTTTGACTAAAGCTGCTCTCTCTCTCTGAGGTTCTTGCCATTAAAGAGTACAAACGTAATATAAATCTGGAATGTAAAATATTGAATCTGCTAAACATGGGAGGTGAGGAGAGACATAGCTTTAATGGGTTACAACCGCGAGTTTCTGTTCTGAGAAATTATTGAATCTCCCCTATCTTTTATCTGCCAAATTTCTTATAACTATTGTATCGTGTTCACAGGAAGCGGCAATCTGGAAATAGGTTTGCATCAATTAGCGTGGAGACCTCAGTATTCATTAGGTGTAGCAGCCCAAGTCCTCGACTCATGAATTCTATTACGACCATCTTCATATTGAGTTGTATCTTTACTTTTGTGAGCAAAGTTGTCTTTTGTACTTTATTACAACAGAAATCACAGGAAAAATATTGTAAGGCAATAAGAGAACGTCATTAGCATCCTTACGCATGTTGTATTCTTTTTCATTGCGAGTTCTCTTCATCATTCAAATATATGTATATATTTATTACTTGAAAACAATTTTTCATTTAATATATTTCTCTTTCTTAGTTTTATATATCGTTGCTCTAAGATTTGTTGTTAGTTTTAACTTTAAAGTCTGAATTTAAGTCCACCCAGACTTCCTAAGAGGTGCCAAAAGTCATTTGTTTTTCCAAAATATTAAGAGGTTAGCTATTAAAATTTAGACATCAGATTCATATTGCAGACTTCAAATTCAGATAAAAAAACGCATGGCTGCTGTATGTTACTGTAAAAGGTGTCTGTAGCTTGAATGTCCAGAAGTGGCAGTTGGTTGAAATTTGAATGAATTATATCGTCTTAAATCCTGTTGGTGCATCATATATATAAGAAGACCATCTTAAACTTACTAGTTGTAATGGGGTTGTTACAGGTAGGGCGGAGTGTGTACAGATCTGTATTTCATAGATTAGAAGCTATTCAATGGTAGGTATTACAGCTATAATATGGACGAGAACCCTGTTCCTGTCGTATCGAAACGGAAAGCATTTGTTTTCTAAATTTAGAGTACCATTTTTTCTAGGGCTTCCCAAATTAAGAGTTTGCATTCCTTCTAGGTCATCTCAATATAAGACCGTCTCTAGTGCATTTGGAGGACATTTTGCTTCTTTTTTACTAGACTTCTCAAATTGAGAGGCGCAATTTATATTGGGACATCTCAATATAAGATTGTCTCCAAAGCATTTGACAGTCGCACAAAATTTCCAAATGTTAAGTTTGCCACATTTGAATTGGGTCTTATCCCATATCCTTGTGCATTTGAGTAGGCAAAAAATAATGAAAATGTGAGGTGTGAAAAGCAAACAATAAAAAAGGTGAAGGAAAGTGTTCACGAGATGTGACAAATCTAGGGGCAAAATAGTTCCCAATTTGTCAAAATTTTGCTCATTTTTTGTTTCGCTTATAACTCTAGAGTGCAGTTTTTAATTAAAACCATCGTGCAAAATGTCAAAATGCCGTTTTGCATGCAAAATGACCCAATGCTATTTCGCTTAACCAAAAGATAGTAGGGTCGGTGCTTACATTCTCATGACAATCCAATTGTGGAGTAGACTTCAACCACTTAAATAGCAACTAATTATTTATAAAGAATTCTCAATGGTGCCGAAATCTCTCAATAAAGCAGCTAGGCCGTTTTTCTATCTCTAAAGGGGCTCACTTATAAAGGGGATTTTAGATGCGCTTTCTCATTTATGGAATATTGTCTTTGGAGAGATTTTATGCCCCCATCTTGTGGGTTTAGGAAAGGTCGAGGTCCTATAACTTTCTTTCTTGAAGTCCAGAGCAATCATTCCCACCATCGTAAAATAAGAGGACTTGACTCTACCCATTCACAAGGAAGGTACCCCCGTTCCATCAATTCTACTTTTCTTGCTTTGATTCCTAAGATTTTTAACAACCTCTATCTATCTATTTAATTTAAAGAAGTGTCAGGCTCCCGAATAGTAGTATCCATGTCTCTCCTAAGTTCAACAATCCGTGAAGCAGCTTGACTTCCTCTGATCACGTAGTTGTATGGTACGTCTCTAAGGGTCAAATTCCAATTAATTAATTTCTTACTTGATTACCGAGTCGAGCAAATTAAATCTTTTTTTATTTCAACCAAGTTTTAATTTTATCGAAAAAATTAATTAGTCCAAATATGCAAGTACTGATTAACAACGAAAGCAATAAAAACAATCACATGTGACACCTCGCCTAATTAAACATCGGGTGATCAGACCTTCATTAAATTAAAACAGATTTCTCAAATGGTTCATTCTTAGCATCACTGTCGAAAACTTTTTAATTACTAATCCCCTAAGTAAAATTAGACCGGTGCCAAATTTTATCTTTCTTAAAACAGAAAAATCGACCATGCGGAACAAAGTACAAATAATCATGTACTATAATTCAAACATCAAAGTAAAAGTACAACAGAACAAAAGTATTACCGAATAAACCATCGGCTAAAAATCCCAAACCACAATAGAATAACCACTAGTCTGAAACTAACATCTGAGACTAATACCGGACCACAAGTCCATACATAGAAGAGTGCGAGATCCTGTGCTAGATCTGAATGAGAGATATCGTCTAGTCAAATCCTGTAAGCATTCACTGTGCTACAGCTCCGAGTCTGGAATGGAATCATCACACATGGCGTCCCTGTGGCTGGACACCTAAAAGGTTTTGAAAATATTTTATAGCAAGAGTCAGTACTCAAAACATTTTAAAAATATTTAGCAAGCGTTTATCACAATATAAAATGCGGTTATTGATTACACATGTTAGGTTCTCGTACACTCTCTTGAGTTAACTCGCCCCTCATCTTTGGTGCACATCTAACATTCCACACTTAGTTTGTCTAGCCATACTTCTCAAGCTAACTAAAACCAAAGTAGTAAACTGAACTTATCTGTACCCAAGTTCCAGTACCGCCCATACAGTACAACCGTTTTACTAACATCTCGCGTATGTTAATTAATTCTCAAGTAACATTTCATCTATGTTATTTTTAAAGACTTCTCATTTAGCTTCACTACTAAAATTACTACAATTTTCACAATAGTTGACTTTCCCACTTATGTAATTAAGTTTCGCTACTTGAATTACTAAATAGATTTTCTCTATCTAAAGGTTCATTTCGAAATTAAATTTCACTACTTAACTTACCAATTCAGTATGTATCTTTAAATACACAATATATCAATCTACTAATACACGGAAGTAGAATATCATCAGGTATATATATTTCACACACAATATATACTAAATATTAGTCACTGCTATTTTGCCCCTTTTATACACATAAAGGACTCTTGGTTCGGAATGATTCATCGACCCCAAGTAAGAATTGGTTCGGCATGATACATCGGCCCCAATTATTTTAAAAATATATATATATACACATATTCTGGTTCTGGAGTCTCTTATCGCGACACCAGTTCAAAGTTTGGTTCGGCATTTCTCATCGACCCTAAACTTATAATAACTTTATGTTAGTTCGGAATGTCTCATCGACCCTAACATAATTAATTTAGGTATAATCTCTCTACCTAAAAGATCACATAATTCAGTAGGTACACACCCGACCTATTAATCATATACGTACGTAATATTTTAATTCCATATATTTACTGTACAATATTCGCTTTACGATTTATCTCATCAATCGTATTTATTTGAGTATTCGCACAACTCTAAGGGTCCTAGTTACCCCTTACATATAATTTCAGTAGTTATTGCTTACCCTACTGGTCTATTACTTAAATTGAATTTACTTCGCCCCGTAACTCACTTTCCGAAGTCCCCGATACTCTACTAAATCGGATTATTCTCCTCGGTCCATAATCCAAGCCCTACACCCAATGGCCTTATTGGACCTCAACAATATACCTACAGGTCTTATTCTTACTCCTATATCAGTATAATGTAAATCCTAGAATACCTATTCATTCCCGAACTCAACGAAGGATTAAACACAAAATTTTCGGGAAAACAGCTTGCGTCGATCGATCGACGGCTGGGTTCGATCGATCGACATAGTCGATCGATCGATCGATCGAACAGGGATAGACGCAGTCTGTCTTCTTCGTTGATCCTCTCCTCCATTAACAAATTTCCAAACTCCATTATTGTCCACCAAACTTTTACCCAACGATCCTAACATATTTCCACATATACTAGGACAGTTTCTAACGTGTCAATTACATCAAAACTCCAATTACTTTAAAGAAATAATGAATTAGAACCCAGAATTTCTTGAAAACCTAGTTATGGTGTTCTTCCCATATTATCATTCAAAATCCAGATTTTTATTCCGAAAATCATCAAGTCTAATCTGAATATTAATCCTCTACATAGTTTAAATCATTCTACATGCGATTCCTATCCCAACATGCATAAATATCATCTTTCTCCAATCAAAATATTGATTTAAACAAAACTATTCAAAAACCCTACACATGGGTATTATAACTTTATAAATTTTTGCAATAAACAAATTACCTTATGATCAGTAGGATCTGATTTCGTGGTTCTTGTTGATGATTGATGATCTTCATCCTTCAATCCTTCTTCCTCAACAAGTTGATGGTAGAAACCCCTTTGAATCCTTCCCAAATCTTCTTTTTGCTTTAGAAAGTGGTGTCTCTCCTCTCTCTAATGGTATTGGTGTTGTCATGGGTGTTCTAACCCTAATTCATCTATCATACGGCTGATATAAAACTCTCAATTTCGTAGGTCTCCATACCCTCTTATGTTAAAAGACCAAAACGCCCCTGAACGGTCTCGGTTTAGTCCAAAATTGCCCCGGGACTCAACTAGTACCCCCGAGTATACTATTTTGACTAATTTGACCCTTCCGGACTCATTGGTGACCTCTAAATTATCATTTGAGTCACTTAAAAATATTACTCGTTCTCACCCCAACACGGTCTACACGCGTTAAGTAACTATTTACCATAATTACAATTTTAAATAAAACTCTTTAAGTTACTACTCTTACGTAATTTAAATCAAGACGATATTTTCTCATTTAATTCTCCAATCTAATTAAATGGAATATTCAGAAATACGGGGTATTACATCACACCAGTGCACAAATATTTTAGAATGGGAACCCTCGTGAGAAAAATGACTATCACCCCAATCCACGTACAAGCCCACTAGTACTAATATGAAGTTTTACATGACTTTGAATAACTCAGACACGACTTACATATATAACAACAATAATTGCCATGATGCCTCTCCCCTGCAATTTACTCCTTTGCCTCTACTAGCCAATGCTCCAATCTAGGAATCAACTGTACGACCTCCAAGGCATTAGTATCCCCCGATCTCGGTTGTAGCAATCAACCCAAACGTAATCCAACGTGCTATCTTCACCCACACGAATCCTCGTGCTGAGTTTTCTTGATGTAGGAGATTTATGGGAATTTTTAAACCTGGTGTCTACTTTGTTTGCATAGAGACCCAAAGGACTCTTGCAAAATCAAATTAGGGTTCGGAAAAAACGGAATTCTTACTTTGAATGACGCGTTTAATTTTTTTAATAGTTTAACAGTGTAAGTGAACCAATAAAACACGCTTTCCAAGACTGAAATCTCGTTTGAACCACGAAGCCCTCGTTTGAATGAGATTTTTCAAATGAGGATTCCTCTTCTGAAAAATTAATCTAACGAGGGTCACTTCTGGAAGTTAGTGGTCCTTTGCTTGAAACCAACCTTGATCGAGGGTCCCTCATCCGGAGTTTCTTTCGACCGAGTCCACTTCCTTGAAAATCAGTCATTTGTTAGAAACCATCTTCGATCGAGGGTTACCTAGTTAAAACGAGACACTGATTTTCTAGCCTTGTTACATTTTTGTTAGAAAATAGTTTTAAAAAAATCTTTTCCTTATTTGATTTAGACACAACCCAATACTCTTTGTTACTAACAATTAAGTAAACTACAAGGAAATACAAAGCTTTGAAAACCTTATCAAATCTTTGCTAATGAGTGAATGCGTCCGGTTCGGTAATATTTGTCATGGTGTTTTGCCTCTATATATTCACTTGATGTAACATTACAACTCGATAGACTCGATACAAACACATTACGACACAAAACTTTGTTTTTGAATCAAGCCAACATAAATAAAAACCTAATGAAGTGTAAAATATGTCCTTAAAAATCTACCCCTTTGGTTATTCCAAGACAAAAACATAAATAGAAAAGATAAATAATCGGATCAAAATGCCTATTCATCAATCTACCTGTCCTAATCCCAGAGAGACTCGATACTAATGTACAACTTTTCAAATCTAAGGTATATCAACATCACGGGCCCTATAAATCCTACACACTTAAACAAATACCACGTGACATAAAAAATACAATATAATAGGTAGATTGACAGGATTTTAAAAATTCAATGCATGAACTAAAATACTCCCCCTTAATCCCAAAATTTCTCCCCCTTTTTGTCTAGGATTAGACAAAGGAAGATACCGAAAACAATCAATATCACAAATCAATTCAATTAAGCAAATAAGAATTATCGAATATAGCTTATGCTCAATGAGATAAGTGACATAAACACATGAAAATACGAACATGGTAATACATAGATCAATTTAGAAAATCATATTCATATCTCAACACGACAGTGACATCATTAATCTCACCTATATTAGCAACTATCAACAATAAGCATATAACTCAAAAAATGCTAAAGGCAAGACATATAACACAACATAAAAATGAATATACTGCATCTATAACTTTTTCGTAATGGTGATAAATATGCAATACAAGTATAAAATCATGTCCAAAAAACTGCTATGAACTAATATAGTATAAGATAATATAAAATACATTACGTCAATTCAAATCTTTCTCTCTCTCTCTCTGAGTACTATATCCAAAAATTAAAAATACAATCTTCGGCAATCAAATAACTCCACCACCATCATCATCATCACGAGTTCCATAAGAGACTGTTCCACTGCTCCTCTCCCTGTCATGTTACTCCCTCAACCATCGACGGTATTGGGCATCCACACGAGCGGCTCTGAACTGCTCTATCTCCAGTCTGGCTGCTAACTATGCCTGAATCTCCATTATCTACCTCGCCAGTAATCGTAAAGGCCCATTTATCTCCTACTGGAACGTGGTGAACTAAGCCACAAATGCGATATCCTATTGATCTGACTGGGTAAGAGTAGAAGATGTGATACTTGGGACAAAAGTCTAGGGTTCATGAAAATGACGTGACTTAGTATAAAAATAGCATCATCCTGAGAAGCATCGAGTGGGCGAACATGTGACTCTGAAAGGTGTGCGATGGCAGCGTTAATCCTAGATAAGGAATCTGACGTGCGCTCCTCACTCACGATTGAGAGAAATGTCGTCTATGATCAAAAGGTTTGTGAGAAAAATCCCATAAAGTAGGGAAACTCTCATTCACTTATCTCCATGACTCTGAATGGATGACATATGCCTTCAGATGAGGGATGGAAGATCGATGGTCATTCCATAACTGATAACATGTATAAACCCAATGTGTTCGGGGCTATAGGTGTTATGGTTCGTTACTGGTCAAAGATTAAAACTCACTATCTTATCTAGAAGGCGATAGTAAGACTAAAAATGGTTGCTCAGTGGTGTGTTACGGTTGCATAAGGCAAGATCCGTAACAAGAACAATCCTATACACAATATGATAAGGTGTGATATGGTTTAGGTCCTGGGGATGGTGGGGTGAGGTAATCCTAGGAATTTCTAGGAGCTCGACAGTGGTTTTGGGTGAAATAATAATAGTGACACCGCTAACCCTCGACACGATAAATTCACCATCAACCCCAACATAAAAATAAAACTCTCTCACTATATCTACATAGACAAACCCAATCAGCTGAAGGATGAACTCCCAACCCCTACCGCTTAACCAAGAAGGTAATAAGTTAATTTTCTAAATCATTACGCTAAGTGGGTATCTCAACCACCACCTCATCTGGTAGTACCAGGTGGAGATGAATATCTCAAATCTGCACGCGTAGCCCATTAATGGGCTATAGTGTGGGCGAGGCTGAGGATTAACCTCTTTTGATCTCTTTGTTATCATGTACAATGAACCAAGAAAACCTAAATGGTATAGGATCTACGGGTAATCGGAGAACCTAAAAAGGTCAGAAAACCAATAACCAACCACAACAACAATCACAAACACTAAGATAGAAAACATGCATAAAGCCAATAACCTTGTAAATAGAAACAATAAGGAAATGTCCTCATTACTAGATAAGGTAATTTTTTTAAAGACCCATATATAAAAATACATGTTTAGCAAAATAATAAAATAGGATTTTCACACATACTACTGTTTATAAACCAAAAAAATGCTTATGTATAAGGGCTTTAAAACATCACATATATGTATATATGTACACACATAACATATATTCACACATAAAAGACAAAAATGAGAAAGAGAAAAAACATACCTAGAGCCAAAAAACTTAAAATAAACACTAAAATGCGATCTACACGGTCAAAAACCTAAAATCCAACCTTTGGATTGTGAAATGGGTGATGAAAAAGAGGTTTAGGGGTCTAAGTTAGTTCGAAAATGGTGGTCTGGAGGTCTGATTATGCAGAAAGTGAAAGAGACACTTTGTGAAGACGATGTCGTTTTAAATTCCATACCCTCATTCGAACCACAAAGGGGATCCTTCGAATGAGGTCTCGTTTGAACCAATCCAGGATTCGTTTGAATGAGAGACAACACTTCACTCCTGAAATAAAATATAAAAAACTCGGGAAAAACTAAAGTACTCTGATAAAAAAACAGCATCACAAGTGGCACTATAAAAAAAATGATTTTAAACTTCGAAACTCGTACGTGTAACCTAAAAGGAATGAAAATGGTTTAAAGAAATTAGAAAACTAGTGACACCCATGCAAACTTCACACGAATCCCATAACCAACTTAGTTAAACAATATGTGATATGAGTGAACCCCAAAGATAATGTTAAGTGAAGTCTACTATAAGCTCACAAAATTGTCAAAAACATAGAAATGAGAAAGAAGTCGCATGATGTTGCTTCGACATCCTCGATCATTGGATATAAAAAAATCACAAAAATAAAAATCTTTTTTGTTTTTTTAAAAAGTTTTCAAGACATTTTTTTTGTATTTTTTGAAAAATATAAAGTCTAGAACAAAGAAAAAAAATCCATGATACACTCTAGGAATGATAGCATGGAATAAATGTGAAAAATGAAATCCTAACGTAGAGATAATATGGATGACTCACTCGGATGGGTGAGAGGGATGAGCGTCGCCACCCTCATCGACTACTATAACAACCTTCTTCTTCTTCCTCTTCTTTTTACCTTGAGCACTAAAAAGGAAACCGATCATCCTTTTGAATTATCCCATGATAAATTATGATGTTCGAACCATGTACTCAACACGTTCTTGGAGCCCATAATAATCTTCGTTCAGATGTGGAAGAACATACCTATTTTACACAAGCCAGCGAAAATTGTCTTTAAGGTGACCCTTCATCTTGCAGTGGGAGAAAAGGTAGGATTGATGAAGATCTACCGTATTTGAATTGACAAAAATTCTAGAAGAAAGATAAGGCGGTGTGTTTGGTGACTTTTGACAAATGTGATCTCTTTCCTTGACTTACACTCTCACACACCATCATAGTCAATACCCATTTTATCTTTCGAGGATGAAGATGGTGCAATGACAATTTTATTTATATTCTCTAAACGTATTTCAAGGTCAACTTTCACCTTCTTAGACTTCATAAAGTCTTTATTCAAGATCTTGCATTATGCCTTTAGCATCTCACGTGCACACGAAGACACAATGAGAACCATCTTCAAAGTACCAACCTTTTCATGCAAGACCTCAATATATTTCTCCCGTGCTTTCAAATTCTCAATGAGAGTAATTTTTTGATTTATTACACTAATCATTTGCACTTAAATGTCCTCAAAGCATATATCTTACTCTAATACAAACCAGGCTTCTCATAATGCTTGTTATTCAATTTCTTCATGCCTCAACTGAACTCAAGGAGTTCATTAAACTTCACTTGAAGTTGTTGTTTAGTATCATGAATAAAACTCCTCTCCTCTACCATCTTGTATCCATTGGTATCAGACTCAACACCATATTTCTCAACGTTATCAATATTAAGGGATTTTTAAGGATAAATCATTTCCCCGATGATGGTGAATGTAGCGAAGTTGCATTTAAAAAGAGACTCATTATCCCAGTCAGTGTCACAATCTCTTAGAGCGAACTTCATAAAATTCTTCTCATTATTTATTATCTTTATCCTAATAGGACACTCACGTGATAAATTCCTAAAACGTTGGCATTCAAATCACCTCCTAGAGTCATCATCCTATTTCTCTTCTCCTTGAGATTTATAACCATGTCTACTAGAATACAACTAAACTCTGTCGGCTTTACTTTCCTCTCTTTTTTCTTATTAGATATAAACTTATAAGGATTGAATTTGTGAAAATTATTGAATTGCTTGGTTAATAAGGCAATCTTAACCTCATTCTCATTGGAATATTCAACTGAGATTGGTGGAGCACTCTTATTGCCTTCAACGCGATGTCATTATCTTTCTTGGCTAGGAGATAATTTTCTAAATCGTAGGTTTGGATGGATACTTTAATCACTTCTACCTTCATGTTATTAATTCCAATTACGACGTTAAGGTTTGAGATGTTGAGAAGGAGACTAGGTATTAGTTACCTAGGGATTTTCCTAGCGACACTAGGTTCTGTGATCTTATCACCTAAGTAAAAGTGAGATTTCACAATGTTAGAGAGTTTTGTGTAAAACTCATCGAAGGTATGAATTTCGTACATCTTCAATAACTCAAACCGGGTGGTGGTATGTTGAATATTTATGATCTGAACGGTATTAGTACCCTCATAGGTGAGATAAGGAATGTCCCGTGCCTTTATGGACATAATACACATAGAGATGTGACGAAATTCTACTTGTCTGACACCACTTAAAATTTCACTAAGCCTCCCTAGAGTTGTAGTTAGTTATCCTTTCTTCATCCTCATACCATAACTCCTTAGGTTGAGGGAGAACGTTTTCTCCTAGAAAAGTTGTTGGGCATTTACACCCCTTAATAATGGTTAATCACACCCTATCATCTTAGTACTTAAGAAAAAAGTCTCACGCGCCTTCCAATACACATAGTTATTACCATAAAAAATAGGTGGACATATGACCGACTGAACCTCAACAGATCCCCCCCCCCCCCCCCCCCCCCCAAATTCATTTTAAAAACCACTTTTTATATTAATTTGAAAAAGATATGTTCCTAATGGTCCAATTCCAATTAATTAATTACCATGTCAAGCAAATTATACCCTTTTTAATTTGAACCAAATTTTAATATTACTAAATAAAATTAATTAATCCTAATTATATGCATGTAATGATTAACAATGGAAGCAATAAAAAATAATCACACCAGCCCACAAGGATTTTAGAATGGAAACCCTAGTGAGAAAAATCATCATCTCCTTAAACCACTTACAAGTTTATACGTACAAATATGAAGTTTTACAAGACTTAAAAGTACCCAGACACGAGTTATGCTCCTTTGCCTTTGCTTGTACCAGTTAGTGTTGCTCCCCAACCTCCAAGCCTTTAGTATCCATCGATTTTTGTTGTAGATGATTATCCCACACGTAATCCAACATACTATCTCCACCTCAACAAATCCTTATGCTCGAATATTTTTGTAAGTATAATATCTCTAAGGATTTGTAAACCCGGAGTCTACTTTATTTGCAAGGAGTTGATAGGATCTCACAAACTCAAATGACTCATGAAAAACCAAATTAGGGTTTGGGGTGAACAGGGGTTCATAGTTTGAAATTCTCATTTAAAGGTGTTTTTCTAGTTTAGTAGTGAAAGAGAATCAATAAAACATACTTTCCAAGACTGAAGACCTCGTTCAAAGTAGGAATCCATCATTCAAAGGATATATTTCAATCGAAGGTTCCTTGTTTTAAATATTTATCTAAAGAGGGTCATCTTTGGAAGTTAGTGGTCCCTCATTTGAAACCAGCTTCGATCGGGGTACCTCAATTGAAGTTCATTTTGATTGAGGTCCATTACCTTGAAAATTAGTTCTTCGTTCAAAACCATTTTCGATCGAGGGTGACCTCGTTCGAACAAGGTCACTAATTTTTTAACCTTGTTAATTTTTTTGTCAAAAAATAGTTTTTAAAAAATCTTTTCCTCATTTGATTTATACAAAGTCCTTTCATGTTACTTCCTAGAAATAAAGTAAACTAAAAGGAAAAAAAAAACTTTGAAAACCTTACCAAATATCTTATACGAAACGAATACTTCTTGTTCGGTTTGATAAACTTTATGATAATGCTTTGTCTCTATGCCTTCACTTGATGTAATATTACAGCTCGATAAACTCGATACAAAGATAATACGATAGAATAGTTTGTTCCAAAATTAAGCTAACACATAAATAACATGAGGGAGTGTAAATTATGTCCTTATAAATTGCCACGCAGTTAACACCCTGAGGAAGTTGAAATGAAGCGAGGTCAACCACCATATTTCAACGAATAATTTTAGTAATCATATATATACCCCCGAAATTGAACTTTTTCCATCCCCCATCTCAATCTCAGACTCATTATTTTTATCTGTAATTTTTTCGCAAGTTCAAAACATTTATCACTCCATGCCAATGAAATCCTACTCCGTAACCTAATAAGATCAATTTCAAAAAACTCATACGCTAGAAAGTCAAACTCAAAAGGGGAGTCACCGCAAGTAAAATTTCACCAAGGATAAAGACACGAATTTATTTTTGTGAACAAATGTGTCAGAGGATCCAAAGTTATGCATGTAAGTGCACAAACTCTTTGTTTATAGAAAATCAATCACAAGACAAAATGATGAAGAAAAATACCAAAAATATAATTAAACACGCACAAAGAGGACCACGATATGTACATGGTTAGTCAAATTTCCTACATCCAGAAGGGGAAGGAGGCGATCTTTTAATAGTATGATTTGAGTACAAAGTGATAAAGGTTATAGTCTCTCTCTCTCTCTCTCATGTACCCAATTTCGAGGACACTTATTATTTATACAATTTAATATGAGAAGAAACCTTGGGATGGTGGTGGTGGATATCCCCACTTAAAACTTATCAGTTGGATGATCACAAAATCCTTGGATATATCCAAATAAATATGCTTATCAATTGAGGGGCATGGAAGTCATGCCTGATTGGGTACCATGCATATTATAATGACTAAATATGATTTCCATAAATGCCCCTAAGGATTTATGAACGTTAAGGTACAAATCCTTGAGTTGGTTGGAGATCCCTCCTATAATATTATGTTGCAAAGCAAAATGAAGTTTCTTGGGCAATTGGGTAACTATGAGTTGGAACTCATAACCAATGATGATGTATATGTTGAAAGACATGTCAAATTATTTTCCCCCATAATTTACTCAGTGCTAGTTCATTTGCTTTCAAAACATAAAAGTGAAGTGAAGTGCAAAGTTTTCTCTCTCCATCCATTTCCATTCTCTTTTCTTTGTAAGTTGTTCAATCTTTTAGTCATTTTTTCTTGGGATTTTTTAATTTAAGCCACTATAATAATATCATATTTTGACATAACCCTTTGGAAGATGAAAAATTAGACATAATACCCACCAAATGGATGACGCTACTCACCGTTAAGAAAACCCATTATTGTATAATTTGACTCGATCCTCTACTATTTTTTTTGACAAAAAGCCCTTTTTTCTTCCCCTTTTCATTTTCTTCCTAATGTTTTCACAATTTCACCCCTAGCTTTCACTATATTAATTCATCCAATCTCACCATGTTATGGGTTGCCTTTATTTTCACTAAAATACTAATCTTTGTAAATTAGTCATCTAGTGCTACTTTCTTTTATTGCTTATAAATGTTTTAATTGGTTGCAACCTTTAATTATACATCTCATTTGCTTTTTGTTTCAACATAAATTTAGTTATGTACTACTAAAAAAAGATTTATTGTGTTTTTAGAAATTTTTTGGGGAGTCTTGGTTACATAAACAATTAGAAGTGATTTAATTTTGTATGGATTATATCGTTTCTAGCAAAATCTAAAAGATAGAGTTAGGGTTCAATATCTGTATTATCCTTAAGACTCCCTTGAGTTATTATCTAGTTGGAGAATTGAATTGAGTGTTTGAAGACAAGGGGTAAAACAAATGGCAGCTAAGCTTTTACATTCATTAACATATGAACCCAAATGTGCAAAAACAAATAAGATGCATAACTTTAGTGTTTCAGCTCTTCGATCGTCACTATATTTTGTAATGACCCTACAAATATAGAAGGCCACGACCATATAAGAAGACACAATCACAAGTGAAATTCTATTATAAAGGCCATGACCTAGGACAAAGGCCACAAACAATAAGAAAGGTCACAACTGGATAACTTTAGGTCACAAAGTTTAATTAAGGCCATGGCCTTGTGTAAGAGGCCATATACATTTACCCTAAGGACTTGCGAGGGCCCATCATGTGAGCGATGATGTGGCCTAGTTTGGTAATTACTTGTGAACCAAGTTTTAAGGGTTCTAGAAGCATTTTTAGAGGGGAATATTTGGAAAATAGAGGACAAAAGTGAAAACCCTAGGTTCCCTAGTATTCCTTATAACTATTAACCTTTGGCATGCTTCCCAAAGCCACTAAAAACCCTAATTCCCACTTTGGAGAGATAAAGTGATATTTTGAGAGAAAATGAGGTGCTTCCAAGAAGGAGTCCAAGGGCTTTTATTGTTCACCGATGAGGAAGAGTTGGTGGGGATGCGTCAAAATTCTACTGTTCATCGGACCAACTCCCTAAGGTAAGCAATATGTCCCCATCCTCTTCTTCCTTGTTAAAACCCTAGTTTCTATCTTTTATATTGAATGATATGAGACCTAGCTTATATTTTGAGTTTTTTGTGTTTAGACCATGGCCATTTACTGTTCATCGTATTATGGGTTTAGAAAAATGGAAATTTACTATTTATTAAGGTTTAAGTCCAGGGATTATTACTATTCATTTTGAATCCTTGATTTAAAAGTTTTCTCTTTGGGTTCTTATTTGGATATTATGTATTCGAGGATATGAGACTTTGAGGTTTTTCTTATTGAGCTCATGAGGTTTTACTTAAGGTTTTACCTTTGATCTTTGAAGATTTGAGATATGAGAAAATTAGGGTTTAAAACCGTTGTTTTACTAAGATACCCTTACTTTTTACTGATCAGGAGTTCTAACTCCTTCTCTAAGGCCGCAGATTTTTAGGCAGTATTGTATTGTTCTTAGTGGATGCTTTATAATGGGATTCGATACTAAGGTCGTGATACTATTTCTCCAAGCCGAGGTATCATTATTTGGTGATGCTACTTAATGCTTGAGGTCAAAATGATTAGCCCAAGGGAGATTGAGACTAAGTTAACTATGGGTCTTGAACCTTGGTAAAGCTTGACTAAGGTTGTGGAGTTAACAGTAGACCGCATACCTGCCATCCTGGAATTGAGTAGGAGGGGAGGTCGCGACCTTTAACATGACTAATTCAAAGATACATGTGATGAAAGGTCTAGAAGAATGAGATGTCAAAGGCCATACATTAAAGCTGTGGACTATAAGGTGAACCAAATGAGATTGAGCCTTAGGGAAAGATAAGGTGAACCAAAGGAGGTTGAGCCTTGGGGGAAGCCAATAAATGGTGAAGTGATGGATATTGAGCCTTAGGTTATTGAGGGTAATTTGAGAGGTTAGGAAATAACATTATTTCTTTCTAATTTGATTTTATTGCATACTTATCTTATTCGTACTATTTTGTATAGACTTGTTAATAGATCTATTGTCTCTACAAATACTGACATTGGTGATACGACGCAAATATTGCGTATTTCATCCCTCGAACCTACGCATTTTAGCCCCCTCGGGTATTTTATTCCCTATATTTATGCTCGTTAACTAGATAACCTCGGATTTCTACGTTAATATGTTTTGCAGGGGTTAATTGAGCTTTTATAGGTATTTGGATGCTAAGTGTGAAGTTCGGACGCATTCTGCTCGATTTCCGTACACGATCGCACGTTCAAGGGCATTTTAGTCTTTTCACAACTTGGGCACCTGGCCCAACATCTTCACGGAAGTTGTAGACCACCTCGCAAGCTTCGTGTGGCCATAAACGGTACGCGATTCCGATTCAAAACGAAGACGTTACGGCGATTTGAGCGAAGGAGAATTGCATTCAAGCCAAAATAGCATTGCAGGAGGCAGCCTTGGCTCACCCCTGCTTGATCGATCGATCGAGGGTCGATCGATTGATCCCTCAGTTTTCAGCCATCGTGGGGAGACAGTGGGCTGATATTTTTGGCATCGATCGATCGATCACAGGGGATCGATCGATCGATCCCCTGTTTCCAGGAGATATTTTGCCTTATATTCTATTTTTCCTTTTCTTTTCTTTACTTATTCCAACTTACTATAAATACCAATTTTTGTTGGAATAATCAGATATGATAGTTTAGGATAGATTTTTATCTTAGAATAGCTTAGGGTTTGAGGGTTTTGGAGAGTTCTTCTTCAATTGTTCTTGGTTTGACACCCCATTTGGGTTGAATGTTGTACTATTCATCATCCTCTCCATTAATATAGTGTGTATTTCCTTATTTCTTGCTTTGATAATTAGATTTACATGCTTTGTTAATTAGTTTACATGCTTTGATTTACAATCTTTTTAGTGTAGATTTACAGCATTTATTTACCGCTTTCATTTATCGCGTTTTTAATATGCTTTCTAGCTAATTTAAATTAGGTTGTATTTGAATGGAACTCACTCGGGTTGACGCGTTGCTTGGCTTTGGTGATGGTGTTTACGGGTCTATTTCGGGTGTGTTGTCCTAGTTATTGCGCCTAGGAGATTTGACGGGGCATATCATGTATGTCCCATGCTTACGACCTTTCGTGCGCAATTTCTAGGGTATTTGTTGACGCTAAAATCTTATTAGGCTTTTATACGGATTTAGGGGTGTGACAAACCTTGATTCAATTAACTGTCGAAACGAGATGCATTCTTAATAACTCGTCGACCCATATATCCATTTTATACAAATTAACTCGGGTGAGGGATATTCAACGCAACCTATAGTTTTCTCGCTTTGTTAGTCTAGATTCATTTTCCCTCACCTAGTTAATCATTTCCCTTTTTTGCATCGTTTACTTTTAGTTGTAATTTATCTTTTACACTTTTATTTAGGAGTACTAAATCATATAAATTCTAGCATCTCGTCCCTATGGATTTTTGATACCCGACTTACTGTTGTGCTTGCCCTGCAAGTGTAGTCGTAATTTAGGTTTGTTTGTATTGAGTAGGCGAAATGAAAATAATGACCATGCACCTTAGACGCGCACGCCTTTCGCACTCGATCAAAATGGCGCCGTTGCTGGGGATGATTTGCTTTGAATCTTAATTGGTTCAGTGCTTTGATCCTGATAACTTGCTTAATCAAAATGACACCGTTATCGGGGACGAGTTTGTTTTAGACTTTATTTGATTTAGTATTTCATAGTATTTTCTTTCTATTTGTATCATTTTCTAATCTTTTTGTAGGACTTCCACATTTGAGCACTTAGAAACGCTCGAATTTTTCCCGCACGCACCTACTTTATGGAGTCCACCACTTCGGGCCATTTTGGGGGTAAGCATGTCTTATTCCAATTATTTCGGTAATCATTGTTATAATTCTCAAAATGCCCGTAATTCTATGACTTTTGGTGAATACTTAGAATCCCAAAGAATTTCAAATTCAAATATGACTTTGGGCGAGTATAACGAAAGTCAAAACTTGGGTTATTGGAATTTTAATGATGATGATAATGATTTTGGGCCTTTATCTCCTTATAATAGGAATTTTGACACGAATTGCAATAGTTTTCAAAATTTCTATAATAATGAGTTTTTGTTTAAGTCCGATGGAAATTTTCAAAGTTCCCATTCTCATGTATCCGCACCTCGACCTATGACATTTGGTGAGGATTTACGTATGTATGAGAATGAGAAACTTGAAAATCGTTATCGGGAAGAAAATCATTCGTGGGAGCATGACTTGGATTTATTATTTGAGTCCGACGACGATTTTGCTTCCGACACTTTCGAAGTCGAGGAATTTTTTGAACCAAATGAGGTACTTTTACCTACTTTGGAACACACTATTATAGACTTTGCCCATTGCGTAATAGATATTGAAAGTGAGGATGAAACTGATGTAATATCTATTTGTAATGAAATGATTTCTTCTTTGGCCCCCAAAGAAGAACATTTCATTGAAAATGATATTATTTCATTCGAAACTCAATCTTCATGCGATGATGATTCATCTCATGAGATTGAATTTCTTTCATCCCCATTTTCATTCTCTATTATCACACCGTCTCAAGTACCCGATGATTCAGTTTCAAACTTTAATGTTTTAAACCTTTTCGCTGATGAGGAGTACTTGCTCGAGTCGCCTTCCATGATCGCATCCGTGCCTTCGTGTGCACCACCTTCCATTCCAATTTTAAAATCTTTGGGAGGATATTCTTCTTTTCTCGGTCCCCACATGTTTTTGTCACCCATTCAATCCAAAATCCCCATCGTCCCTCCAAAAATTTTAATTGGCGATGGTTCCTTTCTTACGCCTTACACATGCCTTCCGTTGTTAAAACAGAATTCATATTTTTCAGAGGGCATGCTTGTATGTGAGGGTACACCGGTTATCTTCCAAAGTCAAATCGTTCTTATGGTGGACCCTCAACTATTTAGACTTCTAGTGTATAGTTAGTGTGAAGCCTAAATAGTAGGTTGTATATAGTTAGATTTTTATTTCTTCTTTGTTTTTAATTTTTCTTTCCTTTTTAATTTAGTCTTTTGTAATTAGTTAACTTTTTGTTATTTGTTTTTGCTATGCTTGGTACTAACTTGTTTTGTAGATTCTTTGGACTTGTTCTTATGGGGATCGCTCCACTTTTGGGTAATATCATTGTTTTCCTTCTTAAACTTGGTTCTTAATTTACATTGAGGACAATGTCAGGTTTTAAGTTAGGGGGTGTGGGATATTCTATCCATTTCTTTATTTAGTCCATGTTTTGCTCACATGTTAGTTACTTAGTATGCTTTTCTTAGAAAAATTCAAAAATTTCAAAAAGATTTTCTTTCTTTTTTCTCCTTTTTTGGGCATTTTACCCTTGTTTCCGATGATAAATTTCAATAATTTTCCAATCCAATAGACAACCCAACGATGCATGTTCTTGATTTTAGAAGTTATTAGACTTTAGTCTCACTTATTGATATTGTGAATAACTTCATGAATTAAACTTTAATCCCATGAGCACATGCACTTTTATCGTTCTATTGATTTGGTTTAAGATTTTTATAACTCGGTAATCTTTTGTTGCATTGTATATACTTACACCGAGTAAGCTTTGTACCTTTCGTCATTTGTGAGTGTATACACTATTCTTTTCTCATTGAAAACATTGAATTCGTTGGTAATCTCACTATTATTTCATTTGATCGTTCATTAATTGAGTTCATACTTGAAATGTGTTACTTGATCATGATTTTCATATATTGTTTTGACTCGAGAATTGCGTAAGCTTTTGGAAATGATCATAGGCATTCTTTGTTATATCACCCATATTAGCCGTAACCTCACCCTTATATGTTTACCCTCTCAACTCCTTTGAGCCTAAATATAGCCTTTCGTTTCACACCCAAATTCCCATAACCAACTCCGAATTGGAGTTTTAAACCATATATGCACTTTCCATACCTTTGTTTAGAATGTTACTTGGGATTGAATGTTGTTGTGATGTCGGTTGCAATTTAGGCATATGAGAGTTTGAAAAGTAAAGAAAATAAAGTAGTTAAAAAGTGAATAAAAAGAGAAAGCAAAAAGCAAAAGAAAACAAAAGAAAACAAAGAAAAAGAAGAAAAGAAAAAGAAAGAGAAAGTTTTAAATGTTGTATATAGTTCAATAAGGTTTGATTACTCTCCCCGATGATATATCTAATGCTTGTTTGGAACTTGTTTTCCAATTTTTATATTGCCCGCATTTTCCCATTATCCCGAGTTTTCATTCCGAACACTTTGAATCCGTACACACATATCCTTCATTTCTTACCCCAGCCTAGCTTACATTACAACCCTAGTAAAGTCCTATGTGATCTTAGGTTGATAATCTGTGAAAATGCGTTTCGCCTCTTTTAATGTGCAGTATCTTTCATTGAGATTACAATTTTTCAGTTTATATATAGCGTTCTTCATTTGTGACATGTGCGCGACCTAGTTTCCATTTACATTTACTCCTTATGCCCGCATGTCCCGTGTGTTATCTCCCTATTTCGAGTGAATTCGTTTGATGAGTGTAATGGCCGCGAGGATTGAATATATGCTTACTTTAATGTTTATCTGATTTATATAAGTTTTTCGCTAAATCACACTTTGCATGTGCTCACTCCCCCTCCCATATTTTAAGGTTTCAAATCTATGAGGTGCATTCTATAATGTTAATGATTCAGACTTTTGTTTGAATCCGTTTAATTTGCTAATAATGCGTATGAAATCCTTTTCGCTATTGTTGGGATTGTCGCATGTTGGGTTGGACATATTTTGAGGAAACCGTGTGATGTTTGTGGGTACCATCCCTGAAAACCCTCACGAGATGACACTCGTCCACCAGGGTGACTTAGGGGTTTAACGACTTATTGCATGCGCTAAATGCAATCGAATCACCCGCGAAAGTGGCCTTATGCTTTTATACCAAACTTTTGTACTATCTCTTGATTTTGGTTTGCTTGTAGTTCTTGTTGCATCCTGTTTCATTGCTAGGGACTAGCAATGTGTAAGTTAGGGGGTGTGATACGACGTAAATATTGCATATTTCATCCCTCGAACCTACGCATTTTAGCCCCCTCGGGTATCTTATTCCCTATATTTATGCTCCTTAACCAAACAACCTCAGATTTCTACATTAACATGTTTTGCAGGGTTAATTGAGCTTTTATAGGTATTCGAATGCTAAGTGTGAAGTTCGAACGCATTTCGCTCGATTTCCGTACACGATTTCACATTCAAGGGCATTTTAGTCTTTTCACAGCTTGGGCACCTGGCCCAACATCTTCACGAAAGTTGTAGCCCACCTTGCAAGCTTCGCGTAGCCTTGAACGGTGCGCGATTCCAATTCAGAATGAAGAAGTTACGACGATTTGAGCGAAGAAGAATTGCATTCAAGCCAAAACAGCATTGCAGGAGGCTGCCTTGGCTCACCCCTTCTTGATCAATCGATCGATCCCTCAGTTTTCATCCATCGAGGGGAGACAGTGGGCTGATATTTTTGGCATGTTTCCAGGAGATATTTTGCCTTATATTTTCTTTTTCCTTTTCTTTTCTTTACTTATTCCAACTTACTATAAATACTAATTTTTGTTGTAATAATTAGATATGATAGTTTAGGATAGATTTTTAGCTTAGAATAGCTTAGGGTTTGAGGGTTTTGGAGAGTTCTTCTTCAATTGTTCTTGGTTTGACACCCCATTTGGGTTGAATTTTGCACTATTCATTATCCTCTCCATTAATATAGTGTGTATTTCCTTATTTCTTGATTTGATAATTAGATTTACATGCTTTGTTAATTAGTTTACATGCTTTGATTTACTTGCTTTGTAGTGTAGATTTACCCCGTTTATTTACCGTTTTCATTTATCGCATTTTTAATATTCTTTCTAGCTAATTTAAATTTGGTCATGTTTGAATGAAACTCACTCGGGTTGACGCGTTGCTTGGCTTTGGTGATGGTGTTTACGGGTCTATTTCGGGTGCGTTGTCCTAGGTATTGCGCTTAGGCGATTTTACGGGGCATATCATGTATGTCCTATGCTTACGGCCTTTCGTGCGCAATTTTTGAAGTATTTATTGACGCCAAAATCTTATTAGGCTTTTATGCGAATTTAGGGGCGTGACAACCCTTGATTCAATTAACTGTTGAAACGAGACGCATTCTTAATAACTCATTGACCCATGTATCCATTTTATACAAATTAACTCGGGTGAGGGATATTCGACGCAACCTATAGTTTTCTCACTTTGTTAGTTTAGATTCATTTTCTCTCGCCTAGTTAATCATTTCCTTTTTTGCATCTTTTACTTTTAGCTGTAATTTATCTTTTACACTTTTATTTCGGAGTACTAAATCATATAAATTCTAGCATCTCGTCCCTGTGGATTTTCGATACTCGACTTACCGCTATGCTTTCCCCGCAAGTGTAGTCGTAATTTAGGTTTGTTTGTATTGAGTAGGCGAAATGAAAACAACTACCATACACCTTACACACACACACCTTTCGCACTCAATCAATTGGCAGGTGGCCGAAGAATTTTGATTTAAGCCTTACTGGGATATCTAAGCTCATCCATTTAATATTCCTTGTTTCCTCAGGACGAGTATCTGCGGAGAGTATAGAGAATGCGAAGGTTATTAGAGGCTGCAGAGGGTTAATTAAATTAGAGATATTTGAGAAAATGTTAAATTAGAGCATGTTAAACTCAATAGATTTTACCCTTAGTTGTAACTATTTAGTCTTATATTTGTATGCAAAAGATGAACTTAGATATTGATGATTTTAAGACATGTATTAAAGATATTTATGGTTATTAATGGAATTAGTTCTTACTAAATGATCTCTTTAATTTGTGCACTTCTAAACTGCAATAGTTGATTTATCTACTAACTCTAATGATGAGGCCGAGGCTTTTTTATAGACTGCAACATGTTAGTTTTACCTAATACTACGGTTTTAAAATTTATCCATGAGAATAAGTGATATAACATCGCCACCTAATTGCCAAAGCCTCTGGGCATTATAAATTCTTGCTGGTAGGCGCATTAATGGCCACAATCCCAATAGACTCAATGATGGTATTGCTAATCATCTAATAATTTATTATTCTCTCTTATTTCTTAAACACGGGTGTTCATTAAAATGTTTGTATATTTGATACATCACGAATATTGCATATTTGCGGCCTTCATCTTTATGCATTCCAGAACTTTTACATTCTTAATGTCTATATTTATTCTCATTAACTAGACAACCTTGGATTTGGACATATATATGTTTTTCATGGGTTAATTGTGCTTTTGTAGGTATTGGAACGCTAAAAGTGAGGTTTGGTTGCATTTCAGAGAAGTTCCGTCGTCGAAAGCTACTTCAAGGGCAATATGATCTTTTCAAACTCACTAGTTTGTATGTAATGAAGTTACCAACATGTATATCATCAAATTATCTTTTCGTGACCATTGACCATGCGTCATTCTGATTGCGTATGAAGAAGTTATGGCCATTTCTGGAAGGTTTTGGTATTTTCTTCTACTTCAAGAGCATTTTGGTAATTTCATACTGCATAATTTGGAGGGTTTCAAAACAGAATCATGTTGATAATTTAATTAGCTTAGCGTCGGTTCCAACCACACATCATTTCGATTCCGTATGAGAGGGTTATGGCCATTTTCGTTTAACGCGTCAAAATTTGTTTGGAGAGGAAAATGGGGCAAATCCCAAAACCGCGGTCGACCGAGCCCATCAGATATGGACGAAAATTGAATTATTTTTGGGTTTTTTGGCTTGGTTTTGTTGGGGGTCTGTTTTGGGATATAAATAGAGTGTTAGGGGCTTTTATTTGGGAGAGAACTTTCATTTTAGTTTAGTTGCTAGGGTTAGAAGATATTTTAGGGATTTTGTGGAGTAACTCCTCTCCTCCATTTTTGTGGGTTTCCACAATTAATGTAAGGTATATTTTACTATTCCTTTGTCTTCTCCATTGTTTAAGCTTTGTGCTCTAGATTTATTTGATGCTTTATTATTTCCAAGCCTAGTTTAATTTGTAGTGTTAATTTAATTAGGTGCTTTAATTATTGTTGTTTATCATGCTTAATGGCTAATTTAGTTTAGGCTGTGTTGGATTGAATTCACCTTGGGTTGATTTGGTTGCTTTTCTTTGGTGATGGAGTTTACGGATTTATTTCGAGTGTGTTGTCCTAGTTATTACGCTTAGAAAATTTAACGGGGTATATCATGTATCCTCCGTATTTACAACCTCGCATGAGTAATTTTCGGGGTATTTGTTGACGCCAAAATCTTATTAGACTTTTATTCGAATTTAGGGGTGTGACAACTCTTGATTTAATTAACTTTCGAAACGAGACGCAATCTTAATAACTCGTCGACCCATGTAACCATTTTATACTAATTAACTCGGGGGAGAGATATTCGACGTAACCTATAGTTTTTATTCGCTTTGTTAACGTAGTTTAAATACACTCGCCTAGTTTAATCTTTTCTCTTTATTATCATATCCTTTTTGTTAAAATTATCTTTTACACTTTTATTTTAGAAGAAAAAAAAAATCTAGCAACTTGTCTTTGTGGATTCGATACCCGGACTGGCCGCTATACTCCCTTAAAAGAGTGTAGTCAGAGTTTAGGTTTTTGTATAGAGTTAGTGAGCCAAATATAACAAACTACCGGCGTTGGTAACGCGACGCCGCAGCTAAACCATGTCAATTAAATGGCGTCGTTTCCGGTGACTTGTTTGTTTTAGAATTTATTTGATTTAGTATTTCGTAGTATTTTCTTTCTATTTGTATTTTTTTTGCTAACCTTTTTGCAGGAGTTCTACATTTGAGCGCCAAGAACCACTTGAATATTTTGCGCGCACATCTACTTTGTGGAATTCGCCACTTCGAGCCATTTTTGGGGTAAGCACGTCTTATTCCAATTCTTTTGGTAATCATTATTATAATTCTCAAAATTCCCGTAATCCTATGACTTTCGTTCAATACTTAGAGTCCCAAAAAATTACAAATTCAAAAATGACTTTGGGCGAGTATAACGAAAGTCAAAACTTGGGTTATTGGAATTTTGAGGATGATGATAACGATTTTGGGCCTCTAATTCCTTATAATAGGAATTTTGAAACTAATTGCAATAGCTTTAAAAATTCTTATAATAATGAGTTTAAGTATAGTTCCGATAATAATTTTCAAACTTCTCATTTCCAAGAATCCGCGCCTCGACCAATGACTTTCGATGAGGGTTTGCGCATGCTTGAAAATGAGAAAATTGAAAGTCATTATCGGGAAGAAAATAGTTTGTGGGAGCATGAATTGGATTTATTATTTGAATCCGATGATGATTTTTCTTTCGAGACTTTTGAAGTCGAGGAATGGTTTGAACCAAATGAGGTTTTTGTGCCTACTTTGGAACAAACCATTGCTGACTTTGCCCATTGCATAATAGAGCATGAAAGTTAGGATGAAATGGACGTAATATTCATTTGCAATGAAATGATTTATTCTTTGGCCCCAAAGAAGAAAATTTCAATGAAAATGATATTATTTCCTTTGAAACTCAATCTTTAAGCGATGATGACTCATCTATTGAGTTTGAATTTCTTTCCTCCCCATTTTCATTCTCAGTTATCACATAGTCACAACTACCCGATGAATCGGTTCCTAACTTTAATGTGTTGAACCTTTTCACCGATGAGGAGTACTTGCTCGCCTCGCCTTCCATGATCGCATCTTTGCCTTCATATGCGCCACCTCCCATTTTAATTTCAAAATCCTTGGGAGGATATTCTTCTTTTCTCGGTCCCCACATGTTTTTATCACCCGTTCAATCCAAATCCCCCATCGTCCCTCCAAAACTTTTAATTGATGATGGTTAATTTCTTCTGCCTTACACATGCCTTCCGTTGTTCAAACGGAATTCATATTTTTCGGAAGACATGCTTGAGAGTGAGGGTACACTGGTTATCCTCCAAAGTAAAATAGTTTTCATGGTGGACCCTCAACTATTTAGACTTCTAGTGTATAGTTAGTGTGAAGCCTAAATAGTAGGTTGTATAAAGTTAGCTTTTATCATTTCTTTCTTTAGTTTTTCTTTCTTTTAATTTAGTCTCTTGTAATTAGTTAACTTTTTGTTATCTATGCTCGGTACTAACTTGTTTTGTAGATTCTTTGGACTTGTTCTTATGGGGATCGCTCCAATTTTGGGTAATATCGCTCTTTTCCTCTCTTTAACTTAGTTCTCAATTCACATTAAGGACAATGTCAGGTTTTAACTTAGGGGGTGTGGGATATTCTATCCATTTCTTTATTTAGTCCATGTTTTTGCTCACATGTTACTTACTTAGTATGCTTTTCTTAGAAAAATTAAGAAATTTCAGAAAGCTTTTCTTTCTTTTTTCTCCTTTATTGGGCATTTTGCCTTTGTTTCCGATGATAAATTTCAATAATTGCCCGATCTAATAGACAACTCAACGATGCATGTTCTCGATTTTAGAAGTTATTAGACTTTAGTCCTCAATCATTGATATGATGAATAACTTCATGAATTAAACTTTAGAAGTTCTTGCTTTATTGATTTGGTTTAAGATTTTTATAACTCGATAATCTTTTGTTGCATTGTATATACTTACACTGAGTAAGCTTTGTACCCTTTCGTCGTTTGTGAGTGTATACACTATTCTTTCCTCTTTGAAAATGTTGAGTCATTGGTAATATCTCTATTCTTTCATTGATTATTCATTAATTGAGTTTATATCTTGACATGTGTTACTTGAGCATGCTTTTCGTATATTGTTTTGACTCGAGAATTGCGTAAACTTTATGAAATGATCATGGGCAATCTTTGTTATATCACCCATATTATCCTTGACCTCACCTTATATGTTTACCCCCGTCAACCCCTTGTAGCCTAAATATTAGCCTTTAGTTTCATAACCCCAATCCTATGACCAACTCTAAATTGGAGTTTTAACCCATACATACACCTTCCATACCTTTGTTTGGAATGTTACTTGGGATTGAATGATGTTGTTGTTTTGTGGTTGTAATTTAGGCATGCGAGAGTGAGATAAGTAAAGAAAAGAAAGAAGTAAAAAATAGAAGAAAAGAGAAAGTAGAAAATAAATGAAAAGAAAACAGAAGAGAAAAATGAGAAAAAGAAGAAAATAAAAGAAAGAGAAAGAGAAAGTTGTAAATGTTTTATATATTTCAATAATCTTTGATTGCTCTCCAAATGATATATCCAATGCTTATTTGGAACTTGTTTTCCAATTTTGATATTTCCTGCATTCTTCCCATTATTCCAAGTTTTCATTCCAAACACTTTGAATCCGTACATACATTCCTTTCATTTCGTACCCTAACCTAGCCTACATTATAACCCTATTCAAGTCCGATGTGATCTTAGGGTGCATTTAATTTAAAAGTCATAATAGTTTTGATAATTTGTGAAAATACATTTCGCCTCCTTCAATGAGCGGTATCTTTAATTGAGATTACAAATTTTCATTTTATATATAGCGTTCTTCATTTGTGCATGTGTGCGACCTAGTTTTCACTTACATTTACTCTTTATGCCCGCATGTTCCGTGTGTTAACTCCCTGTTTCAAGTGAATTCACTTGAGGAGTGTAATGCCCGTGAGGATTGAATATATGCTTGCTTTATTTAGTATCCGATTTATTTAAGTTTTTGCCAAATCACACTTTGCGTGTGCTCGCTCCCCTCCCACATTTTAAGGTTTCAATTCTATGAGGCGCATTCTATAATGTTAATAATATGGACTTTCATTTGTATTCGTTCATTGTGCTAATAACGTGTATGAAATCTTTTTCTCTATTGTTGGGTGTGTCGCATGTGATTGGCCATTATTTTGAGGAAACCATATGATGTTTGTGGGTTTCATCCCTGAAAACCCTCACGAGACGACACTCGTCCACTAGGGTAACCTAGGGGTTTAACTGCTTATTGCATATGCTAAATGCAATCGTGCTCCCTACAAAAGTGGAGATTATATTTTGATGCATATATACGTTTTGTATTTCCTTCTATGAACTGCTTTTATTTGTTTCATGACTAGGGACTAGCAATGTTTAAGTTAGGGGGTGTGATACATCACGAATATTGCATATTTGCGCCATTTATCTTTATGCATTCTAGCACTTTTACGTTCTTAATGTCTATATTTATGATCGTTAACCATAAAACCTCGGATTTGGACATATATATGTTTTTAGGGGTTAATTTTGCTTTTGTGGGTATTGGAATGCTAAAAGTGAGGTTCGGTTGCATTTCAGAGAAGTTTTATCTTCGAAAGCTACTTCAAGGGAAATATGATCTTTTTAAACTCACTATTTTGTATGTAATGAAGTTACCAACATGTATATCATCAAATTATCTTGTCATGGCCACTGACCGTGCGTCATTCTGACTCCGTATGAGGAAGTTATGACCATTTTCGGAAGGTTTCGGTATTATCTTCTACTTCAAGGGAATTTTGGTAATTTCATACTTCATAATTTGGAGGGTTTCAAAAAATAATCATGTAGATAATTGAATTAGCTTCGTGTCAGTTCCGACCACACATCATTTCGATTCCGTATGAGGGAGTTATGGCCATTTCCGTGCAGCGCGTCAAAATTGGTTCGGAGAGGAAAAGGGGGCAAATCCCAAAACCGCGGTCGACTGGGCCCATCAGATATGGACGAAAATTGAATTATTTTGGGTGTTTTGGCTTGGTTTTATTGTTTTTTTTGGGATATAAATAGAGTGTTAGGAGTTTTTATTTGGGAGAGAACTTTTATTTTAGTTTAGTTGCTAGGGTTAGAAGATATTTTGGGGATTTTGTGGAGTAGCCCCTCTCCTCCATTTTTGTGGGTTTTCACCATTAATGTAAGATATATTTTACTATACCTTTGTCTTCTCCATTGTTTAAGCTTTGTGCTCTAGATTTATTTGATGCTTTATTATTTCCAAGCCTAGTTTAATTTGTAGTGTTAATTTAATTAGGTACTTTAATTATTGTTGTTTATCATGCTTTGTGGCTAATTTAGTTTAGGTTGTGTTGGATTGAACTCACCTAGGGTTGATTTGGTTGCTTTTCTTTGGTGATGGATTTTACGGGTTTATTTCGAGTGTGTTGTCCTAGTTATTACGCCTAGGAAATTTAACGGGGTATATCAAGTATCCTTCGTATTTACGACCTTGCGTGCGTAATTTTTGGGGTATTTGTTGACGCCAAAATCTTATTAGACTTTTATTCGAATTAAGGGGTGTGAAAACTCTTTTGTTAATTAACTTTCGAAACGAGATGCAATCTTAATAACTCGTCGACCCATGTAACTATTTTATACCAATTAACTCGGGTGAGGGATATTCGACGCAACCTATAGTTTTTATTTGCTTTGTTAACGTAGTTTAAATACACTCGCCTAGTTTAATCTTTTCTCTTTATTATCTTTTCCTTTTTGTTAAAATTATCTTTTACACTTTTATTTTAGGAGTATTAAACGAATTAAATTCTAGCAACTTATCTTTGTGGATTCGATACCCGAACTGACCGCTATACTCCCTCAAAAGAGTGTAGTCACAGTTTAGGTTTTTGTATAAAGTTGATGAGCCGAATATAATAAACGACCGACATCGGTAATGCGACACCGCAGCGAAACCCTGTCGATCAATATTCATTAATTGGTAGGATGAAACTATGATGGGAAACGAGTACGACATGGGTGGCTGATCATGTTTAAAGTTTTTTATTTCTTTATTTTAATTTATGTTATTTATCTAGATTTTAATTCTGATTTTGAAGTTTTTTAAAATTTTGAGTTTTTGAAATTCAAATTAGGGTTCTTGAGGGGAAGAGGGTATTTTTGTACAGAAAAACATTGGGGTAAGTCAAAATACAAATTAGTGAGGCTTTTTTTATAAAAACGTATCGTCCATTCAAATCCAGGGGATTATGTTTAATTTTTTAACAATGAGGGTTAAGTTAAAATACGCTATTATTGCAGGGGTACAGTTTAAAAGGCCCCTTTTCTTTTGTTCTATCCTTTTTCTTGCAATCCTATTGTAATAACGGTGTACAAAATCGACGACTCTAATATTGATGAATTCCAGAAGAGGTACATCGGTAATTGGGCCATGAAAGAGTTGCCAAAAATAGGGAGCTACTATAATCCCGGAGAAGGAACTTATTTATTTTCATAGATAATTGTGGAAAATGGGATCAATATTTCCCGAACCTTTTTTTTTTTTGCATTTTTACCAGTACTTCTGAGTGGTCCCTGAACGACGTATATCGCCTCAACTATATGTATGCTACTAGTTTATATGTTGCCTCGTTTAGGTATCCCCAGTGGTGGGTCTTACTATTGTATAGTGTTTATTATTTGAAGCTAGATGGGATAAATACAACTTGGTCCTCAATCTCTTATATTCTAACAAGGATTGTTGGATCATTGGTTTGATAAATCATGGGCTCCCATTCCCTTTTGTTTTTTTATTTTATGGACTTGAAGTTGATTTATAATCGTTTGCTTTTGTTATTATGCAGTTGAACGCAAGAAACCTGAATCACATCCTAATGAAGTTAATTGCACTTATTTGAAAATATTTGGTTGATCGAGAAATAGCTCGAAAAAATCAACCATCCTATGTCGATGACTCAGGGGGAGTGGGATTATGATCCCTGCAGGAATGCTTGTCTCTTGGTCCTCTGTTTTTCCCAGAGGTCGAGTTAACGATTCTATGGGCTCAAATGACTTATTCGTGGAAGCTTTTTGACAACATATCCAATTTTCGTTCTACACCTCTAGTTTTAGGTCTAGGCCTAAGTGTGTTCCGTGCGAGGGGTTATCTTTTGTTTAGAGTCACCAGTTTGTTTTATATAAAAACAAACAAAAGATTCGGTTATACACTTTTGGGCTAATCCTAAGGTAGGTTTAGGTTTGTAATTGATCCATAGATTTTTGTTAGGGGGTTCGGGAACCGGGTTACGAGTGGGGAAGGTATTAGGCACACCAATTGTTCTTTATGTTTCCTTAACTCTATGTTTATTATCGATCTTTACATTATTTGATAAATTTTAAATTTATTTTAGAATATGCTTAGAGACCTTAGTTTGAGAATCCCTTAAAACATAGATAGATGCTTAGGTATGGAAACTAGTATGAGTGAGAGGTGTAAGAACTTCACTCAAAGTAGTACGGGGTCACACGAGTGCTTGTGTATGACTTTGTAATTATATGACGGGTTGTCGTTAGTATGTATCTAAATGTACGAGGAAGGCCGACTTGTAACGGATGGGTTATGTGTATGTTTGGGCAAGAAAGCTCATCTTTAGATAGTTTAACACCTCATTTTAGGTTAGATAGGGATGAGGTATGGGGGATGAGAGATGGCTGCATCTCGGTGGGGGACAATATATCAAGAGACAAATTATCGAGGCTTGTGCCTGATAGGTGGACTCGATATTGCGCCTACGTAATTGTGTAGCCATGAGATCAAAGCCTACGTAGTTCGGTTGTTCACATGTTCCAACGTGATGTGTGTGTAAGTGTAGGACTTGGCTTGCAAGGGGGAAGCTATCTGTAGGACATAGGGAAGCTTCGGGGGAGGTTTAAAATGGGAGTGGACCCAAATGCATCGACAAAGGCATAATTTATTATGATTCTCGGGCGACTGTAGAAAATATCAATATGAAGAAATAAATGTAAATGATGAAAGAGAACACTGTTTATATATTTGTAATTTCATGAAATGAACGTATAGCTTGGGACTCTTTATATAATAGCTAGCTATCCACAAAAGGTGGAACAAACTTATTAAAAATACACCAGCTGATTTAATAGGTCTAGATTAATAGCTAAACGAACTTGTTGTTGCAGGAGAATAGGAGTTTCTCAACCAAAGAATATTCAAAGATATCTTTCTTAATATCCAATCAACTAGGGTTGAGTTGGACAGTTGGCATGGTGCTCAGTTTGACATGCAGATGCAGATAAGTGAGGTGTCTCAATATCCCCCCGCAAGTGAAGGTTGGGTGCGTGGCACATACCGAGCATGGACTGAAAATAATAAAATTGTTGAGTTGATAAAGGTTTGGTTATGAGTGCGATTGAATAGAGTGAGAAGATCTCCACTATCACACACAAAAAAACTTGAGAATAAATAAAACCTATTGATTTCCGCCATGGTAGACGCAAGGGCGCGATACTCTGCTGCACCAAAAAATAATAAGGTCTCTTAGACCATAATGAGCTTGATAAAAAATTGATTCAGAGGCTAAATTATCGATTTTAAATGGACCCGGTTTAGGCCAAAATGAGCTTGATCGCAATGGATTCAGAGGCTCTATGCTTCTTCGGCTTGATCACTATGGATTCAGGGGCCATTGTGTTCTTGGATTATGTGAATCGGGTACATGATTTAATATGTTTTAACTTCCAACTAATCAGATATTTCTTTTTTTTTTGATAAAATGATTTTTCTACGGCACCTAACGACCTTGAGGTAAAATTGTCACGAAAATATTATAATGACAATGCTTGACATTTGTAGGACTAGCTGACTCCCCCCCCCCCCCCCCCCCCCAAAAAAAAATCAACAACACACCTTGTCATTAAAGAACATCAGTTTTAACTACCAAACCTAACCAATCCTCACGCTCCTTTATGTCTTGTTGGCACAATGCTAAGTTGGGCAAAATAATTTGCTCTCAGCAAAAGTATGCTACAAGTAGTGTGCCTATGCCAAATGCTACACTTCCACCCATTAGAAGAGCCATAGAAGAAGATTGACTTGAATCGCCCCAGCTTAAATGTCTTCGGTGACACTGCAGCAGAAATTTCAGCGGACTTAGGGAAACAAACCCACCTTCTTCGTGTTTTATACCCGGAGGACGGTAGCAATTAATTGTGGCTACGCCGCCAGAAGAACGGTGTATCAATATGGACTATATGATCAAAATTACTCGTGAGATTTTGATGGCTCTGATACAATATAAAAAATATCAGTATAGAGAAATGAACGTAAATGATGAAAGAGAATACTATTTTTGTATTTGCAATTTCAAGAAATGAACGTATAGCTTGGGACTCTTTATATAATAGCTAGCTATCCACAAAAGGTGGAACAAACTTATTAAAAATACACCAGCTAATTTAATATGTCTAGAAGACTAGCTAAACACGCTGGTTGTTACAGGAGAATATGAGTATCTCAATGAAAAAATATTCAAAGATCTCTTGCTTAATATTCGGTCAACTAAGGTTGAGTTGTACAGTTGGCATCATGCTCAGTTTGACATGCAGAGGCAGATAAATGAGATGTCTCAATAGTGACTATTAGCTGGAGGGGGATGTTTTTCGAATTAGTTTGGAGGTATAGTGGGAGGGGGAGGGTTTGGACTAAATATGGAGGCATCCCTAATAGATAATACCTCGATAGACGTATTATGAGGCTTGGGCTTTATGAGTTGAGCTCGATAAATAACCTACATACCCAAAAGGACTTTGGATCAAAGTCAATGTCGTTACAAAAAACGGGATATATTTACAGGTGTAGGTGACAGGATATCAGGTATACAATACACAACATTACTGTATTTATAGAGGATAGTCCTTAATATAACATTTTCGTTGTGTTGGATTGATATATTTATATTTTAACTATACGCTAATCAAAGTTCGACACTTGACTAGTATTTGTATGAAAACATATATTCAGGGATGCCACCATGGAGACGGGCTTTGTTCGCTTGGAGAAGCGGTGGGAGTAGTCTAATTTTAGACTTTTACTTGTGCAAAGTTTCAGAATGAATCCATTCATTGACACTTTCTTGAGATAGGTTTTGAAAAGTATGTTTTCATGTTTTATTTAGTCACTATGGGATTTGATTAGAATTTACTTAACTATGAGCATGTCAATTCAATTAATAGAGGTTCTGGGTCAGAGGCTTTACAATATAAACTCTGTAAAGTGCCGGTCACCTAAACGGGTGATTGGACAAAATGAGATAAACATATATGGAAAGTTTATCACAATATATATGGAATATTTGACCTGAGATTCGTTTAGAGTTTCCTTACCTTTGTATTATAAGACGAAGTTTTCCTAGGGGAGTGTCCCCATTTGAGGTCCCCAATTGGGCAGAGAGCTTCGTTTAGTCGGGAAGAGCTTTGTTTAAAAGTTTTGATTTTTGCAAAATGTGCGCAGAGGTTTGCCTTTAATTTTTAGTGGAAGCGACTTTATAGAATAACAAACTTCACTTGGGGGGAAGTGACTTCTTAGAAGTACGATATTTCCTCGAGGGAAAGATACTTTTTTGAAGTACGAACTTCTTCAGGACTTTTCACAATGAGGTCGAGTATCTCGGGCGCTCGGGATTGAAGAAAGTCAGAAAACCAAATCAAAATTAGGTTTTGGGGTGATTTTCAAGGTTGGTGGGGACCTCCTTTTATAGGGTCCAATTTGGGTAATATGACCATTTAATTATCCATTGCATTTTACCGTTCGATCATCCAAGCTACAACGTGTAGGGTGGATGAAGGGTGGGTGACACATGTGTAGCTAGGATTAGATTCACAAAGATCTGTTAATGATTACCAAAGGTGGATGACCATCCAGTCAAACCCCCTTTAACTGTTCAGTTAAACTCCCAGAGTGTTTTTTATTTAAAATTTTTGGCGTTATGATTCTTGTATTTTGGTCCCTAAATTTTTTTCCAACATTTTTTGTGGGTTTATTGGGTCAAGGGCGTTTTATAGATCGAGGCCAAATGACCCACATGAATAAGAGTGTGAGCGTGCGAACACTCTTCGTCAAAATCGAAAGGATAGAATTAGGTTTTCATATTTTTAGAAATGGGTGCGGGTGTATGTGTGAGATGTACAAAGATTTTCGGGGTGGTGAAAATGGGATTTTTGGAAATTTCAGATGGTTAATCGTTAAGTTAACCACCCCTTTTACCGCTTGGTCAATGAAACTGGAACGTTTAACCATTTGGTTAAACGATCCAAGTCGCAAAATGTAGTTTCCCATATTTTTAACTACTTTCTTCTTCTGTTTCACTTTTCTCTCTGCATGGATTTCTACCTTTCTATTTGGAATGCTTTCATGGTTTCCTCAACCTCTCATATCATAGACCATTTGGATCCTATTATGGTGGATGGTGATGATATTCAGGACTTAAACCTGAATTAGGCCGAAGATGGGGTCATGGGCGGTGAGGGAGGACTAGATGTGCTGATTGGGCTAGTGAATGTAGAGTACTGGCCAACGTTGTTCATCTTGGGACCGACAGGGTAAAAGGGTGTGGTCACCCATACATATGAAAGGGAGGGGGGACCATGGCAAGGGTTTCTCGTGGCACCTGAGGAATGATGGTGTATGACCTCCCTCTGCCGGCGGATGAGGACACCGAGATCCTTCTGCGAGAGTGAGTGTAATAAACAGGATTTTCAAACTGACCCTAAATACCTATGGTCACTGTTTTAACCCTTACAAAGTATTCAAATTCAAAAGTCCTCTAAAAGGAAATAAACTATATTGGATAGCCTATAATCTTACTAAATTGACTTAGACCCTTGAAGTTTTAGTAATTATAAAATAGCTCCTTAACACTTCAAAGTAACATAACTTGACTTATATTTCACACCTAAACCTCAACTTTATATCAAATTAATCCTTTAGACTTCAACTATTATAAAATCATAATTTCATCCCTTAAAACTTCTTAAAATTATAAAAATCACCCCTATACTTTATGAAAAGTATACTTTTAAGGCTACACATGCAATTACAAGACTAACTAAGGACAAAACATCAAAATTCTATTAATTTCAGTAAACCCCCTATTCACAAAGTGCACCACATCAGCACAAGAAGTTAAAAAGCACACACGTGAGTTCCATTTACCAACCTTGAGAACTTCATATAAATAACTCAAATGCATCACCCCGTTCCACCAATCGAATTCCCTGAGTATGTACTATAAATACCCCACCCTCTTAATAGTAAAAACACACCCTCAAACTTCCATTGAAAAACTCAAAAGTTGACTTAAACTAGGTACAACATAATTTTATGAGTTATTTTCAGTTCTTTCAATTCCAATTGCTTTTTTTGTAGTTAGTATACTTAAAACAATCATAATATACAAGATTTTACACGTAGAACAATGTAGAATAGAAAAAAAAATGTGAAATTACACAATTATAGCTTGATCTTCAATGGAGAATTTCGATATAAAGATACAAACTTTGATTTGAAACTATGTATAACTTCATTACAACCTAAGATTCTCGAGTGTAATGATCAAAAACCATGAATGTGTCTATTAAGCTCGAATCGATTGAAAGTGTGTTTTGAACAAGAAAACTAAAAATTTGAAATTCTCTATGTATAATCCATCTCAACCTTCGAAATCAAAACCAAACTACTTCTATTCATAACAGAAAACAAACCATGTTCATAAGAATCCTTGCCATATCCTTAAAATCCACGAATCTTAAGTCAAAATTTTAGAAAAAAACACAGTTTAAGAACTTGAGATATATAGCATCTCAATCCACAAAACTTATATACTCGAATTCCTTGTGAAAAATTAGATTGAGTTTGTTTAGAAATCCTATCAAATGGCTTAGAACTGAAGGAGTTATTCATGGTAAAAAATCAGAAACCTTAAATTCAACTGTCAAGAGGAAGGAGATAAACTTTTTGACCAGAAACATTGACCTAGCACATGAGGGCACGTGGCCAATGAGAAACTTTTGATTTTTTTTACTATTTTTATTTTATTTTTTTGGTTAAAATGGTATAAGGTAAGAGCATGTTTGGATTAACCTAGCATGAATTATGGCAAAATGAAGTTTGAACTTAAGAATATTTTTCCAAAATTATAAATTAACCCCTCCTGACCTTTTCATCTTATGAACTTGATCCTCAAATTTTGTCTATGAATACTTCAAGCCATTTTATGACAAAAAGTATCCTCCACCCATATTCAATAAATGATCTGAAGTCCATTATTTTAATGTCCCAAAAGATTTATAATTAAACATCTCAGAATTTGAAAGATACAGTTATAGTACAAACTGACTGACCTAATACCAAATACTTATATATCCAAACATTGTATATAGAAAATCAAGTATTAGATCCTTTCGATATCCTCTTGTGATATATAAAGACGACCGATATACCAAGCAAGTAGTTTTTTTCTTACCTTTTCAATAGTAAACTTTGCGTATTTGGCATACTGCTATTGATATCACTATATGATAGATCCTATTACTCTTAGTATGTGCATGTTAAAATACTTTCGTACTACATATTTTATTACATATCATCGCTATAGGTATTTGAATTTGACTGATAGTACAAGTATAGCACCCTGCCGTGGCAGTACTACTACAATCGCACAGGCCACATAGGCCGCGGCAGGTATCGCACTCAAGGCGCGGCCAGAACAACTGAAGGGTGCGGCCCTCACCATAAGAGGCCGCGGCATTCCAGCTTAAGGTCCGCGGTCCCCTTTCAACAGCAGCGCTGCTGCTCTGGGCCGAACACCCTCATCCACATCTACTGCAGACTTGGTGTACGCCACGTGCTCAGGGCACGTGATTCAACACACTACCTTATAAATAGAGTTTCACGCCTGAAAGAGAAGGTCGGTTCCGGACACACCTGAGGCACTACAACACAGATTCTCTCTACATCATCCCAACATAAGCTTTGGAGGCCTGGAATCTACATCACAGCCTCCTCACGGGCTCACCGGAATCTCTAATATTATCATGTACTCTCCTTTATTCTCATACTTGTACGCCTCTATAGGCACGATTATAGTGTATAATGCAACGCACATAATGAGAGAGGAGCAACACAGTGGACGTAGGCCCATTTTAGAGGCTGAACCACTCTATATCTCGTCTTCTCTCTGTTTGCTTGCTTTATATATTTATTCTACACTTCATACTTGATTTGTTGGTACAAGGTCTACCCATGTACGATTTCTCGTATCATCAATTTGGCACCGTCTGTGGGAATGAGATATTTCAATCTTGTTCTCTGCACATATGAGTTCTTCAAACACCTTATTCGATCCCGGGGGGGTCCTTTGGATCATCTCCTCACGGGTCGGTTATTGGTTGTTGGACTCCGCATCATAATCACACACTTAGGTGGGTATTTCTTATATCCAGATATACTCCACCTTGTAGCTTTAGATCCATCTTGCATACCCCTGTGATATCATTCTATCTAGCTAGTATCGAAAAGCATGACGGGCTTTTGCCTCAAAAAGATGAATGATTAGGGAGGGATTGTATCTACTCCTTTTTTGCTGTTCTTGGTCTATGATCTAGGGTTTATCATTGAAACTGTGCCGTGTTGTGCACCGAGAGGTCATTTGCCCATGGACCAACCCTAGAAGGTGTGCTCTCCATAAGTTCCCGAGCTTCAGGTTCGGGATTGCTCCTTGCTGCCTAGGTGGGGGATGCGGCCAGACAATAAATACGTCTTAGGACCGTGGCCTCCACTAGGGTAGTTGTTACAAAAGCTTCAAATGTTGAGGACCGTAACCATTCGGGCTCTGGCTCTACCATGGTGTATCATATGAGGCCGCGGCGGTGCATCTTGCTACGTGCCTTATGGCCGCGGCCGCGGTGCCCCGTAGCAATGAATGTTGCATCCCCAATTCCTATTTGGTTACTTCAGTATCTCTGAGATTGCTCACTTCTGTTAGTTTGTTCTCAGATTATATATATACATTGTAAAGACCAACAAAATCAGAGATGGAAGGAGAATCCAGCCGGAGTGCAGAAATCAAGGATGAGATTGTGCAACTATACAATCACCTTAATCACCTCTATGACAGCCACGCCTCGCTTCAGACTCAGGTCAATTTTCTCACTCAGAGGGTGCTAATGCTGGAGGCCATGACATCTAAGAACATAGGCACGGAAGTGGAGGAAATAGCAAAGCCAGCCATGCCTGCCGCGGCGATAAATGAAGCCGCGAAATCAACTGTCAGAGGTCAAAAAAGGCAGAAAAAGTCTGGTGTCTATACTCAGTTGAGCCTCCCGATTGAAGAGATCTTGGAAGTCATCAAAGGGGATAAGATTTTGAGGTGGCCAGAAAAATTGAGAGCTCCACCCCACAAGAGGAACAAAGCTACCTGGTGCAGATTCCATCAGGACCATGGCCACGGCACAGAGCAATGCTATGCTCTGAAGGATGAAGTTGAAAGGATAATCGGGCAAGGAATGCTGCAGCGATTCCTGAAGAATACATAAGGGATTCATCCAGATCTAACAGAGGCTGCATACCGCATCTCATCCTTAGTCTTTCTAATTACAACTATTTCTGTTTATGTTTTATGAAGCTCACTGTAGCCTTAGTACTCGAGACTTTATGCTTTGTTAACAAAGTCATTAGCTGCAACATACATATATAAATATATGAACTAGCAAGTTTAGCTATATCTGATATTTCTCTTGGTTTCATAACCTGCTACCTCATAAAAAGACTTGTTGTCTCAATCATATTTCAGAGGAAATATAGCAAAATTATCTCGAAGGATTATTCTACTTTGGGATGCACTTATGGATGGGATACGACCTTCATTAGCTCAGAAGTTCCCTTCGCAATGTGCAACTACATCTTATCATATGATGACCATATTCGCAGAAGCATCTGAGGATTCGAGGAGCTTTTATCAGCCACCAGGGCCTACAACGCCAATTCTCTGCTCTCGGAGTGCGACATTAGTTGTGGGTGGCTTAATAACATAACCCAGCCTGGAGAGGCTTGATAGTGTCTCGCATGTTAGCTGTGGGTGACTTAATAACATAACCCAGCCTGGAGAGGCTTGATAGTGTCTCGCATGTTAGCTGTGGGTGGCTTAATAACATAACCCAGCCTGGAGAGGCTTGATAGTGTCTCGCATATTAGCTGTGGGTGGCTTAATAACATAACCCAGCCTGGAGAGGCTTGATAGTGTCTCGCATATTAGCTGTGGGTGGCTTAATAACATAACCCAGCCTGGAGAGGCTTGATAGTGTCTCGCATATTGGCTGTGGGTGGCCTAATAACGTAACCCAGCCGGGGGAGGCTTCATAGTGTCCCAAGATCGACTAAAGGAAAGCCATGAAAGACAGTCGAAGCGGCTATAGGAGGCTCTGTTACTATGATCATGAAGCATGTCAAACCTACAGAAGGATGGCCTCGATTTTCCAAGGGCAAGGTTCTACAGCCTCATTATCTTGTCAGCAGTCAAGTAAATGGCCGCGGCATCCTCATCCACCGCTGCCCTAGCACTGGATGGCTACCTGCCACAGCTGAATGAAAAAAGCGACTAAGAGTCGCTGAGGTGGACTTGAATTCAAAACATTTGCCCTCGTTCAAAATTACCGCGGCCTGTGTGCCATCGTTCAAAATTACCGCGGCATCAAATCGATCTATTCATTATTTCTACATGGAAAACGAGTAGATAACCAAAGGGTTTGGGTCCGCGGCTTCTACGAAAAATTGAAGAAATTAAGCCACAACCCCAAAACCATACTTCATTGGCACCGCGGCTTGGGGGACCACAGCCCTACAGAGGTGCAGGGGCAAAACAAAAAAGGGCCAAAGTGACAAGGACACCGCTGATGATTAGTAAGAGCAAAATTGCATCGAATCATACTATGTTGCCGCGGACCTAGCTACAAGTCCTACAAGCTCATTCAATACAGAAAGCAAGTTGCAAATATGAGGCAGTAACGCACAATCATTCATTATAGCAAGCAATGTAAAACATGCAATATCGAAAAGCAAGGAATATTAAGTAGGCAATCAGTGATAAAAGTATGGCCGCAACCTTTGTATTAATAGTCACAGATTACAAAATGGACGCCGCAGCCACAACGAAAATCTAAGATTACAAAAGATGCAACAGAAATTGAGAATTTAGGAGGCCGCGTCATCATCATCGTCAGCCTCCTCTCCGCCCGCGGCAGTCTCTGTCCCCCCCTCCTCAACCGCTGCCTCTGCCTCTGCTTGGGCTTTCAGCCTTGCTTTTTCTTCAGCCGCGGCCTTCAGCTCAGCAATGCACTCTTGATGTTCTGCATCACTTAATTTCCAGGCGAGGACCGTCTCCTTGGCATCAGGGAAGCTCTTAATAATTCTCTGCCGCAGCTCCTGGTAGCCGCGGAGGTATGCCCTGTTGTTAATGAGGAAGAAATCCTTGGAGCCTTTGAATGACTCCACGGCATGATCTATAGCTAGCTGGAGGGCGTCGCCATGATCAACTCCCATCTTTTGTATGGCCGCGGCGTGGGCTTCATCCTTCTGAGCAGATTTGGCTTCTAGCTCTTGATATTTCTGCTGGAGGAGGGCGAGCTTGGCATTTGCAATCTCTGCAACACGGGCGGCTTCGGCTGTTTGGGCCTGTGATGATTTCAGAGATTTCGCGGCTTGATTGAAATTCTCCTCCGCTTCCTCTCTGGCCTTGGTGGCCTTCTCCAAGTCCATATGGGCTGCCTGGAGGGCTGCGGCAGCGGACGCTTTCCCTGCCTCAAAAGAGGTGGTCCGTGCAGACTGCAGGTCCGCGGCATGAGCACTCTTCTCGGCCTCTTTCAGCCTGTACAAAGCCTCATACTTCCTCTTCTGGACCACAATGACATCGGCGGCCTGTATAAAATAAAATACGTTAGAAAAAGTATAGAAAAATATGAGATGCAAAGATTAAATGACAAGTACGTACCCTCAGAAGGTTGTGGAGGCCACAGTCCTCCAGATCCTCGTGATCCTCCCCAACCAGCCGGTCGAGGTCCGCGGCATCCAAGGCTCGCTTCATTCTCTGCGCAGCCTTTGCAGTAGTGTCCCAGGAGGAATTTGGGTCAGGCTGCCTTAATTGAGGCCTTGGCCTACCGTCTGGCCCGGACTCTCCGCGGAATTGGGGAGGTGGCAAATTTGCATTAACCGCCACTACATTCGGTGGGGGAGGAGAGGACGATGGGAGGGGGACTTCCGCTGACATCAGGCCAGCCGCGGCCAAATTTCCCCCTATGTCGTCGTCAAAGTGTTCATGATGCTCTGGGTTTTCATTATTAACCACCTGATCCGCGGCAGGATCAGGGGTCTTATCTCCAGTGGCGGCCGCGGCAGGTACCTTAGCTCGGGACCTCTTCCTTTTTCTGCTTCGCGCAATGTTATTCAGGACGACCGCGTCCTCATCCATCTCTGCCAACTGCACAGCCAGCAGCTCCCTATCAACTTCTTCACCTGAAAAGGAATAGCATGAGATTAACAAGTTGAAGAAAATAAAATGACCGCGGAATACAAATAATGGCACAGTTAATTACCCTATGCGCCCATCTGTTGAGGAATTGATTTGTTTGGGAAGAATCCCGCCTCAAATATAGTTGCCGACGTTACAAGTATGCTGAACTTCTTATGCTCAGCAGGAACTTTCGCGGCCTCAGCAACTCTTTTTTCCTGCCGCGCGTTCAGGTGCAGATTGTCAAGGGCTGCAGAAAGAAAAGACAATTCAAGTTGGTGGAAGTTACGTGAAATTAAAGGACGCGGCTATAATCTTATACCTAGTTTTGAGGGTGAACCCCACTGTCGCGGCATTTTATATGATCTCTCTCTCTCTCGTTCTCCTCGGGGTGCATCTCCCAGCCTTCACCGGAGATGTAAAAATATTTCCCCTTCCAGTTTTTCACACTGGTCGGTCTCCCAGTGTAAAGGGTCTCATCCCTGCCGCGGCTAGAAAAATAGTAGTAGCCCGCGAACTTTACTGAGTTTTCCTTTGGGCGGTAGAAATGAAAGAACTCCGCAGGAGTAATGTCCTTTTTGAACAGCTTCTCCCAAAGGACAACTGCAGCAAGAACAACTCTCCAACCGTTGGGATCTAACTGTGCTGGGGCCAGTTTCATTGTCTGGAAAATGCGACGGATGGGAACAGGAACAGGCAGCCGCAACCCATAGATGAAGGCGTGCAAAGGGAAGCAAATTCCATCGTCGGACAGAACCGTGCACGGTCTCTGGTTCGCGGCAGGGGCTGAGCATGTAAAATTTTCTGGAAATTCGAAAGCCTCAGCAACCTGCTTAACCCAATCTTGGGTCATCGAACCGCGGATATCAAGTGCAGCCAATGGTCTCTCAGCCCTCCCAGATGTGCCTCCTGGGTTATTTCTAGCAGCCGCGGCATTGTCTCCTACACCCATTGGATGTGTACTTGAGTTGGCTTCCTCTTCCATCGGCTGAGATCGGGAATCCTTCCCAGATGCAGAGTCCGTGGAGTCTGAGTCAATTATCACGCAGTTCGGGCAATCTTTCAGTTTGCAGGGCCCAACTGATCTCAGAGGGGGCACGGAAGTAAGCTCGGGGGGAGAGGTCCCAAAATGCTTTGCCCAAAAGCCTCTCAGGAACTCGTCTAGGTCAAAGCTCATATGGTTGCAGCAGTACCTGAAAAGCAGAGTTCGCAGTTAGGCGCCGCAGTCAGTATGATTTGTAAGACTTCAAGTAGCCGCAGAAGGGTATTTTTAAGGTTTGTTAAGGAATGACTCAAAGGTTTGTTAAGGAATGACTCAAAGGTTTGTTAAGATTTGTACAACTCAATAAACTCGATACAAAGGTATAATGACTCAAAGGTTTGTTAAGGAATTAAGTCAACACGTAACTTACCTAAATGGAGTGTAAAACATGTCCTTACAAAGGTGATTGCTCCCCCTTAGTGAGATGAGTATAATGAAGTTCATGAGTTCCATTTTGTCGTGGATGTAGGCAAAGTCAAACTACATATAACATATCGGTTCACAAGATTCTTTTACTCTCTTATTACTCTCATTATTATTTTGATGGCATTATTTATCTTTACATATAGAAATAATATTTAATTTGCATCAATTATCAGGTAAACACTCCTCATGCAATAAATGCTGCATGCATAACAGATACGCAAACCACCAAAATTGTAAATGAGAAAAAAAAATGAAATTAATAACAATAAATGAATTTAATGAAATTAATAAGGTTGCAAATATAAATGGAACGCTTATTTTTTTGTCTGAATCTGAAGTCTGAATTTGAAAAAAATGTTTGTTTGCTGTCTGAATTAAATTTCTGAATGTATATTGTTTGTTTGCAGATTTATGTCTGAAATCTGAATACAAATTATTTGGACCATTTTACCCTTACATTTATTTTATATACAAAATATATATTTAAAATATTCATGACCGTAAATAAATATTATTACACACAATATGCAATTTTATAAGTAATTAATATTAGTCATTCTACTAATTTTGTTTATTATAAAAATATTATATTCACAATAGGACACCACACTGCATACCATGACATCATTTCTTATGTGTTGTGTTTTTGTGACCGTTTAAAAATTAAATTTGGATTTTATTAATGTGATTAAATTTTGTTCATAAAAAAATAAAATTCGAAATTATTTTTTTTCAAGTTTTAAAATTCTTTTTATTCGTATGTATATATGTTTTATATAAATGATAGATATGTCTAATATGATTAGAGGATTTTATATATAATGTATGCGTGCCATATTATATATAATATATGGATATATGTTATACATACATAGACTTTGAACAAAGACCTAAGCAGGTAATAGGTCTGGTACTCATAACCTTTGCCTAACATGATTTTTCTATGTAACGATAATGCCACCGATTTGACCATATGAATATATGGTGTATGTATTTGAAAGGAAACAATGTCATGTTTATTATTATAAATGTCTAAGTATAGAGAGGCATAAGAGACAACAAAAACTAGTTTATTATTATACCTATTGAGGTTTTATACATATATTCTTATGGATTATCTGTGGGTTATTTACACTACCCTGAGTTCAAGGGTATTATTGGAAACGAGTTTCAATTCAGATTTAAGTGTTCAAATTTAGAGGTTTTAGAACCTCTTAATCATTAACTCAAAAATATTACCGTTGCTGTCTGAATCATAAGCAAAACAAACGTATTTTTTCTCCCTCTGAAATCTGAATGACTTAAATTTAGAATTCAGAGGTACAAACAAACTAGACGTAACTAAATGAAAACTACCTAAATGACCAGTTGAATCCTTTCATCTATGATGACCAATGTGAATCTCCACCCCAGTCGAAATGTGATGTCCAACCCGGTATACATTTGCATAAGTATGGGACTACCATATTCAAAGCCACCCAAAAGATCTATGTGAATCAATGGTGCATACCATCCTACTCTGGAATTATTGCCAATTTTGAAGAACTGTAATAGAGTATGGAACAAACGTGCAAATGTAACTCATATGATCATCGGATATCAGGATGTCCACGATCCTATCCTTCAATTTTGAAAATATCTTTGTTGAACCGCGCTATAATAGTCGTAATAATCCTTGAGATTATGGACATGATTCTTGTAATAATTATAGGTTTCGTTCTCACAATCGAATGGAACAATATGTCCCTGTCTTACCTCCAACCCTGTCAACATTGTAAAATCAAGAGTTATGAACCCTATCTCCTCGCACAGAAAATGAAATGTGTGGGTCATGTCATCTCAAAAAGTGCTAGAATCCATGTAGATGTAAGGAATGGAAATAACGGAGATGAAAATACAGGGCTAAATTTACTAAATAATAAATGACAAACCCATACCACGCTTTAACATAGCAGACCACCACTAATAGACTCAACTCATCCAACGATGAAGCTTTAATAAAAGGGACATATACCAAATAGCCTCTCCGACATTTTTTAATACCCATTTAGTCCAAACTTTTTTATTTTGCCTCAAAAAATCCTTTGCCACGTATTTTGGAGAGGGAGTGCCGCTGGCGCGGACCTCTAAAAATAAGAGGATATTGAGTGCTTGAGGGATTAAATGGGTTAAACTAAAAATATGTGTCCTTTTTAAAAAATATATATTTATAGTAGAGACTATTTAATAATTGACCCTTAATAAAAGAAGTTTTAATTTAGTAATTTATTAAATTACTCAATTATAAATTTACTCATTTAACAAACTTATTAAACAACTAAATTATTCAATAAATATATGCACCATCTGGATACCCCAAATCATCAATCGCATGCTAAACCCCTCGCGCGGACGACTCGCCATACAAGTCGGTGCGTTGTCGGTGAACAAACCTACATCATGAATAGGGATACTTTGAATGAAAAATTAAGAGTAAAGGGCTTGAGAGAAGTTTGAGCGGCTGATGAAATGTCTCCCGAACTTGTTGAGGGGTATATGTACATATAGTTATCGCGGCATAGTAATTACCACACGAACTTAGTTGCCGCAATATTTTGTATACCATGGGAAGTGTAGCATATGCTATTTAACTAGGAAAAACCAAGGTGTTTTAGGGAGACAAAATAAGACTAGAGCATTTTGGTAGATGAAAATGCTCCAATGCCTTGTTGATTTTCTAATGAGTGTATTGCTGTGAATATCTCTTGCCTCCATAATATGCAGAAGAAATACCAATTAGCCATAATGTTTAATTAATTATGTTACTAAGAATGACCCTTATGGGTAGTTTATATATGCATATAAACTTTACATACAAACATTTAGGGTACTCCAAACCGAAAAAATAAATGTTGGCAGTGCAAACTTTACTAAATATATGAAAAAGATAGAAGTCGAGCAACCTATTTTTATGGATCCATGTTGGGAAGGGGGGAGGGGGGCAGATATCTTTGTTCCACGTGAATGCGAGGGACAAATATAGTTGAGAACAAGTTCTCTTCGTGAACCAAATGACTATTTTTCAAAATCAAAATTTTCTCCAATAGTTTTATCTTATTTTACCATAAATATTTACACCTCAATGCCATTTTTTCACACAATCCTCACAAACATCATTGAATCAAAATATCTTCATCATGACACAAATTTATCGTAATTTTTTACAAACTAATTAAAATGGGGTGCGATTAAAAAATGACACAGTCGGAGGATGAAACACTATGAACTAAGTGAATCAAGCTGATGACTCGGTGCACGAGAATAATTGAATGAGAAATGCATTTTGGTATACCATTGCTGAAGAACACAATTCTTCAGCCAAAATTTATGTTTCAAAATTGAAAACATGTACGATAAAATGTCGAGTATAACTGTGTACACGAACCGGGTAAGTTAGTATATTCATAATTATTACTTGCCTCTCCTTAAGAATTATTGATTCTATAATTGTTTAAATTGACCTTAATTTCATAGGTCACCACTCTGTAATCTTATCAACGAGAGAACAAAGGAAAGGAGTTTAAATTTGAATCATGCTATCATATTTTAGAAGTCTTGTACAAATTTTAAATGCCCAAAAGTTTTATTGACGCATCAAGATTTTATTTCGATACCCCCCACTAGTGGAACGAAAGTCAAGATAGTCCTACTACTGATAATCCATCGTTTAATTTGGGGGAGGAGCCACATGTGGACATTGAATGGCCTTATCCTATATCACTTAGGAAGAAAAAGATAAAGCAAAGGGATAAGGGATAAGGGAACTGCAAGACTGTCAAACATCGAGGTTAAACAAGAAATTCTGAATAGTTGTTATTGTTTCAACGAATTGTATGATAAGTCTTATAAATCAAATAGTATAAGTGATACAGAGGCATATGATGGGTTGAACCAATCATTGAGGATAAGGGAATAAGAGGTGGAGATGTGCGAATGTAAACTTTTGGCTCTAGAGAAGAAAGACAATCGATAATAAACATAGGTAGACCAAAATGCAGACACTTCCAACCTGCATCTAACATGTAAGGAGTACCATGGTTTCTAAGTGATGAAACATCTTAATAAGGCTCGAGCCCAACAGTCCCAGAGAAGTTTTCCCAATTAGCCTTCCTCTATAAGCCATTCTGGTTATTAAATTACCATGGCTATAATACTATATCTTATGTATTAGTATAGTTTGCAGCCCTATGTAGTCAGTATTGTGATTTAATATTGATGCCATTTATTTCATCCCAGTGTTTGGAAATTGCATAATTGATGAAGGACTATCACAATAGCTAACATAAAATAAAAACGATTACAGTCGGACATTAGAATTTGTGAAATGATCCTAGGCGTGATCCACAAGATCGGCATGTAGTTGCAAGCAATTCCTTTTGTCGTGCAAGTTCGTTGTTTTAGTCTCAATCACATAGTGGTAATCTATGGAGGTTTGAGACATTGGAACTTCTAATGGAGGGTCATCATACTCGTTATCTAAATTATGCAATAACCCACTGGACCAAACTTCTCTTTGGCAAGGCAGGTTTGGTTTAGAAATACCTAAATATCCTTTACAGGTAAGGGTTGCTCTTTCCATGCTTAAAAAAAATTTGGATCGTATCTTCCAAATCATTGGTCCGGTACTAGATGTAGCCTTTCCGCCGGACAAGATGCCTAATATTTATAACGCTCTCGTAGTTAAGTGTCGAGATACTGCCATTCAATCAATTAATATGACTGTGAGGTACAACAATTATTAGGAAACAATCGAGTTAGAGTTGTAGCTATGAGAGTTACAGACAGTTTAACGAGAGGAATGGAAGTGATTGATAAGGGAGCTGGTCCAAGTTTATTGTTTATGTCTCATATTAATTCCATTCTTTGGAACACCTTACAAAAATTGTTTGAACACTTTCGAGTAAAACCAAGAAGGATTGTTTAAGTGTACACATTAACGACCAAAATATAGAAAATGCAATGCCCCAACAAGCACTCATTTCATGCGACTCCGAAGTCCTAACTACCAGCTCTTTGTTCTTCCCTTAATCAACGTTCTTAATGTGTCATTTTTGGGTATGGCATATGATAACATTCTTCTTTTTGAAAAAGATACCGAATTATTATATTATTTCAGGTATGTTGTTACTGCAAATATTTCCCGAAATAATAAAAAGTGGTCAAAAACCTTTTTATGTGTTAAATCTTAAGAAGCACATTGCATAATAGTGCCATATTATTTAATTCTAGATTTTGGCAAAAGAGTATCCTGCAAACGACATGGTTGCCCCAAGGTCTATATGACTAATGGTAAAGTAAAGTTTTAAGGTAAAATCAAGATTCATATTAATTTAGATTAATTTTTTTCTAATTATGTATCAGTTTATGTACCTTTTCCTTCTTCTTTTTTAATTATAATTTCATATTTATATCTTATCATTCTATTTAATTAATATTTTTTTTAAACGCATGACAATTTTTGAAGTACAAATCATTGCTTAATATGCTTTATTTTAACAATCTGGGAAAGAAAAAACCACTTGGCTTGGCAACTGGCGTGACGTGTCGTGTGAGTGTTGAGTTGCATGTCGTACTCTAAAATGACCGAAGATAGTGTTTTTTTTAAAGGAATGACCGAAGATAGTTAAAAAATAGATAAAAGTTAAAAAGACAACCTTATTGGGGCATTTAAAATTGATCTCGAATAACCACAATAGATAATCATATTTTGGAACAATTAATGTTTAGTCCTTAGGACCTTAGTGCATTCTTGCTTTTAGTATACTTAATTTTTTTTTATATTACACAAAGTCCCTCATCTATATTTTTTAATAAATTTATATTTGGATAAGAGAAGAAAGAGTGTTTGTGAGTAATTTATATGGTAATGAACTTTTCGAAACAAAATAAAAGTACTTCGACTATATGTTAACTAAAAAATATTAAGGAATTTTTCCTCGAAGACCCTAATATTTTTAGAGGCATTTATAAGTGATGAATCCTACATATAAATTATTTGTGATGAACTTATAAAATCACTATTGAAGTACAAAAAACCTTTAGTGGTACATTTGAGCATGCTTATAATTATCTCTTTAAATAATTATCGCACCAAATTAATTTATGCAACAAATCAACAACTATTATTTACTGAAATTAATTAATGTTATATATATATATATATATATATATATATATATATATATATATATATATATATATATATATGTGTGTGTGTGTGTGTGTGTGTGCCCAAAATACTATTTCATCAATAATTTATTAAAAAAAACATGATTCAAATTCCGATAATGTTACTGTGGTAAACAAATCATCTATATAATATGTGAGCTTAGTTTTTGAAAATGTATACATTTTTAACGGTACGGATTAATACCTCATCAAAAGACATTTTTGGAAAATAAAGGATCAAGATCATCTCCCTCCATTTTTGTTTCAAATTTTGAATATTCAATCACCTTTTTCGTTTCCCCTACTTTCCCCATAGATTTAGGTTCCATTCGCTCTCTTCATTATCTCACCTCGGTTCATTGTCTCACAAAAGGTAATTTCTCTCATTCTCTCTCATCTCACCTCACCCATTCTTTCACAATCACAAACCTCTCAAGGTTCTATTATTTTTTAAGACATTTTCAGAGCATTTCACAATTTTTATTGTATGCTATTTTTTTTGCAGGTTGATTTTTATTATGGATTATATTCATCCGTCTTTTTCGTAAGTGTTCTTCTTGGCGCTTATAACTTTGTTATTTTTTTTGCAGACTTTGATAGGGTTCATATTTTCTCTCTTAATCAAGTTATGCTCTCTACTCTATCATCTCTCTCACTATTGCTTACATATTTCGGGGTTTTGCTTCCAAAGAATAATGTCCATTTTTATTTACATTTTGTTGTAAATCAAGTTAATTTTGTTATTTACGTTTTTTGCAGACTTTGATAGCATTTCTATTAATTTTTTTTTGCAGTTTATTCAAATCATCTGCTTCTGCTCACACTACTATTTTCGGTCAAAGTAAGATCCCTCGAAAACAAGAGCTATGATCCCCCAACAGATCTTCTTTTCTTCAGAAATGTTTTCTTTTCAGATTCGTATTTAGGTTTCATATTTTGTATTTTTGGTTTCGATTAACAAATTTAGCTGGGTGAGGTGTATTTGACTTCAAAATTGTTGGGTTAGTTGTGTTTTAAATGGTTTGAAGTTAGTTATGTTTGTTAACACCAACAATTGAGATGGTGCGTTCTGTTTAAATTTGTTTGATGTTTTTTTTAATTTCTTTTCACAAAATGAAAATAACATATAAACATGTCCTCTCTCACACACACAAACACAACTTCCGTATTACCCCTTTGCAATAAGATTGGTTTCATTGTTTGGAGCATATCCATTTCTAACTCAATATTATTTTTTTTATCAATTTGGATATGTATTATACTCTTAATCAGGAAAAAAAAGCAAAATAAGAAGCTGTAGGAGTTACAAAATGGGTATGAAATGGCTCTGTAAATTTAAAGGTTGTCACTCCTTAAGTTAGATATGTTGGATGGGTATTTTCGCATCTCTATCTCTGTTGGTAATACAGAATTTCCCTGAGGTAATGTTTTTTTCATGTATTTCCAAGTGTTTGACAATGTCCAACTGATTTTTATTTGGGTAATTTTATTTTGATTTTGGTTATCCACGGCTGCTAATAGTTGAGACCTTTTCAATCCGATGTCATTAGCTTTGCTTTTGGGAGGAACCCAGAAAAAATTCCATGGGTATTGTGAGGCTTGGGAATGATCACACAACTACATAAGTATTAACAATTAGAAAAAAATTCATACAAGACCAGCGTGGCCAGGTATGAGGTTGTCTTTAATGGCCAAATTTTTTTATTTTTTTTATTTTTAATATTCAGTTTTATATGTTAAGTTTTTTTTAATATGCAGTTGATAGTTGTTTTAGAAACTAATCTATATCTCACTATTGTATAGCTTTGCAGTTGTGTTAGAAACTAATATACAACTCACTGTTGTAAGTATACCTTATTTCTTTATTTGTGTTCACAATGATATTGTTTGATCACTAACCAAGGTAATTGTTGTCTCTCTAAATATTCATAACCTCTTTGTTTGGTGATCTTTTGAATTTAGGTGGAGTTAAACACCATACCTTTGGATATATTGTCTTCTGAGTGATAATTGACACTGAGTTCTGGTTTTTTATGCTTAATTTATTTTTGTTTTTGAATATTTGGATTAACATACAATTTATTGATGCTCTGCTCCTAATTGGGTCACTTGAATATTGATTTCACCTTCTTTTTCTTTTCATATTTGTGTTTAAGACTAATTGGGTCACTTGCTCCACTTTTAGTTAATTGACTATATTTATATGGGAGTGAATCTGTATGGAGAGACTGTTGTAAGAGATAATAGCCAGACAAGGATATATGTTTATGCTTTGTAACCTTTGTATCGCATACATAGTCTAGCAGCTACTACAGCTACAACTGTAGTCTACCACAATCAAAGAATACTAGCCACCACCATATCATGAATGTGAAACAGTTGTGTTTAGTTATTTTATGAATTTGCTGGACCTTACTTTATTCGAAGTTCACTGCATTTTCTTAAAAAAAACTCACGCGTTAACCTAACACGAACACAATCTAAGTAAAAGTGACATAACATGACACGAAATGTAATTTTAATTTATTTACAAAAATAGAAATACGACACAATATGGAGTCTTTTTTTTATTAAACACAAATATGGTCAAGTAAAAGTGACACAACAATTTTTTTTAATTTTTTTCCAAACACAAATAATAAGTTTTTTTAACCAAACACGAAGTTTTATTATATTTTTTACCAAATACAAACACAGATAGGATCCGATGTGGTGTTTATGTTTTACTTCGATCGAGTTTGTGTTTGTGTTTGGTAAAAAAAATTATACTTTTGTTTGTGTCTGGTAAAAAAAAATTGTATTTTTGTTTGTGTTTGGTCAAAATATTTATTACTTGGGCTTGGAGAATTTTTTTTTGTTGTGTCGCATTTTAATTCGATCGTTTTTCTATTTTTGTAAATAAATTAAAAAATATTTCGTGTCATGTCATGTCGCTTTTACTTGAATTTTGTTCGTGTTAAGTTAACAAAATATTTTGTGATGTATCCATAAAATTGGATACAACACAAAATATTTTGTTAACTTAACACGATGAGAATCCAAATCAAAACAGAAACGCGATCAAATTAAAATGCGACACAAAAACAAACTCGATCGATGTAAAACATAAACACCACTTCGGATTGTGTTTGTGTTTACATTTTTAAATAGTTTTAAGAAATACTAAAATTTTGTAAAAGTAAAAAAAAAAAAAAAGTTTAAAAATAAGTGGTGTCGTTGACATGAACCGTTAAAAATGAGAGAATGATAGGTAAATGTGAGTTTGAGGGACATAATGAATTAATTTTTTTTATTAGAATAATTTTTTAACATGGACCTTTATATACTAAAAAATTAAATTTTGTAAAATTTAGAAAAAAAAAAGATTAAGTTTAAAAAAAGGGGTGTTGCTTGCGCGAACTTTTAAAAATAAGAGAATATTGGGTATATGAGTGTTTGAAAGACTGAATGAGTTAAAAATAATTTTAAAAAATAATTTTTATTAGAATGGTCTTTTAACGTGGACATTTATATAGTTTTAAGAAATACAATTTTTTTTTAAAATTTTGTAAAATAAAAAAAAAAAATTAAAAATGTAGGTTGCTGTTGACGTGATATTTTAAAATAAGAGAATATTGGGTAAATGAGTGTTTTGAGCGACTAAATGGGTTAAATTTTTTTTTAAATAATTTATATTAGAATTTTTTTTAATGTGGACCTTTATATTAAAATTAAAAAAATTAAGTTTAAAAATAAGGGGTGTAGATGGCGAAAACTTTTAAAAATAAGAGAATATTGGGTAAATGATTGTTTAAGGGACTAAATGAATTAAAAATAATTAACTAACTCGGGGTTAACAATGGGATAGTCTATCATTATTCCTGAGAGAATGTGTTGGCAATTGAATCTTTTGGTAAAGTCTTTGGGATAGGTGTTGTTGAAAATGGTTTGAGAAGGTGCTTATTTGTTTGTCGGGAAAAGTATGCCCTTTTAAGTCTTTTTCAAAATTCAAATATTATTGAATTTTCACATATGCTATAATTTTGACATAATCCAAAAAAATTACAAATAGTGTTGATTATAAGTTTTGGAAATGTCATGTTTCAAAATATTAAATATTTTGCATTTTAGTATATGTTGTGTATAATTTGGATAACAATGGTTGAGATGAATGGGAGATAGATTATTTTTTTGGCACAAACATAATATGACACGACTAACATGGTTTGCAATTTTGACACTCAATTTAACATGAAAAGACATGACTAACACGATGATAACAACATTGACACCCATTTTAATGTGAAAATACATGACAATTTTTACATGTTTAACAATTTTGACACCCAATTTAGTACGAGTAAAATACGACTAAAACGATAAGAGTGGTGCTATGGGTACCAAATAACTCCCCCAAATTTCCCCCAAATAGCATTGATGAGTTGTGCCTGGCGGGACCCATACCATAAGGTATAACACTTAAAGCTATTTGGGAGATGATTTGGGGGAGTTGTTTGGGACACATAGCATTTTCCAAATGATAATACATGATAATACTACTTATGAACATGACGTCACACAACATCAGTTAACTCTAAAAAAATATTTATTTGTTGTAAACTAATTTTTTTTTTTTGTCGGGGAACAAAAAATTTACCGTTTTGCATTTATATACTTTGAAAATTTTACCCATTTTGCGATTACGTATTTTGAAAATGACTTGAGCCAACACAAAATGAGCAACCATGTTTTCGTTAGAGTATAACTGCTATGCCTAAATTTTACGGGCTTGAACTCTTAGTACTTTTATGAACTGTGCCTAAATTATTTAAATTGTTTGCACTTGCAATATATAAAACATTTATTATTTACATTATACACGACTTTATATTTTTTAGGGGCTTTGTAAATTTAGGACCTATTGTAATATGCATTTTGGAAATAGGACAACAAATATTTTATTTATGGTTTTAGTCCCTGTTTTTGAATAAACCCGCTGGCGCGGACCCATATTCATAAAACGTCAACCAATCACAGCATGCCACGTGTCCCTTTAATTTGAAAATAGGGACTAAAAATGAAAACGAAATGTTTGTTGTCCTATATCCATAATCAATATTATTTTAAGTCCTAAAATTACATAATCTATATTTTTTAAAGTTATTTGCGTGCCTTCAGGCACGAGCTTACTTTTCAAAAATTTTGCCATTTTGTAATTACGCACATTGAAAATTTTTGTCCTTTTGCAATTATATACTTTGAAAAATTTTCGTTATTTCACGATTACGTACTTCGAAAGATTTTCATCGTGCCTTCAGGCATGGACATACACTAGTTTTACTATATGATTTGACCTATCAAAAAAAAGTACAAGACATCCCAAAATAGAAAAAACTTAGACCGAATGCAATACATGAGATTAGTTTAGGACCCTACCATAATTTTGACATATCTTAATCTCAGTGGGATGGTCTTTAAAGTGATACCTGTGTTTGCTAAAACTTGACAAAAGTTAAATAGGGAAAAAATGGTTCATTGAGTTCACTCTTGCTCACACCTCCTATTTTTCTCCCTTCAATTGCAATGCTGACTTGCACGCTAGCTCCTAAATTTCTTTTGGAAATAACTAATATGAGTGAAGAAACACAAAAGGGGTAGCTTAAGAGTCGTTTTCGTGATGAAGGCCGTGTAAACTGGTCAAGTTCTTCAAGTTCAACAAGCAAGAACAAAACTTTCACAAGAGTTAATTAAAAAACCAGCGCAAGTAAAGCTTTAACTTCCCATTCCTTTTGGTGATTAACAAAGGGGAAGCAGCTTTTTCCGCGCAACAACACATCTTAGGAAAAGGAATGTGATAGTGACCTTATTAATACTTACAAGTTTTATAATCTTATGTTTATTTACTGACAATCAAATGAGTGGGTGTTGGTATTGTAACTCAAAAAATTACGCTATAATATCACTGGAGAACAATAATATATTATTACTAAAGACAATTACATGTTATAAATAGTATACGTTAATTTTTTAATTGGTCTACATGTTATAAATAGCCTATGTTAATTTTTTCATTGATCCCACTTTATTTTTTTCACCTCATACAATTTAAATTATTTTCTCTCAATCATCTTCTCTATCACCACCCTTCCCACAACCACACCCCACCACACTATCTCTGACATGCACCAATGCAGTGGCGAATTCAGAAATTGACCTTAAGGGGGGCCAATACACATTGTATTGGTAAAATTTGTGAATAAAATGACTAAATTTTGTACTATGAAAAAATTAAGGGGTCATTATCTAAAGAGTAAAGTACCCTTATGACCCCTAAACTATTGGGGTTTGGCCAATTTAGACCATAAACTATTAATTTGACCAATTTAATCCCTAAACTACTAATTTTGCTACTAATTTTGTCCAATTTAGTCCCTCAAATTTGTTTTTTAATAAATATAAAATAATTTTAAATATAAAAACAGTTTAAATAAAATACAGTTTTAAGAAAAACAAATACAAATTTTAATCAAAAAACATTTTTAATTAAAACTGTTTTAAAAAAGACAGTTTTATTAAAACTGTTTTAATTAAAAAAACAGTTTTTAAATTTAAAAAAACGTTTCTTTTAAATAGGATAAAAAACTTTTTTATTAAATTTAAAAACAGTTTTTAAGTAGGATAAAAAACTGTTTGTTTTTTTAAATTTAAAAACTGTTTTTTAATATGAAAAAAACTGTTTTATCTTATATAAAAAACAGGGTTTATCTTAAAAAACTCCTTTTTATCCAATTTCAGAAACTGTTTTCATCCTATATAAAAAACAGTTTTTTTTCCTATTTGAAAAGTAAAAACTGTTTTTTATCCTATTTAAAAACAGTTTTTTATTCCATTTTAAAAACATTTTTTTTAACCTTGAAAAGAAATAAGAAAGTTTAAGGACTAAATTGACTAAATTATTAGTTTATGGACTAAATTATTAGTTTATGGGCTAAATTAGCTAAATTATTTCAAGCTATTTAATTTTTTTTTAAAAAATAGTCATTTTTTAAAGATAAACTTTAGAAACAGTTTTTTTATTCCCAAAACTAATAATTTATCTGTTTTAAAAAAAAAATGTTTTTTAAAGTTTATCTATAAAAAATGACCGTTTAAAAAAAACTGTTTTTTAAAATAGCCAATTTATCCCATAAACTAATAATTTAGTCCATAAACTAATAATTTAGCCAACTTAGTCCTTAAAATAGCTTAAAATTGATTATTTCTGTTCAAAGTTAAAAAACTGTTTTACAATGGAATAAAAAACTGTTTCTTAAATAAGATAAAAATAACAGTTTTTTTTTTGAACAAAAATAATTTTTTAAATTGGATAAAAACAGTTTCTTAAATAGGATAAAAGAGGATTTTTTTAACCATATGTAGGAAAATGTTTTTTTAATAGGATAAAAGAGGATTTTTAACTATATGTAGGAAAATGTTTTTTTAATAGAAGACTGTTTTTTTTAATTAAAACTGTTTTTATATTTAAAATTGTTTTATATTTATTAAAAAAACATATTTGAGGCACTAAATTGGCCAAAAGTAGTAGTTTAGGGACTAAATCGGTCAAAATTAGTAGTTTGGGGACTAAATTGGCCAAATTAATAGTTTAGGGACTAAATTAGCCAAACCTCAATAGTTTAGGGGCCAAAGGGGTACTTTACTCTTATCTAAAACATTTTAAAAGTTAAGGGAGGCCATGGCCCCCTCCAAAATGGCTGGCTTTGTCCCTGCACCAATGCATCTCTGTGTCTATAAATGTGCGCGTGCACACAAACACACTCACACCTCTTTCTCTCCATCTCTATCATGCACATACAAAAAATCCTAGTTAGGATAAATTTATATTTGAAATGAAAAAACGATTCAAATAAATATTTCCGCTTCATATTTAACTCATAATAACTTAAAATAAAGTATATACTCACATAGGATTCAAATAATACTTAAAACTTCAATAAAAAAAAAATTGCAGGTCCGAAAACCTGCAAATTTGCTTCTCCAATCCCGAAAATGATGACAAAATTCGGGGTCCAACCCCTAAATGTGGAAAAAATAAAAAAATATTATAGTTATACATACTCGGTGCCCAAGCCCCGTGTTTGGGGTAGAAATTCGGAGTCTAAGCCTCGAGTTTGGAAAAAAAGTCGGTGTTCAAGTCTCGAATATGTCAAATATTATCATTTTTTAGAACTGAATCCATTCGGGGTCGAGACCCTTAATCTGGGGACAAATTATGGGGTCCAAACCACTAATCTAAGACCAATTTCAAGATCCAAGCCCCCGAATTTGGTGGGAAATTTCAAGATAGAGGTAAAGGAGTTACAGATTTCAGAATTTTTGATGTTTTTTTTTTCAAAATTTCAACTATGTTTTTAATCATATGTTACTATGTAATTTATTTCAAATTGTTTATGGGATAAATCTTAGAAACTAATATTTTTATGGTCATTTATTGATTAAAACAAATATTTTTTTATACTAGGACTTTTTTGAGAGGAAGTTAATGAGAGAGAAAATATATATAAACATGTGCACACTCATACAAATGTGACACCCCGACTAATTAAATACCGGGTAGCTACTCCTTTATTAAATCAATACAAAATGCCAAGTTGGTTTAGTTAATAACGTCACTGTCGAAAACATTTAAATAATTACTAACCACCTAGTATTTAAAAAGTAAGTTGCCAAATTTTAAGTTAAGTCTAATTAACATGCAATAAAAGAATAATGGAAGAACAACATAATCCATTCACCATAACGAAGTAATGAAATAACCAACAAATAGTAATAAGTCCGGAGGAAAACTCCTCACAACAATCTCACAACTGAAAATAATATGACAAGTCTGAATCCTGAATTAATTACATGCCAGAAGTCTGAATAACTGAAATAAATGAAATGTCTCTAAAGAAATGGGCGACATGCCCTACAACTGATAAATGCTGAATAGAGAGTCAAGATAGATGAAGCGTCTACAAGCAAAGTCCTGTAACTTCCACAAACAGCTACAGGTCGTCACCTGAATGAGGATCCTAAGCATGGTGTCCTTGTGGCTGGGCACCTAAAATGGTTTTTACAAAAATAGATTTGAAAGCAAATGGGTCAGAGCCCGAAAGTGGAAATCATTTTTAAAAACAGCAAGTGTTTTAATAACATTAAAACATTAAATGCAAAATACATGTTAGGACGTGCACTCACATGAAATTCTCACCTCTCGACTACATGTGCACTCCTAACGTACCGTACCCATCTAAATGACATAAATATCTAACTAAACCGTAATAAGTTCTACCCCTTACTACTCGATTCCCATATTACATTCTAACGTTATCAAATCAATAGAGGGCTTTACTTAAACTCAGATTCTCAATTAGTTATACAATTCACTATCGGTTAACCCGTTATGTTTTCTCAAAACATTACCATAATTATATTCACAATACTAATATGAAAGTTCCCATTAATTAAGTGTATATTATTCACGTCATATATATACAATACAAGCACCCCGAGACTAAGCTGCGGTGCACACATACTCTGCTATCCATCCCGGTACATCACGTACATAAGGATCACGCATTCCGAATCTCTCAGGAATCGTTCTCAGATAACAACAATCACAAATAATGGAGGCGAACACAGTCACATCACATGGGTCACGTACATACCTACGCTCCCACGATCAGCAGACTTATTAATATCCCAATAAGTCCTTCTCTGACCTATGTTCATCGAGGTACCAGTCTAAATCCGGGCAACACAAGGATTAGAGGGCCCTATGCGGACGTAAACCTCCCGTGATAGCAAGTATGGTAGGTATGTCATACACATAAACTCATATACATATACTAAGTATGCACACATCTTAGTAGTCACCATAATATATTGGTGGTACACTTCTCATTCTCGTACCGACATATAATGCTACACAATTTATATGTTCTCAGTTAATATAATTATTTAAGCCGTCAATAGTTCTCGCATCGTAATAGACACTCACGTCCTACTTCATAATTTCCCTTGGGTTCAAACTACACTTCTAGGTTTTACTCCTCATTATATCTCAAATGTCCCTACTATATCAATTTACCATCAAGGGAAGGTTATCTCTACCATTAAATGAGGTTACGGGACACGCGAAATCAAAACAGGCTAAAAAGCCTAAACTGTCAGCTCGTTAGAAGTCTCGTTCGAACGAGGCTTTTCGAACGAACTGGGTATCTAACGAGATCTCGTTCGAACGAAAGGCATCGAACGACCATTCAAATCGTTAGAAGGTAAACTGTCCACTCATTAGAAGCTCGTTCGAACGAGCTCGTTCGAACGACCTGGGTAGGTCTTCTAACGAGGGATCAGTTTCGAGCCCAGAAATTCCTTAACTCGTTTTTCCAACTTTTCTTCACCTCTAATCTCCTCTAAACATCAAACCATCGATTGCACAAGGGTTCTAATCAACCCCAAATATACCTAGGTCATATATTAACGTATTATGTGGGATTAATTCATCCTAAATCTCATCCAAATATTAAATCTCCACATCTTCTTCCCCAATTTCAAGAACATGAACCCTAGAAATTTAAATTCATCCATAGGCATAAATAAATCCGTTTTTTATGGTATAAAAGATGTATATTTCACTGACTAATCATCCTAACATTGTTCTACATACAGTCTCCTCATAAAATTATAAATTTCAACATCCAATTAAATGGGTTTTTATCATTCTCCAAGAACAATGAAATTCTGTCAATTTCCTACGCATGGAAGAAACATTCTTTGTAATAAACGAAATTAAACCACTTGCCTTATGTGTATCTCTAAATTTGATGACGAATTGATGAGTTTCTCTCTCTCTCTCTTTGCAGAATTCTCCTCTCTTCTCTCTCTTCAAGCCTTCTTCTCCAAGGTGATAATGGTGGCTAGGGTTTTGCCTTAGGAACTCTTGGAACAACTCTAATAACCCCCGTAGCCTATTAAGTCCTAAGATGTGGTTAGTGGGTAATTACCAAGTCAGCTTTTTAATTCCCAATTTTCGTAGGTTTTAATTCCCAAAAATTCCAAATTACCAAACTACCCTTATATGTTGCCGGCATTGCCTAAAAATGCCCCGGGACCCAAACTAAACCCCCGGCTAGTGTTTTCTGACTATTTCGACCCTTCCGGACGCGTTGGCGCACTCAAAATGACCATACGGTTTATAGAAATAAAATTCACTTTTTAATTATCATTATTATATTCCATGACGCGACTGTCACACGCGTCCCAACAAGATTTCCAAATTTCCGTATTTCTATCTCACGACAAATCAATAATTCCATATTCATATATTATCATATATACACATTATAATCAAATACCAACTCACATCTCGCTAGTATTTTACCCGGATTAATTTCCAATTAATACACATTTAATTCAATTAATCCCATAAATAAATATCACAAAAATACAGGGTATTACATACTTCCCCCCTAATAACTGAATTTCGTCCCGAAATTCGGAACTAGAAAGTACCTGGTAAGAACAACTCTGGATAACGTTCGCGCATCTCATCCTCGCGCTCCTATGTGGATTCCTCGACATTATGATGTCGCCACTGAATACGTACTAACGGAACTATCTTTGACCGCAGTTTCCGCTCACTTCGGTCCAAAATAGCAATCAGCCCCTCCTCGTAGGAGCTATCAGGCTGGAGATCGATGTCCTCCAAAGCAATATGGGAATGAGCTAAATCGTCTCTAAGATATTTCCTTAGCGAGGAAATATGAAATACATCGTGAATCCGATGCAAAAGCTCCGGTAACCCAAGCCTATACGCAACCGGTCCAATCCGCTCAATAATAGAAAATGGTCCCACATATCTCGGTGCCTACTTCCCTTTCTTCCCGAAATGCATAATCCCCTTCATAGGAGATACTCTGAGCAAAACCTGGTCCCCCACTTGGAACTCCCTGAAGAACCTCTTTGCATCAGCATAGCTCTTCTGCCGATCCTGAGCTACCCAAATGCGACTCCGAATCAATTCTATTCTTATCGAAGTATCCTGAATCACTTCCGGCCCAAGTAGTTTGTTGTCCCCCACCTCCAAAAAACATGCTGGGGAACGACAAGGTCTACCGTACAACGCCTCAAATGGAGCCATGCCAATGGTGAACTAGTAGGAGTTGTTGTAGGCAAACTCCACCAGTGGAAGATACTGTTCCCATCCACCTCCGAAATCAATGATGCACATACGTAGCATGTCCTCCAACATCTGGTTTGTGCGCTCGGTCTGCCCATCGGTCTGCGGGTGGTACGCCGTACTCAACCACAATTCCGTGCCCATGGCCTCCTGAAAGCTTTCCCAAAACCGTGAAACAAATATCTTGTCTCGGTCAGACATGATATTTAGGAGCACACCGTGAAGTCTCACTATCTCTGCAATAAAGAGCTGGGCATACTGTCCCGCAGTGTAGTCTGTCCTTACGGGTAGAAAATGAGCGACTTTGGTCAACCTGTCCATAATTACCCAAATGGAGCCGTGACCTCTCTGTGACGTAGGCAACCCCGTGATAAAGTCCATGGAGATGCTCTCCCACATCCACATCGGGACCTCCAACGGCTGTAGAAGTCCTGCCGGTCTCTGATGATCCACTTTTACTAGCTGACAAGTGGCGCATTTTGAAACAAACACGGCAATATCTCTCTTCATCCTGCTCCACCAATACTGTCGTCTCATGTCTTGGTACATTTTGTCTCCATCGGGATGTACCGCGAACCGTGAGCCGTGCGACTCTGACATCACCTCGTGTCGCAATTCCTCCCCTTCCGGAACTACCAATCTCCCATTGAAGCGTAATCCTCCGTCTGAGCTAACGGTATAGGATTCGGCTCCCTCTACTAGTAATCGAACTATCTGTTCCTGACAGAACGAGTCATTTGCTTGTGCCCTTACTACCTTCGTGACAATCTGCGGTGTAACGGTCATCACAGACATGAACGATCGGGCCACTGTATCCTGGTGTCCCAACTCCTTCCACTTGGCCTTCCACACCCCTGCCACTTCCTCTACTGGCCTACGGCTCAACGCATCTGCTACCATGCTAGCCTTCCCCGGGTGATACTGGATATCAAACTCATAGTCCTTCACAAACTCAAGCCACCTTCGCTGCCGCATATTTAACTCCTTTTGCGTGAATAGGTACTGTAGGGACTTGTGGTCCGTGAACAATCAAAACTTCTCCCCCAAAAGATAATGTCTCCATATCCGAAGGGAAAATACAACTGCCGCCAACTCCAAATCATGAGTGGGGTAATTCTTCTCATGAGGCTTAAGCTTACGGGAAGCATAAGCTATGGCCTGACTCTCCTACTGCAATACACCTCCAAGTCCTTGCAAGGACGCATCGGTGTAGACTAGATATTCAATTCCCGATCTCGGCAATGCTAACACAGGTGCTGAGGTCAACTTATCCTTTAACTCATCGAATGCCAACTGACAGGCATCACTCCAGATGAACGGCACACCCTTACGAGTCAGATGTGTCAAAGGACCTGCTATCTTCAAAAATCCCCGAATGAACCTCCTGTAGTATCCTGCCAGCCCTAAGAAACTACAGATTTCCGTCAGTGTCGTGGGCTGTCCCCACTCCCTCACCTCGGATACTTTCCCCGGATCAACAGATATCCCCCGGTCGGAAATAATATGTCCCAAAAACTGGACCTTCTTCAGCCAAAACCCGCACTTCTCATATTTTACATACAGCTCGTTCTGACGTAGCGTCTGTAAAACCTGCCTCAAATGCTCTGCGTGCTCCTCCTCAGTCTGGAAGTAAACCAGAATATCATCGATGAAGACAATGACGAATTGATCAAGGAAATATCTGAACACCCTATTCATCAAGTCCATAAACACAGCTGGAGCATTGGTCAAACCAAAAGGCATAACTCGAAACTCGTAAGAACCATATCTCGTTAAGAACGCAGTCTTCGAGACATCCTCTTCCCTGATACGCAACTGATGGTATCCCGATCGTAAATCAATCTTCGAGAAGAAAGAAGCTCCTCTCAACTGGTCGAATAGGTCATCAATTCGAGGCAACGGGTACTTATTCCGTATCGTGACCTTATTCAACTCTCGGTAATCTACACACAATCTCAGTGAACCATCCCTCTTCTTCACGAACAACACAGGGGCACCCCACGGCGAAGTACTCCTCCGTATAAACCCCTGACCCAACAACTGTTCAATCTGATCCCGTAACTCCCTCATCTCAGCTGGAGCCATACGGTACGGTGCGCGTGCTATAGGTCTCGTATCTGGTAATAAGTCTATGACAAAGTCGATCTCTCGACTGGGGGGTAGGCCTGGTATCTCCTGAAACACATCTGAGTACTCCCTGACAACTGGGATCGAATCTAAAGGAATCACAACCTCCTTAGAGGTATCCTCCTCTATGTAATACAAATGAGCGGTCGAACCTCCCTCTGAGCGAGGCATCGCCACTACAAACATCTCTTGCCCCAGAATGGCAAAAACAATGCTCCCACCGAAGCAATCAATCATGGCTCTATAATTCGCGAGCCAATCCATACCGATAATCACATCGTGCACATGCATATCTAATACCAACATGTCTGCAGGTAATACCAAACTACCAATCTCTACCCCCACTCCCCGGCATACAAAGAAAATAAATGACCCACTCCCGAATGGTGAGTCTATACACGTCACTGTGCTCTCTGCTGTGGCTAACAACCCTAAGGCTTTCGCAAAATGTGTAGCTATAAAGCAATGCGTTGCCCCCGTATCAAACAAAACCCGACCCATAGTACCATGGATAGGAAACATACCCTCAATCACGGGTGGTGCCTGTGGAGCTGCTGCCTGGTGGACGTTATAAACACGTCCATATTGTAACTGCCCCTGCTGCACAGGAACTGCTGGAATGGCTGGTAGTGCTGGTACCTGGGCTGGAGCTGGGAGAGCAGGTGGGAAAAGTGGCCTCTGTGGCTCATGTCGAGCACCCTGCTGCTGCTGCGGGGCCCTGCCCCTAATCAGGATAGTCCTGGCGTTTATGGCCAGTCTTGCCACAAACGAAACACTTCCCCAAGAAGTTCCCCCCTCTCTGTCCCTGCTGCCCCCAACCCTGGTGGCCGTTACCGTTCCTCCACTGGCCCTGCTGAAACTGCTGTTGACCATTCTGACCCTGCTGGTTCTGATGGCCGTTCGGACCCTGATGGCCCTGCCGGAAACCTCCCTGTCCGTGCCTGAAATTTCCCGACCTGAACCTCTTATGATCCCCCTGCTGGGAACCCTGATCACCCTGCCTCTTCCCCTGAACAAATTGTGCCCCACTGGCACCATGTCCTCCAGTCCTGCCCTGATGGCTGGACTCTCTCGATCGCTTGCCCTCAGCCATGTGGAAGCGATGATCCTGGCAATGAAGCAATGCAGCGTTAACCACATCCGAGTAAGTGGCCAACGATAGGTTCCCCAACAAATGCTGACAGATCCTCCACGTCAACCCGTCTGTAAATATCTGTATCTTTTTCTCCTCTGTCGGTATCTCATCTGGAACAATATTCAGAAGATCAGTGAATTCGGCCTCATACTCGGCCACAGTCTTACGCTCCTGCTTGAAGCTCATCAACTTCCTCCTCATCTCCGTGTGAACAACTGACGGAAAGTATTTGCGGTTGAACCGCACCCAAAACTCCTGGATAGTGAGAGTATCTCTCTCCTCCACGGTGGTAATAGACTCCCACCACTGCAGTGCAGACCCCACTAGCTTAAAGGTAGCTAGTATCTGCTTCTGGACATCGGTGCACTCATACATCCTCAAGTGCCGCTGAATGTCTTTCCTCCACTGGCTAGAAATCACAACATCGGAGCTACCTGCGAACTCCGGAGGGTGTGCTTTCTGAAAAGCATCACGTACACGTTCCCAAGCAGACGGGAATGCATGTGCCTGAACTGGCGCGGCTATCGGCGCCTGAGGTGGTGCCTGCTGAACTACGGCTAGTGCGGCATTTACCGCCTGGGCCACAATGGCTGCAACTTCGGCGGCATTCATCGTGCCCTGAACTGGTGCGGGCTGTGGTTCTGGCGTTGCATCCCTGGGAACCCGTTGTGCACGTCGTAGAGGCATTCTGAAACAAGAATAAAGTCTATAAGTTCGCAGTTATAAACTTAAAATAGCTGAAGACCATAGCATAAACAAGAGAATACAACAGTCCTAAAATATAGGGCTCTGCTTCAAAGAAAGCTCAGCGGAAACATAATAAACCGTACAGATCCTAAAGGACACAAGAACCTGATGCTCTGATACCACCTGTGACACCCTGACTAATTAAATACCGGGTAGCTACTCCTTTATTAAATCAATACAAAATGCCAAGTTGGTTTAGTTAATAGCATCACTGTCGAAAACATTTAAATAATTACTAACCACCTAGTATTTAAAAAGTAAGTTGCCAAATTTTAAGTTAAGTCTAATTAACATGCAATAAAAGAATAATGGAAGAACAACATAATCCATTCACCATAACGAAGTAATGAAATAACCAACAAATAGTAATAAGTCCAGAGGAAAACTCCTCACAACAATCTCACAACTGAAAATAATATGACAAGTCTGAATCCTGAATTAATTACATGCCAGAAGTCTGAATAACTGAAATAAATGAAATGTCTCTAAAGAAATGGGCGACATGCCCTACAACTGATAAATGCTGAATAGAGAGTCAAGATAGATGAAGCGTCTACAAGCAAAGTCCTGTAACTTCCACAAACAGCTACAGCTCGTCACCTGAATGAGGATCCTAAGCATGGTGTCCTTGTGGCTGGGCACCTAAAATGGTTTTTACAAAAATAGATTTGAAAGCAAATGGGTCAGAGCCCGAAAGTGGAAATCATTTTTAAAAATAGCAAGTGTTTTAATAACATTAAAACATTAAATGCAAAATACATGTTAGGACGTGCACTCACATGAAATTCTCACCTCTCGACTACATGTGCACTCCTAACGTACCGTACCCATCTAAATGACATAAATATCTAACTAAACCGTAATAAGTTCTACGCCTTACTACTCGATTCCCATATTACATTCTAACGTTATCAAATCAATAGAGGGCTTTACTTAAACTCAGATTCTCAATTAGTTATACAATTCACTATCGGTTAACCCGTTATGTTTTCTCAAAACATTACGATAATTATATTCACAATACTAATATGAAAGTTCCCATTAATTAAGTGTATATTATTCACGTCATATATATACAATACAAGCACCCCGAGACTAAGCTGCGGTGCACACATACTCTGCTATCCATCCCGGTACATCACGTATATAAGGATCACACATTCCGAATCTCTCAGGAATCGTTCTCAGATATCAACAATCACAAATAATGGAGGCGAACACAATCACATCACATGGGTCACGTACATACCTACGCTCCCACGATCAGCAGACTTATTAATATCCCAATAAGTCCTTCTCTGACCTATGTTCATCGAGGTACCAGTCTAAATCCGGGCAACACAAGGATTAGAGGGCCCTAAGCGGACGTAAACCTCCCGTGATAGCAAGTATGGTAGGTATGTCATACACATAAACTCATATACATATACTAAGTATGCACACATCTTAGTAGTCACCATAATATATTTGTGGTACACTTCTCATTCTCGTACCGACATATTAAATCTCCACATCTTCCTCCCCAATTTCAAGAACATGAACCCTAGAAATTTAAATTCATCCATAGGCATAAATAAATCCGTTTTTTATGGTATAAAAGATGTATATTTCACTGACTAATCATCCTAACATTGTTCTACATACAGTCTCCTCATAAAATTATAAATTTCAACATCCAATTCAATGGGTTTTTATCATTCTCCAAGAACAATGAAATTCTGTCAATTTCCTACGCATGGAAGAAACATTCTTTGTAATAAACGAAATTAAACCACTTGCCTTATTTGTATCTCTGAATTTGATGACGAATTGATGAGTTTCTCTCTCTCTCTCTCTCTTTGCAGAATTCTCCTCTCTTCTCTCTCTACAAGCCTTCTTCTCCAAGGTGATAATGGTGGCTAGGGTTTTGCCTTAGGAACTCTTGGAACAATTCTAATAACCCCCGTAGCCTATTAAGTTCTAAGATGTGGTTAGTGGGTTTAGTGGGTAATTACCAAGTCATCTTTTTAATTCCCAATTTTCGTAGGTTTTAATTCCCAAAAATTCCAAATTACCAAACTACCCTTATACGTTGTCGGCATTGCCTAAAAATGCCCCGGGACCCAAACTAAACCCCCGGCTAGTGTTTTCTGACTATTTCGACCCTTCCGGATGCGTTGGCGCACTCAAAATGACCATACGGTTTATAGAAATAAAATTCACTTTTTAATTATCATAATTATATTCCATGACGCGACTGTCACACGCGTCCCAACAAGATTTCCAAATTGCCGTATTTCTATCTCACGACAAATCAATAATTCCATATTCATATATTGTCATATATACACATTATAAGAAAATACCAACTCACATCTCGCTAGTATTTTACCCGGATTAATTTCTAATTAATACTCATTTAATTCAATTAATCCCATAAATAAATATCACAAAAATACGGGGTATTACAACAAACAAATTGTTACGTTGGTGGTACGGTGGTGGAGATTGTGATGATATGTGGTGGAGATGGTGATAATATGCGGTTTAATGTTGAAATGAATTTGTAAGTTTTAGAGAGGAAAATAGATTAAAAGAGAAGGGAGAATGTTGAAAAATGAGATATTTAAACTTTAAATACGTGGGTGTCATTTGATGGCAAAAGGAAGCAACAATTATCTAAGTGAGGTGTCACTAAGTTATTTCATCTTGTGTGTATTTTGAAATAGTTTTTTTAGTGTAAATAGTAGCACCTTGATTAGCGGGCATTTTTTTTCTTGTCTATTGATTAATTAAGTGAAGTTTGTTTTTTGTATCGAGAAGAAAACTTTTATTAAATATATTAATTTTAATGTAATTAATGGTTTGTATAAAAACTTCCCCAAATATCGTGCAATTTGTTATTTTATTTTCTAAACATGACTCTAAATTTGAAACATCTTGCAGCAATATATTAGTTTGAAAGGGAAGAAATATTTTGATATTTTTTAAATATTTAACCAAATACGGAATTATTTGAATCATATAATAAAAAAATAAACAAACATCACTACAAGTACATTTTGGTATTTCCGGTCAAATTGAGGTTTTCTCGAATTTATCCAAAACATACAAAATTGGATAAACCTATTTATAGCATCTACTTAGCCCAAACTAGGATTATGTTTCGGTCGGACCGGATAGAAAAATGCCTCTTAGGAAAAAAATTAATTTTTTTGAAAATAAAATAATTATTTCGATTTTTGATCCGATTTTTTCGAAAAATTAAAAAAATTACGAATTCGGAAAAATAAAAAAATCTGCAAAAATAAGAAATTCACAAAATTTATTAAAAATCCAGAAATTTTGAAAATTACAGAATTTCAAAAAATAAATTATGGATTTTCGATTACTCGAAATTCTCATTTTAAATAAATAAAGAAAAAGGCTTAACCCAACATGTAAATACATGAGGATTTGACCCATTTTTCATTTATGCAGAAGTTAGGAGGATATTCTCCTTTTATAGAGCACATTTTGGAGCCCTCTCCCTCTCCCTCTCCCAACCGATGTGGGATGTGGGAAACTTGCAAAAAAACGGGAAAAAATTTGAAAAAATCGAAAAATAAAAAAATAATTCTGAAAAAATCGGAAATAATTCGGGAAAAATTGAAAAAATCGGATCGGCATAGTTTCGAAAAAATCGGATCGAAAAAAATCAGAAAATCGAAAAATCAAAAATTCAGAATTATTTTCGATTCGATTTTTTTCAAAAAAATAGGAAATCGAAAAATCGAAAATCAACAAACTAAAATTTCATTCCAAATTCGAAAAAAATCGGATCGAAAATCGAAAAAATTGGATGTTTGAAAAAAAAAAACAGCCCTAACCTAAACAGAAACTCATATACCCGACAACCAAGTGCACATCATGTCTTTCACAAAGATGGCACCCCAACTTTTACTTCAAAATACCACATGCAAAATAATAAATGTTTTTACCAAGGGCCGCCACATGATATAAATATTTTATACCCAATAAATTCAACACAATTTCAGACACCTTTTTCTCTCTACCTATTATCAACCACTACACTCCAATATCACCTTTTTCAACCTCACTCCGCCTACTAAAATCCAAAAATCTTTGTCCCTATTACTCCAACATTCATCAACAATCATAAAGTTTGTATCCAATAGGTTTGATTGTATTTGGTCCCCACTCCACCCACAATCATTAAGTTAGTTCCCACACAAACCACCACCAACAATCATAAAATTTAGGGTTTTTTTACCAATTAATCCCGTTTATTAAGTATGTAGTTCAATAGGTCCTAACATTTTTTTTGCTCCATGAGGTCCTATGGAAAATGTTTTTTGTTCCAATAGGTCTTATTTGTAAACATACAGTGAATATTCACAGTATGTACAAATAGGACCTATTAAGAAAAAAGCGTTGCGATAGGACCTATTAGGAAATGTTCCATGTAAATAGGACTTAATAGGAAGATCCCCTAAAATTTATTCCCACAATAATTAGGGTTTGTAATTTAAACATTCAAATAACAATACAAGATGGTACCAATGGGTTTGGTGCCACTAAAAAGATAATGAAGCTACCCCAAATAATATATTTGATACTACACCAAAATACATAAAATGTCACTCTTAATCCGGTTAGCATTATTACGATAACACGCATTTGTTGTCATGGTCAATGACCGTGACAACGGATTTTCAGGGTCATTGACCTTGATAAGTGCGTTATCATGGTCTTGTCACTGTCAATGACCGTGACAACGCTAGATTGTTACCACGATCATTGACCGTGACATGACCGTGATGACGTCAAAAGGAAAAAACCTAACAACCTATTTCGCCCGCCCCTTTCTCATTTCCCCTTTTCTCTCTCTATTCCACTATCTCTCCCTCTCTACTCCTATCATATCTCCCTCTCTATACTACCGCCTTAGTCCACCACCCCACCCCTCCTTAGCCCACCCTACCCCATCTTTGTGCCACCACCATCCCGCGCCACCACCACCACTGCCTTAGCCCACCACCATCAGTTCAGAGGTATTTTTTATTTTTAATTATTTGACCATTTTTTTATCATGTATTTCTTTAGTTATTGACATATTTTTTTGGATATTGACATATATTAATTTGTAAAATTTTTTGGATTTGGATAATATAAATTTGTGAAATTATTTTGATTCGGATAATTAAAGTGTCTATTTATTCATGGTTCCATTATGGACGACCTATTTGGGTTGAATATGATAAATTGTGTGAATAAGTTTTGTGACAAACACTAGCTGGCGAATTGTGTGAATAAAATTTTAACCGTGTTATCGACGTGGATAAACACTTGTTGATATATCCTTAGTCATGCTTGAATTTTTTACTGATCCATATTGTTGGGTAACATACAATAAATTACAAAACCTAAAATGCCCAAACCTCTCTAAAGTAAATTTGGCACAACCCATCAAAACAAACGCCACACAAGCTAATTACTAATAGCCCTCCACGTGTAGGGCTAAGAAAAACCATAAAACACACACACACACACACACATACACACACACACACACACACACACACACACACACACACACTCCTGATAAAACACGCGCTACTCATCTCAAAACACTAAAACCATAAACAAAACATAATTTGATAATCAAGGATATAGATTAGGTTCTAAAAGTATACCAAAATGTGGAACGTATTACACGGTATAAAGGATTAATTATCACTTAGGAATTTGAATTTTTTTGGATACGTGTTTTTAACTGTTACTGTGGTTTTTTATTGTGATTTCAGGCGACTTATCACGTTGCATTTGGGGGTCTTGTTGCATTTGTGCAATTTCAGGTGATCTCAGGCCACCACTGTTACTGTCGATTTTAATCTCTTGGTTTTTCATCTTCTTCAAGGTATCTATATATACAGGTGTATCTATATTAGTAAAATATAGGAAACATTAAGTGTATGCATTTGGAAATAATTAGTGAGTAATAATAAAGCTAAAATGGTTTATCCTCGTGTAAGTGATGAATATTTTAAATATAATATTGATGTATCACATGCATGTAGCTCAAAAGGAATTTTTATCTTAATAGATATTAAATGAAATGAAATCTAGATAAATCACGTGCTGAAACTTTATTGAATCTGTGTAACACCCCGTAATTTTGAGGATTTAATATTTAATTATTTTGGGGAGATATAAAAATATTTAAATTGGAGAAAATTAAATTTATGATATCTAAATTGGAGAAACTTAAATTTATAATTTGGACAATTTATTTGAGTGGGAAGAATTATTTATATTTGGTGACTTTAAGTTTGATTGTTCAAAATTTCGTGTGTCACATTTTGAGGTCAAAATTTGAGAATGTTATAAAGTATTTCAGATGAAAATTATGAGTGCGCGTTGAGTTCGTATGGGTAGAGATAGTAAAAAAAGAGTACACGGGGGTAGTAATCGGATCTCGGCCCACAACCGGGCCCATATGGGGTGATTTAGGCCATTTTAATTAGGCACATATGGCTAAAAATGGGATTAGGGGTTCTTAACCTAATTAAGGGAGTGTTGAATGGCAGTTAACACAATTCTAAACCTAGAGTTTGAGAGAGAAATAAAGGAAGCTAATCAAGAGCCAATTGGGGATCTTTTAGAGTCAAAACTAAGGGGTTAATTAAGTGTTCGTCATCAAACCATTCTCTATACCAACAGATCAAACTCTACGAACAATTAGAGGAAAGTGGTTAACTGTTGTGATTCTCAAAATAGGTGATAACCAATTCATATTATGGTAGGTATATATGAAAATTCGTTTTGGGTGTGTAACTATAATTGAAAATGGGTTTTTCTGAATTAGAGTAATGGATAGATTTAATTACTCAATAAATGCTAAGTTATGAAGTGGGACTGTTGAGATTGGATGGTAGGGTGAATTATAGTATATATTGGTGATTAATTTGACTCAAAATGATGAGGTCGATTTCGATAAAATGAGACCGGAGTGAAAAACCCAAATCGGATATACTTAGAGTTATGTATAAATTTGATGATGAATTAAGGTCTCTAGGTTGTTTAGAACTATTTTCTTATGTTGAGGTAATGTTAGTTGTGATTGGGTAAGGATTTGGAATGAAAAGAAAAGTTTGAGGGTTCATTAATGGCGAAACAGAGGAACGGAGAAGAAAGGGACCTGTTCGATCGATCGATCGACCGAGGGGATCGATCGATGGTCCAAGATTTTTGGCAGATCGGCTTGTTTAATATATAAAGGGAAATTAATTTAAGATTTTTTTTCTTCTCTTTATTTAGTGATAAATGCATATGTAGCACATATTCCTTAGCAATTATAAGGGGATATAATTGGGTTTAGGAGAGTGATAATTGTATGTCACGAGATGAATAAATTTAGGGAAATAATTCTTAGGTATTGATTTTTGGACCGAGGAAAAATGTTTGGGTATTGTGGTTGAGTGTCAGAACATTAATAAAGGAATTGAGGTGTAATTAATTAATTATGGGGCGAAATATAGAATCGGGTATTAACGATGGTACGAACCAAGGGAGCGAGTCCGGGTATATTGGTTGGGCGACACCAAGTGTTAAATTAATTGATGTGTTAATTAATTAAATTAGAGTCAGACTGTAGACTCGGGAAGGTAATAAATTAATTAAAGAGAAAATTAATTAATTTGAGTCAGACCATAAACTCGAGAATATACAGGCTAGTGTTACGGGTTTCAGTACACGGTAAAGCCAGAATTTATATTATATATATATGGTGTGGTGATAGTATATATATGTATGTACATTGTGTGTGCTATTAAATATTAGTGACTAGATATTTATTTAATTTATATACTCTAGTGCTATCGAGTGAGGTTGCGCAATGTGGGTGAATCCCCTCTTTGAGGAGTAGGGTGAGTATATTCCACGTCATAGCGTCCGGTATATGGGTGAGGAGTTTATCTCACTTTCAGGGAAGGAATATGACCGCCTCCATTATGTTTATATTTTGGTCCAGGTTGGTGAGCGATTCCAACTTGGGTAACTAGGTTATGTGAGCACACCTAGTGAGATAGCACTTTAGAGGAAATCATCCGGTGAGGGTATAGTTGGAGGGATGGATATACATATGATATATGTGTGGATGTTCTTAGTAAAGGTACGTATATAATGGTAGTAAATATTATATGCAGGTTATAATATAGTATGCGATGTATTTGCTTTATATAACTTGTGTCATGGTTATATGATATTAATTAAAAGGAATTAACTAAGTTAATTGGTGAGATAACTTATAATCCATTAATAATAATATTCGGTTTAGAGTAGAATGGCAAGGGAAGATTATACCACGACTAGTTGGACGGGGTAGTACAACTAGGTGGGGTTAAAGTAACCGTTAGGTGTGCACATTAGTGGAGGGCTGAGTGTTTCCTCAAATGAGTGCGACACTAACTTAAATATGAAGCGCATTCATACATTTTTAATTATTGCAGTTAATTCACTTGCTAAATATTTTTAAAATGTTTTGGATTCTAACCCTTGCTATAAAATTATTTTCAAAACCTTTTAGGTGTCTAGCCACAGGGATGCCAGACTTGATATTCTATTCTAGGGGCACAGAGTTGCGGCACATGTGGATGCTAGCAGAAGTTTGGTTTAGACGCATCGTTCCTTCCTTCCTAGAGTTGGAATCATTTATGAGTTTCAGTTTTACTTAAGGTTTGTCGCCCAGACTTTGCAGTACAGTTTCAGATTTATTTATTTAGATGTTGGATGTTTGTATTGGACTATTTACTTTGGTGGCCGATGGTTTATTCGGCATGTAGTTTTATTATTTATTCAGTTGATTTAATTCAATCGTTGTGTATGACTCATATTAGTTTTTCGCATGTTATTGGTTGTTTAATTAAAAAGATAAAATTTGGCACCAGATTTTTGGAATACTAGGTGGTTAGTAACTTTTAAAAAGGTTTTCGACAGTGATGCTAAGAATAAACCTACTGGGATTCTTGTTTTAATTTGGTATAGGACTGATCGCCCGATATTTTATTAGGCGGGGTGTCACAGATGGTATCAGAGCATCAGGTTCTAGTGTCCTTAGGATCTGTGCGGCTTTTCACGTTTCAGTTTAGCGTCCTTTGATGTAGAGCCCTGTCATAGGATTGTTGTATTCTTATACGTGTGCGAATTTACGTTCTTTGGCCTATTACTTTATATTTGATGGTCAACTCATACTATTTGATTCTCATTTCAGATGCCGCTAGGAGAGAGAGAGCATCTAGGGAAACAGGGGGAGATGAGACTAGGGAGGCTAATTCGGAGCTAGAGTTACCGCAGCAACTACCAAAGATGATTTCGACTGCATAGGTAACTGAATTAGTGGCGCAGGAAGTTCAAGCGACGATGATCGCAATGGAAAAGTACTTTCCACGAGGTCAGCCACAGGAGTTAGTGGTTCCAGATGTTCAGGCCCACCCGGGGCTGTCGGAATGGCAGTAAGTACGAGAGGTCTTTCAAAAAGTCCATCCACCAGAGTTTGAGGGGGTTCAGATATGGTTCTAGCATGTCAGTGGAAGAGAGATATTCAGCGTCACCTATGTATGGTAGATTGCAATAAGGTGTAAAAGAAAATGCTAGCCACTTTTAGGTTAGTGGGAGCAGTGCTACAGTGGTGGGAGTCGATCACCACAGTTGAGGAAAGGAATACATTAACTATTGCTGAGTTTTGGGTTCGTTTCGACCGCCACTATTTCCTGCCAGCAAACGAGGCTGAAATGAGGAGATAATTCAGTGAGGTGACTCAAGGGGACCGTTCAGTAGCCGATTACGAGGAAGAATTCACTCGTTTGGCAAATTTTGTACCGAATGAGGTAAGCAACGAAGAAATAAAGAAGTCGAGGTTCATGGATGGATTAGCCTTGAGGATCATGCAACATTTGATTGGTAATCCAGCATTAGTATCTTATACAGACATCGTTAATGCAGCACTCCTGCACTGCCAGGAATATCTCTTCCACATGAAAGGAAGCAGGAGGGGAGTGGAACCCAAACAGTCGGATAAATCAGGAGGGAACAATACCAGTGGGGTATCCCAGCAGCAGACAGGGGGACATCAGGGGCAGGAATTCTGGCAAGGGAATCAGGCCAAGCGAATTAGGTCTAGAGGTTATCGACAAGATGGCCAGGACTTTCGACAAGGCCAGCAAGGAAGGGATCGGTGGTAGGGTGAATTTATTAGGTGGTGTTTCGTTTGTAGGGAAGAGAGACAAGTGAAGAGAGATTGTCTAAAGCGAGGCAGGGATCAACTTAAGGACGAGGTCCTGGATGTACAACCACTACAACAAGTCATGAGTGCGTTCGGGCAGGGGGAAGTTGCTCAGAAACCCGAGGATCAGCCATTGTAGCTAGAGTATAGAGGTAATTATCTTTTTATCCTATGGGCATGGGATATGTTTTGAGTGATAGTGAGGATGTCAAAATATAATAATTATTTCCGCTAGAGTTCGCGGGTAAGTCGAATTTAGTGGGTGCGCTGACAATAGCAGCCATATTACATATATATATTTCTATAGGGTGGTGGATTTCTTTGTTGTTAACCACGAGAGAGTGGGGGTATACACATAGAGGAAATAGGTATTATGCGAGGAGTTACAACTTTCGAGAATTATGGGAGTAGGGTAGATGATTTTTTTCAAATATTGGCTCGATTGCGATGGATTTTAACTATTGTGAATAGTGAGGGTAAGTTTTGAATTTAGCGACACCAGGGTATGAATGATCTTTACTAGGTATCACCTAAGAGGGCGTCTATCTTATATATATGTGTGTATATATGTTTTATTGTTTGGTGCGATAGACACATAGTGAGGTTTTGTGTTCTCACATTTTATCCTGATAAGTAGGGGTGTTTACTGAAGTGAATCAGGGTGGTTAGATTTATTTTCGAGCAGGGAGAGATAGCTCGGGATTTATTTTGCGCAAGAACTAGTGATAGTAAGGGCGTGGTATTTGATGTTGTCGTTTGTATCATAAGAGTAGGAGTGTATGCTTTTGTGTAAAGAGACAAGTATTTGGGGGTATATGCTATGAACTGAGGGTCTAACAGATCTCCACAACCGATAATGTTAGGTAGTAGTGTATAGAGGGGGTTCCTTGTTTGGATTTCGCTTGCGAGACGTCCCAAGCATGAAACCTAGCGCAACGTTGAAACTAGGGAGATGTTTGGTCATTAGTACGTGGGTTGGGTACCTTGACTATTATTAACATATGTGATATAACTACGGGGGTGGAAGTTATATTACAAGTTACGGCTAACATAGTCGGGTAACTTTCGTACGGTTAAGCACGGGGACAGGGTGTATGGGCACCCTGGTTAATTAGGGTAACTTTTGTGCGGTTAAGCATGGGTACAGGGTGTATGGGCGCCCTGGTTAATTAAAATACATATTTACGTAACTCATAGTTAGAAGCGGGAGAGATAAATGTAGAGAGCTTAGAGGCACAACACTAGGGAGTGATGTTCGAGACTTGGAGCATTAGGTTTATTTTAATTTCGAGGACGAAATTCCTTTGTAAGGGGGGAGTATGTAACACCCTGTAATTTTGAGGATTTAATATTTAAATATTTTTGGGAGATATAAAAATATTTAAATTGTAGAAACTTAAATTTATGAGATCTAAATTGGAGAAACTTAAATTTATAATTTGGAGAATTTATTTGAGTGGAAAGAATTATTTATATTTGACGACTTTAAGTTTGATTATTCAAAATTTTGTGTGCCGCATTTTGAGGTCAAAATTTGAGAATGTTATAAAGTATTTCGGATGACAATTCTGAGTGCGCATTTGAGTCCGGATGGGTCGAGATAGTCTAAAAATAGTACCCGGGATAGTAATCGGGTCTTATGGCATTTTTGGGCATAACCGGGCCCACACAGGGTGATTTGGGCAATTTTAATTAAGCTCCTGTGGCTAAAAACGGGATTAGGGGTTCTTAACCAAATTCAGGGAGTGTTGAAAGGTACTTAACACAATTCTAAGCCTAGGGGTTGAGAGAGAAACAAAGGAAGATAATCAAGAGCCAATTGAGGATCTTTTGGAGTCAAAACTAAGGGGCTAATTGAGTGTTCATCATCAAACCATTCTCTACACTAACGGATCAGACTCTATGAACAGTTAAAGGCAAGTGGTTAACTTTTGTGATTTTTAAAATAGGTGATAACCAATTCATATTATGGTAAGTGTATATGAAAATTCGTTTTGGGTGTGTAACTATAATTGAAAATGGGTTTTTCTAAATTAGAGTAATGGATAGATTTAATTACTCAATAAATTCTAAGTTATGAAGTGGGACTGTTGAGATTGGATGGTAGGGTCAATTACAGTATATATTGGTGATTAATTTGACTTAGAATGATGAGGTCGATTTCGGTAAAACGAGACCTGAGTGAAAAACCCAAATCGGATATACTTAGAGTTTTGTCTAAATTTGATGATGAATTAAGGTCTCTAGGTTGTTTAGAACCTTTTTCTTATGTGGAGGTAATGTTATTTGTGATTGGGTAAGGATTTGGAATGAAAAGAAAATCTTGAGGGTTCATTAATGGTGAAACAGAGGAGCGGAGAAGAAAGGGACCTGTTCGATCGATCGATCGATCGAGGGGATCGATCGATCGATGGTCCCAGATTTTTGGCAGATCGGCTTGTTTAATATATAAAGGGAAATCAATTTAAGATTTTTTTTCTACTCTTTATTTAGTGATAAATTCATATGTAGCACATATTCCTGAGCTATTATAAGGGGATATAATTGGGTTTAGGAGGGTGATAATTGCATGTCACGAGATGAATAAATTTCGGAAAATAATTCTTAGGTATTGATTTTTGGACCGAGGAAAAATGTTCGGGTATTGTGGTTGAGTGGCATAACATTATTAAAGGAATTGAGGTGTAATTACGTAATTATGGGGTGAAATATAGAATCGGGTATTAACGATGGTACGGACCAAGGGAGCGAGTTCGGGTATATTGGTTGGGCGACACCAAGTATTAAATTAATTGATGTGTTAATTAATTAAATTAGAGTCAGACTGTAGACTCGGGAAGGAAATAAATTAATTAAAGAGAAAATTAATTAATTTGAGTCGTACCATAAGCTCGGGAATATACAGGCTAGTGTCACGGGTTTTAGTACACGGTAAATCCGGAGTTTATATTATATATATACGATGTGGTGATAGTATATATATGTATGTACATTGTGTGTGCTATTAAATATAAGTAACTAGATATTTATTAAATTTATATACTCTAATGCTATCAAGGGAGGTTGCGCAATGTGGGTGAATCCCCTAGCTTGAGGATTAGGGTGAGTATATTCCAGGTCATAACGTCCGGTATATGGGTGAGGGGTTTATCTCACTTTCAGGGAAGGAATATGACCGCCTCCATTACGTTTATATTTTGGGCCAGGTTGGTGAGCGATTCCAACTTGGGTAACTAGGTTATGTGAGCACAACTAGTGAGATATAACTTTAGAGGAAATCATCCGGCGAGGGTATACTTGGGGGGATGGATATACATATGATATATTTGTGGATGTTCTTAGTAAAGGTATGTATATAATGGTAGTAAATATTCTATGTGGGTTATAATACAGTATGCGATGTATTTGCTTTATATAACTTGTGTCACGGTTATATGAAATTAATTAAAAGGAGTTAATTAAGTTAATTGGTGAGATACCTTATAATCCATCAATAATAATACTCGATTTAGAGTAGAATGGCAAGGGGAGATTATACCAGGACTAGTTGGACGGGGTAGTACAACTAGGTGGGGTTAAAGTAATTGTTAGGTATGCACATTAGTGGAGGGGTGAGTATGTCCTGAAGGGAGTGCGACACTAACTTAAATATGAAGCGCATTCATACATTTTTAATTACTGCAGTTAATTCACTTGCTAAATATTTTCAAAATATTTTGGGTTCTAACCCTTTCTATAAAATTACTTTCAAAACCTTTTAGGTGTCCAACCACAAGGACGCCAGACTTGATATTCTATTCCAGGGACACGGAGCTACGACACATGTAGATGCTAGTAGGAGTTTTGTTTAGATGCATCGTTCATTCCTTCCTAGAGTAGGAATCATTTACGAGTTTGAGTTTTACTTAGGGCTTGTCTCCCAGACTTAACAATACAATTTCAGATTTATTTCTTTAAATGTTGGATGTTTGTATTGGACTATTTACTTTGGTGGCTGATGGTTTATTCGGCATGTAGTTTAATTATTTATTCAGTTGATTTAATTCACTCGTTGTGTATGACTCATATTATTTTTTCACATGTTATTGGTTGTTTAATTAAAAAGATAAAATTTGGCACCGACTTTTTGGAATACTAGGTGGTTAGTAACTTTTAAAAAGGTTTTTGACAGTGATGCTAAGAATGAACCAACTGGGATTTCTGTTTTAATTTGGTATAGGACTGATCACCCAATATTTTATTAGGTGGGGTGTCACAATCTGTTTTTGTAATTATGTTGTTCGTGTTTAATATGTTAAAAACATGAAAATCATTTACATGCTAAAAAATAGTGGCTTGTGCTTATAAGTTTAAATGCTGAAACTCTATTGAATATTTTGCTAAAATCTTTTTGGCTTCTTTCAAGTATAGTTGTACGAACAAAGTTTCTCATTAATATTTGAATTGTTATTTAGGGTTCTTGAATTATTGTTGACTGGTGAATTTGAACATTTAGATGACCACTGAGTTAGTTGGACCTAAGTATTTCTAACATTTAGGGTTGTGATTTTACCGAATAGTGACATGTGATTTGAAAATATAAATAAGACAGAAATGAAACATATTTATAATGGAAATATAAATAATACAGAAATGAAACATATTTATAATGGAAATATAAATAAGACAGAAATAAAATATACTACAAATTTTAAAAGCTTACTTTTAAACAATTAAACATAAATGAAACATAACTATGCATAAATCATCAGCACGGACTTTATTTAGCAATTGGGGGTAATGTTGGAAATATGCATTGTTTGATGATAAAAATTTACAATAAATTAGATTTTAGCCGCCTGATATAATAATACAATGGAAAATAATTGTACACTCAAAAAGTATATACGACTCTGACTCTTGTATGTGTAACATTATTCATTTAAAAAGAATATACTTTTGAGTGTAAGTTTTTTTCCTACCGTATTATTGTATCACGCGGGTAAAATATAATTCATTGTAAATTGGAATCATCAAACAATGCATGTTCCGACGTTACCAAATAAAGTCTATAGTGTTAAACTATACATAGTTATATAGTGCTTATAGATACTAGCCTTCTAGTTCTTATGCATGTTCATTCAATATCCCTTAGACCCGTTCGAGAGTCATTATCCCTGTAATGAGATCTCTCGAATTGTCCCATTTGGACAATTTGGGACAACATAGTTTCTGTATAATAATGTTCTTAGTGGATTACACTTGTTACTTTTGGGAGAAATTCTACTGCCATCTCTTATTGTTCTTTGGGTACATACAAGATGATGCGATGTTAAGTATTATTTCAATTGATAAATTGAAATAGTACGAACACTTGTGAATCTACGTCATGTACTTGGAGAAGTATGGGGGCATGCTACTGAATTTTCCTCAAATTAAAACCATATGGATGATATACTAAGTGTATTATAGAAATATGCGGTCTTGAATGGAATAGGACCACTCACCCTTTAGAGGAGATGATGGAAATAGGATTCATAATGCATCTTGTGTTAATAATGAAATTAATTTTTATTGTTTTTATAATATATCCACCGAAAGATGAAATGTCAATCTTGAAGTAAAATATCTATTAGAAACTAAATTTTCACGCTTTTTATACTAATTCATGAATGAGCTTATTACCCATCATAGGTGATTATTTATTGTAGCTATGATGGGATATCCTCTATATAAAGAATGGATGAATGAGACAAATAGACTAGGGGATGTGTTTCGTAGAGGTACTAATGAATTTATAAAAAATACAAAGAGATGTGGTAATGAGGAAGAGTTCCCGTGTCCATGTGCTAAGTGTTGGAATGGTAAGGTGTTTGAGTGGAAAACATTTGAACTACATTTGTTAAGATGGGGTATTCAAGATAGTTATCAATTTTGAGTTTTTCACGGAGAATCGCATGTTCTTTTTGTCCTCGAGAAACCTTCACAACAATCAACAAGTAGGACATATGTACAAGGGCAGGAGCACGATGTAGATTATAGTATGCTATAGGATCTAGTGGATGACGCGTATGGAGTTTATGAAGTGAAATAAAATGAGGTCACTCATGATGTACAAGGTTCAGGTGCTCATGGAAAATATCGGGATAAACCTTAATAATGACTATCAAAGTTTAAAACTTAAGTCGGCCCAACCATTGTACCCTGATGTGATAAAGATCAACAACTTTACATGCCATGGTTGGTTTGCAGGGTTTGAAGACCCAATATAGTTTATTTGGCAATAGAATGATAGGAATTTTGAATTGGGTGAAGGGCTTTCTACCTAAGCAAAATACGTTTCCAAATATCTATCCTACTATGAAGAACAACTTGAAAGGTTTAGGAATTAACTATAAATTAATCCGCTTGTGTGTATGAATGCATACTATACCAAAAGGAGTATTAAAATATCGATCGGTGTCCGGTATGCCATGAACCTAGATATGTGCAATCTACTGGCAAGGAAGTCACAAGTTTAAAAATGCCTTAAAAGTGTTGAAATATTTTTCCATTGGGCCTAGATCGAAGCGGTTTTTCACAAATGGATAGCATAGGCAATGACTTGACATGCTAGGGTAGAAGTAGAGGATAATCTCACGAGTCATCCTATTGATTCTACAGTTTAAAAGAGGATAAATTATGAGTATCCCGACTTTGCTCGATAACAGCGTAACTGTCACGACCTCGACCCAAATTAGTAGTAGGGAATGAGTGTCTTGACATGCCACCAAGGCAACATATATTCCGAGTTAAATAATTTCCTTAAATAAGTGCAATGAAAATATAATCACATGGTTATGAATTGTAAAATACTGAAAGTAAAGGAATTTCTTCATCAGAGCTTTCTAAATGAAACTTCATTTATATTAAAAGTAACGATGAATTACAACTTAAGACAAAATTTAAAAACTTATTATAAGAGAGGCAAACATGCTCTAAATGATAAAATAAACATAATAACAAAAAGAGCTCTAAAAGCTGAATCTTCAACACAGTCCTTGTATGTTCTCTCCACATGTCTACCTATTTCCTGAAAATTGGTTATTTATACAACATCATTTAAAAGTCGAGTGAGATTCAATCTCCAGACATTTTGATTTTTCAGAAAATTGATACCTATTCAATTTAGAACAAAAGGCCTGTATATAGAGACATGAATTTGCAGTGAAATATATATAAAGTAATTGACAGTAAATATTTTTAGAATAAACAGTTCAGAACAGAATAGATAAAACAATTAAGAAATATGTCAATTATTCAATTTTATTTGGATGACCATGTACGCTCTAATACTCAAATAAACAGATAGTGTTGCCAAATGTTTCCACCCGACAACAACATGACAGAAAATCATGATCTCTGAAACAGCGCATTGTTTAGGGCACACCAGCGATAAGACAGCTAGGAAGGTACCACCCAAATATTTTCACCCGGTAGGCAAGGCCAATATAGTAAGAGAGTTTTCATAGGCTGAATCAATAATTTCAGAATACAAATCAGATGTATATATCGAGAGACATACACATTTAACAAACGACGAAATCATCGGTATCAGATGTATGTTGAGAATAAAAGCATTTCACAAAATATATATAGTTTGAATAATATCATATAATTGAAATGCACAAGGAATATCAGAGTACTCACCTAGAACAGAAGTCCGAAGTTACAGATACAGAGTCTTAGATCGCTCGTTAATCTTAAGACGAAACTTCTTCTTAAATTTCCTCACACTTTCTCTCACTATTTCTTTTTTATCTTTGGGATGAATTTCGTGTAAGAACTGATCCTAAGGATTCTATTTATAGTTTCTCAAAGTTATATGGGTGTTGACACGTGTCTGGGTGACTAAGCTTCCATTTTGGTGAGTCAACGTTGACGTGTCGCGTAACGGGGCTGTCTTGCGATCTTTATTTCACCAAATGACGACACGTGTTTTTGCCTTCTTTAAATGCATGACATGTGTTTTATCCTTATTTATATGGATGACATGTGTAAGGTGTGATGGTAAAAATACAGTACGAGGTGTCAAGCACGGGGTGTAAAGTTATTAAAGGTATAAGGGTCTTTTTACACTTGATGGGTATTTTAGTAATTTTACCCCATACATTTTCAATATTTCTTAGAGGTCCTTGAAAATATTTTATTTACAAAATGGTCCTTTTATATTTTCATTTTAGTCCCTAAAACTTTCTTTATATAAAATTAAGTCCCTAAAGTTTCATAAATTTATATTTTCTACCCCAAAACCTATCATTTAGTTTAGGATATGCCATAAGACTTTGATTTAATCAATTTCGATGAAGAAGGGGGTTATTTCAAAGTGTTTTAGTCAGACAAACCAACCTCCCCTTCCAACCAATCAAAATATAATACATGGTGTGGTAATAAGATAAAATATAACTTAAAGGATGGACATATTTGCCCTTATTTCATAATTTCGACATAACTTCTTACTCTGACCTCCGTTTAACACACCGTTTATTGTGTTACAAACCTAATTCATATATACAACTTTTTAGTTTTTACCTCAACTCAATTGTTATATTATAATGGTCAAAACTTGTCTCCCATATGAACATTCCTATCGAATATTTTTAAATTTTATGTTTGTACTCATTTGATATTTCATGATTTATGAAGGTTGGTTTAGACTAAAATAATAAATTAACATTATGTACCATAACAACACATTGTCCATATCTCATATGTAATAATAAACATTTAAAACAAGCTATATATGAACATATAAAAGTGGGGTCATTACATCCTACCCTCCTTATAAAAAGTTTGGTTCCCAGACTTTACTTACATTAATCTTCAAATAGGTATGGATATCGCTCCTTTATTTTATCTTCCCGCTCACAAGTTTCTTATTCAATGGAATGATTTCGCTAGAATACTTTGACTAGTATAATTACCTTGGTTCGTAATATTTGCTCTTTATGGTCCAAAATTTCTACTAGATGCTCAATGTAGGTTAAATCTTCTTTAATTTGAAGAGGTTCATGACTTAAGATATGTGTTGGATCTGGGACATATATCTTCAACATTGACACGCGAAACACATTATGCACACTAGAGAGTTCAGGGGGTAAGGCTATTCTATACGCAACAGCTCCTATCCTTTCAAGGATTTTGTTAGGTCTTATGTATCTTGGACTCAATTTTCCTTTCTTCCCGAATTGGATTACTCCCTTTGCTGGTGATACTCACAAGAACACATAATCTCCTCTTTGGAATTCCAACTATTGGTGGCGATTATCGACATAACTCTTTTGACGGCTTTGAGCGATTCGAATTCGGTCTTGTAACAATTTGACCTTCTCTGTTGTGATCTGAATTAATTCTGGTCCCAATAATTTTCTTTCTCCAACTTCTACCCAACATGCAGGGGAACAACACCTTCTACCATAGAGTGCCTCATACGGAGCCATTTGAATACTTTATTGATAACTATTACTATATGCAAATTCTACTAACGATAAATGATAATCCTAATTCCCTTTTAGATCAAGTATACATTCCCTAAGCATATCCTCTAAGGTTTGAATGGTTCTCTCAGATTGTCCATCTGTTTGAGGATGAAAAATGGTGCTGAAATTCAATTGTGTTCCCATGGATACTTGTAGGCTTTTCCAAAAGCAAGACACAAATCTGGGGTCATGATCAGAAATAATTGAAACTGGGGTTCCATGAATCCTAATAATTTCCTGTACGTACAACTTGGCTAACTTTTCTGAAGAATGGGTAATCTTAATGACAAGAAATGAGAAGATTTAGTTAACCTATCAATAATTACCCAAATAGAATCATTACCATTTGAACTCCTTGGTAAACCTGTCACAAAATCTATAGTAATATGTTCCTATTTCCACTTAGGGATAGGTAGGGGTTGTAGTAATCCTGATGGTTTCTGATGTTCATCTTTTACTTGTTGCACTACACCAAATCTGCCCATTTGTCAAGGTCATTGACCTTGACAAATTCACCTTGTCAAGGTCAATGACCGTGACATTTCGAGGCGAGACAACTTTTTTTGTCACGGTCGTGTCACGGTCGTTGACCTTGACATAAAACTCGCGTTTTGTGTCACGGTCGTGTCAAGGTCAATGACCGTGACAAAGCCGCGACCCTTTGTAAAAAAATTGTCACGGTCATTGACCGTGACAAGGCCGTGATAATATTGTCAGGGACTTGTCACGGTCAATGACCGTGACAATTCTGGGCAGAATTAAAAAAAAACTGCTGGGCAGTATGGCCACTGCCACTGCCCAGCAGTATATTTGTACCTATTATAGCAACGTTGTACCTGTTCCACACATCATATATCCGAACAAACTAAAGATAATGCAAATATATATTCAAATAAGAAACTATTTAAAAAGAAACAACATCACCATCATTTTATCTCAAATCTATAAACTATTTGCATGGAAAAGAGATTTTGTACCGCGACGCTCGGGAACACCTCCTTATCCTTCCCTTCTCGTCCGAGTAGCCACATAAGTATAGAGCATATGTGGCCTACCCTTAGGGCCACTCCCTGTCCCCTGAATTGAAATAAAGTAAAATTAGTATCCGCCCCTCAAATATAGATAAATATAAATTGTAATTGAAATCGAAATCGAAATTGACATATAAATATAAATACATTACCTGTAGTGTCACTCAAACAGCTAACTTGAGCTCATATGGCACCTCCTTCCAACTAATGTACCCCGGGCAATCGTGTCAGTTATAATTCTCTTCATATCTAAACACTAAGAAATACCATAATCCTATGGAGGTATGCGTTGCAAATTCCTTCCAACCGTTGTGTAGCCAAAAATCAGCAGTTGAAGTTGTCAACTCCACCTTTGAATGGGGTATGGAAAGTGGTGGGGTATGGAAAGTGGAATTGACAACTTCAACCGGTGATGTTTGGCTACGTAACGGTTGGGAGGAATTTGTAGAGCATCGCTCCATAGGATTATGGCATTTCTTAGTGTTCGGATAGACGAAGAGATTCAGTCTCCTCTCCACAAATAGGACACCCCAAATAACTATGTACTAATCACCTATTAAAGGTAAGAAGCGTATATTCATGGATTAGTATAAACAAAACTTAGATGTAGTTGGAATATTTATGTATTAATCTCCTCTCCACACACGCACACTACACAAGAGTGAAAATGATAAAGTGCAGATCAAGTAAAAGCATTAAAAATGGATGTTTCGGTACAAATTGAAATAATTATTACAAATTGAAAAATTGTTTCAAATTCGGGTTATCATCAAAAATGGATTGATATTCGGTAGGAGCTGCCAAGTCATCCACACTACTATTTAGACGCCTTGGCGCGTGTTGGACAATTGACCACGGCTCGTTGTTGATATACTCCGAGTAAAACACTTGCTTAACCTTTTGAAATGCACAAACAAACGGCTCATCGCTCACATGATCGTTGCTCTTCAACTTGGACAAGTCAACCATGATCAAATTGGTGACAGGATCAACTTTAGAAGCATTTTTATCCTCAACTCTTACCCATTCACAGTAAAATACAACCTCTTTGAAGCTTATATAATCCAATTCAAATATATTTTGAATTACACCGTAATAAGTCATTTCAGCTTCAACGAGGTTTTTATCTTTTGCGCTTGCTCGAAAGAAAGTAAGAGCCTTGTATGAAATACCCGAGTTCTGTACATTTGTACTTTCCTCGTACACTTTAGCGCCGAAAATGTAACCGTTCAATCGATATTTTTTGTACTCTTGTGCCACGAACAAGGGTCCAGTGGCTAGACGAGCAAGCCTTGATGTCGCATCACCCATCTTTAGGAGCTGAGAATATAGATAAATTAATTATATTAGTGGTAAAATATGAGTGTAATGTAACGTTATATAACGACTGTTTTCATTGTAATTACCTCTTGTGTCAACCATAGCCTAAATTCGCTGTCTGATTGTACCACTGTTTTTCGTCTTTTATTGTTCTCACGGGCTTCATATTTACTGCATATTACAAAATTAATCATGTATAAAATAATCTAAAATACTTCCAAACCAAACACTAAGATAAAAATTTGGCTATTTTCCTTTTCATGTTATTACACCAAAATACTTCTCGAAGATCCCTATACATCTTTGTACATCCGGGATGAAATATGAATCTCGAGTAATGACTTTCTTCCAAAATTTTCCTCTTTAGTTGGGCATCACATGGCACACACACTCTATTTCCAAATCTCAATATATTATCTCGTATCATAAATTCAATCCTCTTCCCTTCAATAACTTCTTCCCTAATCTTCTTCAGTTTTGGGTCATTTACTTGTGCAATTTTGATTCTTTCCATCAACATGGGTTGTGCTTGTAAGTTAACGATTATTCCTCCTTTGCTATATATACCTAAATCGATTTCCATACTTTTTAAATCCTTCAACAGGGCTTCCTGACTTGTAACAAGACGTGCTAAATTTGGTGTAGACTTCCTACTTAAAGCATCAGCTACTATATTTGCTCTCCCTAGGTGAAAAAGAATATTTAAATCATAATCCTTCATCAATTCTAACCACCTCCTTTGTCTCATGTTTAACTCTTTCTGAGTAAAGATATATTTCAAACTCTTATGATCGGTATAAATCTCAGATGTCTCACCATACAAATAATGTCTCCAAATCTTAAAAGAAAAAATTATAGATGCTAATTCTAGGTCATGGGTTGGATAATTTTGCTCATGTGGTTTTAACTGTCTCGAGGGATAAGCTACTACTTTTCCATTTTGCATTAGCACACATCCCAAACTATTTTACAAGCATCACTATAAATCACAAATCCTCCAGTCCCGAAAGGAATAGTCAAAATTAGGGCAGTTACTAATCGATTCTTAAGTTCTTGAAAACTATTCTCAACTTCCTCAAACCATTCATATTTCACCTTCTTTTGGGTTAACCTAGATAGAGGTTTGACAATACTAGAAAATCCTTCGATAAATCTTCGATAATAATCGGCTAATCTAAGAAAACTATGAATCTCCGTCACATTAGTTGGTCTAGGCCAATCCAGTATAGCTTTGATCTTTTGAGGGTCCACCGACGCTCCCTCCTTGGAAATAACATGTCCTAGAAAAGATATGCTAGGCAACCAAAACTCACACTTCTTTAATTTTGCATATAATTTCTCCCTCATAAGGATTTGTAATACTATCTCTAAATGCTTTTCGTGTTCTTTATTAATTTTGGAATAGATAAGGATGTCATCATTGAAAACAACCACACACTGATCCAAATACTTTCTAAACAATCTATTCATCATATCCATAAAAGCAGCTGGTGCATTAGTTAGTCCAAATGGCATCACAAGAAATTCATAGTGATCATATCTAGTACGAAAAGTGGATTTCGAAATATCATCTTCCTTAATCTTCAATTGATAATATCCTGACCTAAGGTAAATCTTTGAAAATACTTGTGTACCTTGAAGTTGGTCAAACAAATCATCTATACGAGGTAAGGGGTATTTATTTTTAATTGTCACCTTATTTAGTTCACGATAATCTATACATAACCTTATCGTCCCATCCTTTTTTTTAACAAATAACACCGGAGCACCCCAAGGGGATACACTTGGTCTAATAAAACCCTTGTCTAATAAATCTTGTAATTGAACTTTTAATTCCCTTAATTCTAAAGGTGCCATACGATAAGGTGGTTTCGAGATTGGTATAGTTCCAGGAATAAGGTCAATCGTAAACTCTATTTCTCTATTGGGAGGAAGACTGGGTAAATCATCTGAAAAAACATCTTAAAAATATTTAGCTATAGGAATATCTTCTAAAATAGGCTATTTTGTTTGCAAATCAATGAAACTTTCAAGGAATCCTTGACATCCATTCTTAAGAATACTACAAGCTTACATTGCAGAAATAATACCCATGGGAGACAGGATGCCAATTCCTTCAAAACCGAATTCTGGTTGGTTAGGGATTTAAAAAGTAACTCTCTTATCAAAACAATCTACCTTAGCATGATACAATGCTACCAAATATATCCCCAAAATGACTTCAAAGTCTCTTATGTCTAAAACTATCAAATCAACGAATAGTTCTATAGGGCAAGACTTATATACTAATGTTTCGGTCAATAACTCACCTGAAGGAGTAGAAACATGAATGCTATGATTTAAGGGTTCGGGCATATTAGGAAGATATTAACAAAATGAATAAACACAAATGAATGGGTAGAACCAGGATCTATTAAAACTTGAAAGGGTTGTGTACATATAAAAAGTGTACCTGACATAATTGAGTTAGAAGCTTAGGCATCAGAAAGAGTGAAAACTCTACCCTGCCTACCTTGATCCTTTTTTTCTCCTAAAGGTTGTATCGGAACCCTTGGTGGGGTTGGGAACTCTTTTATCTGATGTACTTTTTGTCGATATCTAAAATAAGCTCCCTTATCCTTATAACAAGGTCGTCCTCCACGCATCTTTCCACATCGTTGACATATCTTATTAATAAACTATTTTTTATCACTAACTCCCCTAACATTGGATGTACTCCTAAAATTATTTATATTATTTGGGTTCCTCCTTATTTGTTCCCTAAACTTCCTCTTCCCATCTCTTATTCTATGGTACTCCTCATCATCCCTCCCAGCTATCATAGCCCTAGCCATGACGCCACTATATGATGTCAACTTTGGGATGGAAATTCGACTACGAATACTCAACCTTAACCCACATTTAAACTTTTTGGGTTTTAAAACATCAGTTATCACAACATAAGGTGCAAAATGGGATAACTCGGTAAACTTGGCCTCGTATTGACTAACCGTCATTTTCCCTTGCACTAGACTCATGAGCTCAGCTTCCATTTCATCCTTCACTATTTTAGGGAAATATTACTCATAAAAGATCACTAAGAAGTCATTCTAACCTATGCAAGTATTCCTCTCCTAGTGTATTTTCTTAGTCATTCTCCACCAATGTTCTACTTCACCTTCTAATATAAATGTTGCAAATGAAACCCTTTGTTCATCTGTACATTTAAGAACATCGAGCATCTTTTCTATCTATATCACCCAACTTTTTGCTTCAGTCTGGTTAGGAGTACCTTTAAAAGAAGGTGGGTTCAACTTATTGAAATGCTCAATGGTGCAGTTAGTTAGTTCAAGATTCCTTGGTGCTCCATTATTCACCTGATGCTCCACAATCTTTGTTAAACTCTCAATCGCCTTGTATGAACCTTCGAGTCCTTCCATACTTTAACCACTTGTTCTCGCAGTTGATCTTGTCTTAGTTATTTTCTGTAGTCATGGCCAAACATAAGACGTATTATACTATCTCAAGATTGCAAATTAGAAGAACAATTATATATAAATAATTATATGTAGACTGTAAGATATATGGAGGGTTATCACATAAGTCGGATATTTAATCCTATATCCTATGTATGGAAACTTAAAATTGATAACGTTCAAAACATACGGGTTCATAAGCTGGCTCTGATACCACCTCTGTCACGACCCCGACCCAAATTATTAGTAGGGAACGAGTGTCTTGACATGCCACCAAGGCAACATATATTCTGACTTAAATTATTTCCTTAAATAAGTGCAACGAAAATACAATCACATGGTTATGAATCGTAAAATACTGAAAGTAAAGGAATTATGTCATCAGAGCTTTCTAAAGGAAACTTCGTTTATATTAAAAGTAACGATGAATTACAACATAAGACAAAATTTAAAAACTTATTACAAGAGAGCCAAACATGATCTAAATGATAAAACAAACATAATAACAAAAGGAGCTCTAAAAGCTGAATCTTTAACACAGTCCTTGTATGTTCTCTCCACATGTCTACTTATTTCCTGAAAAATGGTTATTTATACAACATCAGCTAAAAGTCGAGTGAGATTCAATCTCCAGACATTCCAGAGTTTTCAGAAAATTGATACCTATTCAATTTAGAACAGAATGAATGTACATAGAGACACGAATTTGCAGTGAAATATATATAAAGTAATTGACAGTAAATATTTTCAGAATAAACAGTTCAGAATAGAACAAATAAAACAATTAAGCAATATGTCAATTATTCAATTTTATTTTGATGGCCATGTACGCTCTAATACCCAGATAAATAGATAGTGTTACCAAATATTTCCACTCGAAAATAACACAGACAGAAAATTATGATCTCTGAAATAACGCCTTGTTTAGGGCACACCAGCGATAAACCAGTTGGGAAGGTACCACCCATATATTTCCACCCGGTAGGCAAGGCCAACATAGTAATAGAGTTTCCCTAGGATGATTCAATAATTTCATAATTCAAATCAGATGTATATATCGAGAGATATACACATATAATAAACGACGAAATCATCGATATCAGATGTATTTTGAGAATAAAAGCATTTCAAAAAATATATATATAGTTTGAATAATATCATATAATTGAAAAGCACAAGTAATGTCAGAGTACTCACCTAGAACAGAACTTCGAAGTTACAGATACAGAGTCTTGGATTGCTCGTTAATCTTAAGATGAAACTTCTTCTTAAACTTCCTCACACTTTCTCTCACTATTTATTTTTTATCTTTGGAATGAATTTCGTGTAATAACTGATCCTAGGGCTTCTATTTATAGTTTATCAAAGTTATCTGGATGTTGACACGTGTTTGGGTGATTAAGCTTCCATTTTGGTGAGTCGGCGTTGACGTGTCGCGTAACGGGGATGTCTTGCAGTCTTTATTTCACCAAATGGCGACACCTGTTTTAGCCTTCTTTAAATGCATGACATTTGTTTTTATTTTATTTCTATGGATGACATGTGTAAGGTGTGGTGGCAAAAATACAGCATGAGGTGTCAAGCACGAGGTGTAAAGTTATTAAGGGTATAAGGATCATTTTACACATGACGGGTATTTTAGTAATTTTACCCCATACATTTTCAATATTTCTTAGAGGTCCTTGAAAATATTTTATTTCCAAAATGATCCTTTTATATTTTCATTTTAGTCCCTAAAACTTTCTTTATTTAAAATCAAGTCCATAAATTTCATAAATTTATATTTTCTACGCCAAAAACTTATCATTTAGCTTAGGATATGCCATAAGACATTGATTTAATCAATTTTGATGAATAAGGAGGTTATTTCAAAGTGTTTAAGTCGGCCAAACTAGCCTCCCCTTCCAACCAATCAAAATATAACACATGGTGTGGTAATAAGACAAAATATAACTTAAAGGATAGACAGATTTCCCCATATTTTGTAATTTTGAAATAACTCCTTTCTCGGACCTCCGTTTAACACACCGTTTGTTGTGTTAAAAACCTAATTCATATAGATACAAATTTTTAGTTTTTACCTCAACTCAATTGTTATATTATAATGATCAACACTAGTCTCCCATATGAACATTCCTACTGAAAACTTTAAAATTTTATGTTTGTACCAATTTGATATTTCATTATTTATAAAGGTAGGTTTAGAATAAAATAATAAATTAACATTATGTACCATAATAACACATTTTCCATATCTCATAATTAATAATAAACATTTTAAACAAGCTATATATGAACATATAAAAGGTGGGTCATTACAGTAACATTCATTTGGTAATTTGAATAAATGGTTTCAATCCATTTGGAAATCTACGCACTAATCAGAGTGTATGGCCACTGATCCAAGCACCACTCAGCCTCCCTCCTTCACAGTGTTTGAGACCTAAATTTTTTATGGTCTTTCTTGATACTTGAGCCAAAGGCACCAAGTGAGGACATTCAAGTCTACTTGGCTCTTTTGGTAGAATAATTAAATGAGTTGTGGGAAGAGGGTGTGCAAGAATTTGACTCTTTAAAAAAGAAGAGTTTACACTATAAACTATATTGATGTGGGCAATTCATGATTTTTCAGCTTATGAGACATTATCCGGTTGTGTATTACATGGTTATTTGGCGTGTCTTATTTGTGGAGAGGAGACTGAATCTCTGCATGTCATCGCTAGCGAAAAAAAATATATACCATTTTCATAGGAGGTTTTTACTCGCCGCTCATAGTTTTAGATTTGAGAAAGGTTCCAATTTTTTATCGGGCGGGGTTGAACATAGGCTACCTATGAAAAACCTTTAAGGTTCAGAAATTAAAAGTAAATATTCTAATTGTGGCCCCAATATTCCAGATAAGAATCCTAAATTGAAGAATGTCAAGCATAAGAAAACCCTGACTGAAACAAGAAAGGCATGGTCTAGGAGGTCAATTTTATTTTACTTATCTTATTGGAAGAGTAACCTGGTGCATGTATTGGATATAATGCATGCGGAGAATAACGTCATCTAGCATATTGTGGGCACATACCTTGGGGGTAGTCATTCGAAGGATGGAGAAAATGCACGAAAAGACCGTAAATCATTGAAACTTAAGCCTTAACTATGGTTGAAAGAAGATAGTAGGGGAATGATAATAATTCTCCTGGGTGCGTTTACTTTGACGAGTGAGGAAAGAAAGATTCTTTTAGACATAATATATAATTTAAAGGTTCCATTTAATTTTTCATCCAACTTACAAAGGATTGTGAATTATGCTACCCATGATTTTCATAAGTTCAAGTCTCACGATTGGCATGTGATCATGCAATTAGTTCCTCTTTTGTTTAAGCTCTGTTTCTCCAAGAACAAGGATTTGCGGAGGGCCATTATGCAAATGATTATAGGCTTCACACTTTTATGTGAGAAGGTAGTCAATTGAAAGCACATAATGGCCGCAAAAGTAGTCATTGCCAAAGCAATTTGTGTGTTGGAGAAGTGTTTTACCCCATTATTTTTTGACACAAGTGTTAACTTATTGGTACACTTATGCGACGAGGCACTTCTTTGCGGCCCAGTTAGATATCGATGGATGTACCCGTTTGAAATGTTGATGAAAGTTTGTAAAGATTATGTCAAGAATACACGATATATTGAAAGATCAATTTTGAAGAAATACATCACCGTGGAGTCATCAATCTACACTTGGGAATATATGCCTAACCCAACCAACGTAGATAACAGTGATGAGTTGGTCGATGAGAGAGATCAGGTGATGGGCACGCGAGAGAAATTAACGAGTTTATAACATGAATAAGTAGCTCGCTATCTATTTGTCACACATGAAGATGTCAAAGAATGGAAAAAATAAGTTTATATTTTTCTAACTTTTATATTATTTTAATTTTTATACATGATCAATTTTGTAATACCTTTGTCACGGTCAACGCAGGAAATATGATACGTGTGGGAACAATAAAAGACGAAGAACCATGGCACAATCAGACAACAAATTTAGGTTGTGGGTGTCACATGAGGTAATTATAATGATAATATCTCTTATTAAACGACATATTACAAGAAAGCTTTAAAACTAACCTAATTAATTTATCTATAGTCTCAGCTCTTAAAGACGGGTGGTGCAACATCAAGGCTAGCTCGTCTAGCCACCAGACCCTTGTTCATGGCACACGAGTATAATAAGTATCAATTGAATAGTTATGTATTTGGAGCAAGGGCGTACGAGGAAAATACAAATGTATAGAATTCAAGCATTTTGTACAAGGCTCTTACTTATTTTCGAGCGAGCATGAAAGATAAAAATCTCGTTGAAGCAAAAATGACTTACTATGGTGCCAATCAGAATATATTTGAATTGGATTATATAAGATTCAAAGAGGTTGTGTTTTATAGTGATTGGACAAGAGTTAAGGATAAAAAATCTTGTGAATTTGATCCTAGTACCAATTTGATCATGGTTGGCTTGTCCAGGTTGAGGAGCAACGAGCACATGAGCGAGAGCCATTTGTTTGTGTGTTTTAAAAGGTCAAGCAAGAGTTTTACTCGGAGTATATAAAAAAAGTACCATGGCCAATTATCTTATACGTGCCAAAGCATCTAACCAGTAGCGTGGATGACTTGACTGCTCCTGCCGAATATCAATCTATTTTAAATGATAACCCGAATTCAAAACAATTGTTAGATCTGTAATAAGTATTACAATTACTTGAAACAATGATTAGTTTTGTTTATTATATGGATTTGTATTCTTATAATGTCATTAGCTTGTATTCTTCTATAGCTTTATTATTGCCTGACGACAGTTTAATGCTTTTATTCATTTGGATTCGTTCAGTTTTTATGGATTTGAATAAAAATTGGTTGGTTGGTTAGTGAATATGTTAATTTTGATTTTATTTAGTTTAAGCATTAATTCAAAGTCCGTGACATGACCTGGATTTGAAAAAAAATTAGGTTTGTAATAAGTATTCCAATTATTTGAAGCAATGCTTAGTTTGGTTTATGATATGGATTTATATTCTTATAATGTCGTTAACTTGTATTCTTCTGGTGCTTTAATTCATTTGGATTTTAATCAATTTAATGCTTTTATTCATTTGGATTCGATCATTTTCTCATATATATATGTTTCTACTAATAACAATAATTTTTGCAGGAAATGCCTACATCAGCGTGTCAGGGAAGGGGGGATGAGGAAGGCTCGTCTAGCACTAGGCTCCCAAAGTAGGTCAAATTGAGGACCGTAGTGGAGAACAAGATGGCTTTACAAGCTATGGCCCTGGAGTTTCTAAAGACGATTATTGGCCCCGGGTACACGGATTGGGGGAAGGTGCCCTACGAGCTTAAGATGGCCATTTGGAGGGAATTACAGGTACTTGCTCACTTTTTTTTATTGATTTGTATTTATATTTATATTTTATAATTTAAATATTACTAACTTACTTTCGTTTTGTTTTGTATTTTTTTTACTGGAATAATTCGGCTTGCCCCCACTTTTACCCGACTCCACCATTAAGAGATCGGTATAAAATGTTGAAGAAAAACATCTGCCTACGGTACTTTGGCCAGGACCGGGACTAATCCATCTTGCGACTTAGGAACATGATACCCTCGAAGGAGCCGATCTCATTGGCAAGCTGGAAATAGTTTGTCAATAATGAGGTCTTAGAGAGCCAGTTTTCCTCCAGTCAATCGAGGAGGGAAAATCGGGCCAAGATGACATGCACTACTCCGGGCGTACGTCTTACGTCGAGGTGGAGCACATGATTGTAAGTTTTTAATGTTATTTCATTTTAGTTTTATTTTATTCTATTTAGTGATAATTATTTTCTAATTTTCAAATTTTGGATTATTTTATTTCAGGAAACGGGGAGTGACCCTGAAGTTAAGCCACAGAGGCTCGATGCCTATGTGGCAATTCGAAAGAAGAAGGGGAAGAATGCGGAGGTCAATCGGAACGTGGTTGTCACTATTGTAAGTTAAAATATTAATTACGTTATAAGAATAAAAATTTATAGTCACATACTTTTTTATTAATTTAACTAATGATGTACCTTTTTGTTATTTCAGGAAAAGCTTGAGGAAATGCACAACTCCCAGAGTGATGTCGACAAGGCCTCTCTCACTACGGACGCACTCAGCCAAGTGTTCGAACGATATCACATGGGTCGTACTCGAGAATGAGCTCTTAGGTGGTGAAGTTGAAGCTCATCCCGCGTCGACCAACAGTGGGCTGTTTTGCATGGTGGACGAGTTATCGACTAACCACGATGAGAAGTTAGAAAACTTGGAGTGAATGATGCATAAAATGTTCGAGTATATCAAGGGTGCTTTTACAGGTCAGGTTGGGTCCAACTCGGGGAAGGTCAAGGAGAAAGTGGTGGATGAGGGGACCACTGCTCCGTCTTTTTCATCCCCACCCTCACCGATACCCCCCCTCCCCATCTACATATTACATATTCGCAACCCTGCCCCATACCCCCATCCCAAGGCCAATTTCAACTATTGATTGGCCTATTGTGTATTTAGTAGATACACGGGGTGGCGATAGAATAACTAGGGTTTTAAGGGACCCGAAGACGCGCCTGGGTACTACGGTGCATAATTGTCCGTTGCAATTGCACGAGGCACGGGTTCGCATCACAGATGTGTACATGAAAAAAGTGAATGAACTCTTGTGGTTGAGCGAGCAGTGCGGAGTTAGTACCATTGAGGGTTGTCTCAACTCCTATATAATATGGCCTACCTTCCTCCTTCAAAGTGATGATGAATAAATAATTATTTGTAATAATATGATTACTATTTGTTTATAATGATTATGAATAATAACTTTGAGTATTGAATATTGAATGTTATTTATTTTATATTGTTTGATATAATGATTGAATGAATGTTGTATGGCTTTAGATCTTACGAATGAAAAAATATTGGTTGAAGTATATATTTGCTATAACAGGTATTGTAACAGATTAAAATAGACTTCTGAGCAGCGACAGTGACCATATTGCCCAGCATTTTTTTTAAATGTTGCCATATATTGTCATAAACTTTAATCGTGACAAGTCCGTGACAAAGAAACTTACGACGAACTTTGACCGTGACATGTCCATGACAATTACTAACTTTTCATGAACATGACACGGTCAAAGTCCGTGACAACTTTCCTTTGTCACGGACTTGTCTCTTTGACCGTAACACATCCGTGACGAGGAAAAATCACGAACTTTGACCATGCCAAAAAACTTATCACCCCCAAACTTATCATGGTTGTTAATCGTGATAAGTTCGCCTTGTCAAGGTTTTTTAACGTGATAATTCGCTATTTTTGGTCTATTGTGGTAATTATTGGGTCCCATTCATATTATTATTTGTTTCTTCTTCAGGATTAAAGAAATATAAAATGGCAAAAAATCGAACAACAATCCAGGATCGGGGCTCCGAGTTGGAGATTAAATCTCAGGTTGAACCTCTCGATCCACTGTTATATTTTTTTTAAATGAAGTTCGTTCGCTATCTTACTAGCAAGTGTTCTTACTTTTCTCGACACCTTCATACTAAAATTTTCTATTGTTCTCGTGGCCTTAATACCGAACTAGCTTTCTGCCATAATAACTTACTTTTGTTAGATTTATGCTAAAACTTAATACTTTTATCAGTACATTCCTCCCAAATAAAATCATTCACTACAGAAAAAATGAATATTAGGGACGGGAGTATTAGGGACGGCCGTGTCATTTTGTCCCTTATGCTATATCAAAAGGGACGGTTTTAATTACCGTCCTTTTTTATAGTAGCAAAAGGGAAGGTTTTTAAAAAACCATCCCTTTTGATATGTATCAAATAGGACGGTAATTAAAACCGTCCCTTAAAGTATATGGGATTTTTTTGCACTAATTTTTTGCAGGCTATTATAAGGGACGGATTTTTAAACCGTCTCTTTTACTATACCAAATGAGACGAATTTTTAAAATTCGTCCCATTTTGTATAGTAAAATAGACGGTTTAAAAGTCCATCCCTTTTGGTATATCCCAAATCTTTAGTTTTTTGCCAAACAAAAATAAGGGACGGATTTTAAAACCGTCCCTTTTGATATAGCACAAGGGACGGTTTTTAAAATTCGACCCTTTTGCTATACTAAAAGGGACGGATGTTTCCGACCCTTTTGTGTATTTTTCCCTAAAAAATTTTCATTCCTCCAATTTCCCTAACATTTCACTCCCGCTCTCTCTCTCTCTTGCTCTCAGCTCTCAAATCGTCTCCATCTCGATCTCTCTTTCCCCTCTGTCCGCCGCCCCACCTTCCTCTCCCCTGCGCCGCCCCACCCCGCCCCACCCCTGCGCCGCCCACCCCTGCCTCACCCCTGCGCTGCCCAACCCCGTCCCACCCCTGCGCCCACCCCGCTGTACCCCTGCTCCGCCCCACCCCGCCGCTTCCCCCATCCTCCTCTCCATGAGCTCCCCAAACCAGGTACTCTCTCTCTCTCTCTCTCTCTCTATCTCTCTCTCTCTCTCTCTCTCTCTCTCTCTCTCTCTATATATATATATATATATATATATATATATATATATATATATATATGAATGTATTTACTATAAAGTTTAGATTATTGCAGTAATTTCATTTGCCTCAAAGGTAGGGTTATTTTTTACAGCCGTATGAGAAATTCCATTTGCCTCAAATGGAATTTATTATCTACAGGAGTATGAGAAAGGTTTGATGATTGCAGTAATTCCATTTGCCTAAAAGATAGGGTTATTTTATGTTGAAAATGTTTAGGGCTATGGATTTTTCATTTAAAGTTGTTCATTTTTCATATTTTGTGATTTGGTTTTGCAGGTACTGATTTGGTGATTATATTTGAATTTATATGGTTTAGCAAATCAGGTATATTCATCTATTTCTCCCCATTTTTTGAACGCATGATGCTATATAAGAGGTTTTCAGGTTAAAATGAAGTATCATGATACAAAAATTAGTTTAACCTCAAAATTTGTGTGTTTTCTTTGTAGATGAGAATAGTAATCCCAGCTCTGGATTGAGTTCTATAAATCTGGTAGTGATGTGGAAACAATTTCTTGGCATCTACTGAATGATTTAGATGTTTAAGATACTACAATTTTTTTAATGTTGGTTCAAGTTCACAATTTCTAGCGTTATATCAAGAAGTTAGGTGTGTGTGTGCCCCCCTTTTGAAAAAGCTATGGTTTTCTTCCTTTGGTTTTGAATTTGTTTTTTTTTGTTCTACCATTTTTTTAATTGAACAAAACTGTTTGCATAAAATTCATTATTTTTTTTACTGTCATAGGATACATTGATGTTGGGGGCGAACTACTATCAAACATAATCTGAAATTGCATCGCTGCTGACAAAAGGAAGGTTCTGATTGGCGTTGGGTGTAATAAAATATTCAGGTAATGGACAAACCTATGATGAACTTTATTATAAGGTTAAATATGCATTGATTCAATTTTTTTAATTATTTTGGGTTTGGATCCTATTTATTTCTAAACCCCATAATTTTAATTCTTTTGGGTTTAGATCCTATTTATGCCCAATATGTTTGAGATGTGCTAATTTGCAAGTAGAACCAAATTGGAGTAAAGGTACGAAATAATTGTCACTTCTTGGGGGTATTGTTGGCGCATTTATTTCTTGTCACTTCCCGGGGGGGGGGGGGGGAGGGGGGGGGGGCGTTACATAACTTTTGAACAAAGAATAGTTAGGGTGAACATTAGAAGAAGAAGGCATTTATCCAATGGATTACCACTTTCTAGGTTTAAGGCGTGTCAATTTCTCTGCAATAGTCCACATTAAACTAATTGGTAACCATTTGTTTATTACCATAAAGTTATTCTTGATTAGTCCGCGCTGAATAGGAGAGATGTGAAAATGGGAATAAAAATTATTCATGGTTCGAAAGTTATTCTTGGGTTTGTAACTTGTGACTGCCCATCTTATTCACTTGTCACCCAGGATCAATGTGACTTGTAGAAACCGACCGCGTAGTCATGGGGATCCCGATTTGAGTTTACGACGTAAATTTGCAAAAAGTTAGACTTAAGCAAAAAAAACATGCCATCGAAGGGTGAAAACATAAAACAAACACAAAACGGTCCCCTAAGAGTCATGAACTCCTCGCACGGGACCAATGTGACTCGCAGGAACTGACCGCGTAGTCACGGGGCTCCCGGTTGGAGTGTACGACGTAAATTTGCAAAAAATTAGACTTAAGCATAAAAACGTGCCATTGAAGGGTGAAAACATAAAAGAGAGATAAAACGGTCCCGTAAGAGTCACGAACACCTCGCACGGGACCAATGTGACTCGTAGTAACCGACCGCGTAGTCACGGGGATCCCGGTTGGAGTGTACGACGTAAATTTGTAAAAAATTACACTTAAGCATAAAAACATGCCATCGAAGGGTGAAAACCTAAAACAGCCATAAAACGGTCCCGTAAGAGTCACGAACACCTCGCACGAGACCAATGTAACTCGTAGGAACCGACCGCGTAGTCACGGGGCTCCCGGTTGGAGTGGACGACGTAAATTTGCAAAAATTTAGACTTAAGCATAAAAACATGTCATCGATGGGTGAAAACGTAAAACAGCCATAAAACGGTCCCGTAAGAGACACGAACACCTCGCACGGGACCAATGTGACTCGTAGGAACCGATCGCGTAGCCACAAGGCTCCCGGTTTGAGTGTACGACGTAAATTTGCAAAAAATTAGACTTAAGCATAAAACATGCCATCGAATGGTGAAAACGTAAAATGAGCATAAAACGGTCCCGAAAGTGTCACGAACGCCTCGCACGGGACCAATGTGACTCCTAGTAACCGACCGCGTAGTCACGGGTCTCCCAGTTGGAGTGTAGGACATAAATTTGTAAAAATTTAGACTTAAGCATTAAAACATGCCATCGAAGGGTGAAAACATAAAACGAGCATAAAACGGTCCCGTAAGAGTCACGAACACCTCGTACGGGACCAATGTGACTCGTAGGAACCGACCGCGTAGTCACGGGGATCTCGGTTGGAGTGTACGACGTAAATTTACAAAAATTTAGATTTAAGCAAAAAAACATGCCATCGAAGTGTGAATATGTAAAACAAGCATAAAACGGTCCCGTTAGAGTCACGAACACCTCGCACGGGACCAATATGTCTCGTAGGAACCGACCGCGTAGTCATGGGGCTCCCGGTTGGAGTGTACGACGTAAATTTGCAACAAATTAGACTTAACATAAAATATGCCATCGAATGGTGAAAACGTAAAAGGAGCATAAAACGGTCCCGAAGGTGTCACGAACACTTTGTACGGGTCTAATGTGACTCGTAGGAACCCACCACATAGTCACGGGTCTCCCGGTTAGAGTGTACGACGTAAATTTGCAAAAATTGAGACTTAAGCATAAAAATATACCATCAAAGGGTGAAAACATAAAACGAGCATAAAACGGTCTCGTAAGAGTCACGAACACCTCGCACAGGACCAATGTGACTCGTACGAACCGAACGCGTAGGCACGGGGCTCCCGGTTAGAGTGTACGGCGTAAATTTACAAAAATTTAGATTTAAGCAAAAAAACATGCCATCGATGGGTGAAAATATAAAACAACCATAAAACGGTATCGTAAGAGTCACGAACACCTCGCACGGGACCAATGTGACTCGTAGGAACCGACCGCGTAGTCACGAGACTCCCGGTTAGAGTGTACGACGTAAATTTGTAAAAAAATAGACTTAAGCATAAAAACATTCCATCGAAGGGTGAAAACATAAAACAACCTTAAAACGGTCCCGTAAGTGTCACGAACACCTCGCACGGGACCAATGTGACTAGTAGGAACCGACCGCGTAGTCACAGGGCTCCAGGTTGGAGTGTACGACGTAAATTTGTAAAAATTTAGACTTAAGCATAAAACATGCCATTGAAAGGTGAAAATGTAAAACGAGCATAAAACGGTCCCATAAGTGTCACGAATAGCTCGTACGGGACCAATGGACTCGTAGGAACCGACCGCGTAGTCACGGGCCTCCCGGTTGGAGGGTACGACGTAAATTTGCAAAAATTTAGACTTAAGCACAAAAGCATGCCATCGATGGGTGAAAACGTAAAACATCCATAAAACGGTCCCTTAAGAGTCACGAACACCTCGTACGGGACCAATATGACTCGTAGGCACCGATCGCGTAGTCACGGGGCTCCCGGTTGGAGTGTACGACGTAAATTTGACAAAATTTAGACTTAAGCATAAAGACATGCCATCGAAGGGTGAAAATGAAAAACATCCATAAAACGGTCCCGTAAGAGTCATGAACACCTCGCACGGGACCAATGTGACTCGTAGGAACCGACCGCGTAGTCACGGGGCTCCCGATTGGAGTGTATGACGTAAATTTGCAAAAAATTAGACTTAAGCATAAAAACATGTCATCGATTAGTGAAATGTAAAACAGCCATAAAACGGTCCCGTAAGAGACACGAACACCTCGCACGGGACCAATGTAACTCGTAGGAACCGACCGCGTAGTCACGGGGCTCCCGGTTGGAGTGTACGACGTAAATTTGCAAAAAATTAGACATAAGCATAAAAACATGCCATCGAAGGGTGAAAACGTAAAACAGCCATAAAATGGTCCCGTAAGAGTCATGAACACCTCGCACGGGACCAATGTGACTCGTAGGAATCGACCGTGTAGTCACGAGACTCCCGGTTAGAGTGTACGACGTAAATTTGTAAAAAAATAGACTTAAGCATAAAAACATTCTATCGAAGGGTGAAAACATAAAACAACCTTAAAACGGTCTCGTAAGTATCACGAACACCTCGCACGGGACCAATGTGACTAGTAGGAACCGACCGCGTAGTCACAGGGCTCCAGGTTGGAGTGTACGACGTAAATTTGCAAAATTTTAGACTTAAGCATAAAACATGCCATTGAAAGGTAAAAACGTAAAACGAGCATAAAACGGTCCCATAAGTGTCACGAACACCTCTAACGGGACCAATGTGACTCGTAGGAACCGACCGCGTGGTCACGGGGCTCTCGGTTGGAGTGTACGACGTAAATTTGCAAAAATTTAAACTTAAGCATAAAAACATGTCATCGATGGGTGAAAACGTAAAACAGCCATAAAATGGTCCCGTAAGAGACACGAACACCTCACACGGGACCAATGTGACTCGTAGGAACCGACCGCGTAGTCACGGGGCTCCCGATTGGAGTGTACGACGTAAATTTGCAAAAAAATAGACTTAAGCGTAAAAACATGCCATCGAAGGGTGAAAATGTAAAACAGCCATAAAACGGTCCCGTAAGAGTCACGAACACCTCGCACGGGACCAATGTGACTCGTAGGAATCGACCGCGTAGTCACGGAGCTCCTGGTTGGAGTGTACGACGTAAATTTGCAAAAAATTAGACTTAAGCATAAAAACATGGCATCGAAAGTTGAATACGTAAAACATCCAAAAAATTTGACTTAAGCATATTATTTGATTACTGATATCTTTTTTGTTTTGTTTTTTGTGTTTTTTTGCAGGATAACATTTTTGGGTTATATTTTATTCGCGTGGAACACATGAACAAAGAAATGGTTTGCGACTGGTAGATTGCTTATTTATTATTGTTGTTGATATGCGAGATTGTTGTTTTATTTATTTTTTTGCTGGCCGTGCGGGCTTTTGTGTTGATTAAACAGGTTGGTTTTCATGTATAAACAAAGGAGACTCTGCCGAATTTTTTTAAAAATTGTATTGAATTGTTGATTTAGGAGATTTTTCAATTTTTTAAAAGTCGTTCGGCTTTTGTGTTCATTAAACAGGTTGGTTTTCATGTATAAACAAAGGAGACTCTGTCGAATTTTTTAAAAAAATGTATAGAATCGTTGATATGCGAGATTCTTATAGCTGTGCGGGCTTTTTTATTGATTAAACAGGTTGGTTTTCATGTATAAACGAAGGAGATTCTGTCAAATTTTTTAAAAAATTTGTAAAAAGTTGTTGGTACGATTAACTAATATATTTGGATATTTTATTTTACTATAATATTATTTTGATAAAATGATTATTTATTGATTGCAGGTTGTGCACAAGAAGTTGAAGAGACGTGATTTTGAGTGTGTCTACTATATGCGGCACTAAGAGAAGTTTTTGAAGCGTGACAACCATATTTATCATCTTAATTTAGGGATGATATTTTTTTTGACAATTGTATATCTTATTAATTAGTATGATTTTGTACTCATTTAAATATTTCGACTTGAATGTAGTTTAATGGAAGAAATTATTATTGGATTCGTGCTTCAATGAATGTGGCTGATATATTGTGTTTTTGATCGGATGATTTGATTTGTAATGCATATTAGGCGTCAATTATTATTGCAACATAAAACATATAATAATATAACTATTTACGATACTTTTTTATTTACTAATTGGGACGGTTATAAACCGTCCCTAATACTTATTTGTATTAATTGAGAATACCTTTTGGGACGATTTTTAACGTCCCTAATACCCATTTTTAAACCGTCCCTAATACTTATTTGTATTAATTGAGAATACCTTTTGGGACGGTTTTTAACGTCCCTAATACCCATTTTTGCATCAATTGAAATTACCTTTAGGGACGGTTTTTACCATCCCTAATTGGGTTGCCAGTATCTCAGTAATATTAGGGACGGATAAACCGTCCCTAATACTATTGGCGGGAGCGGGGATTTTTTCGCGGGAACACCATTTGGGACGGTAAAATCCGTCCCTAATGTCAAATGCAGAGTGTCAATGAATTAAAATTTAGGACGGTAAAATCCGTCCCTAAAATATTTAGGACGCCTACTATAAGAGACGGATTTTTGCCGTTGCAACAACCGTCCCTAATACTCTTTAGGGACGGTTTTTGTACTTTTAGGGACGGTTTTTTACCGTCCCTAATACTCATTTTTCTTGTAGTGATTTGTTACCTTCATGCCGAATTTGCTTAAGTATTTCATCACTTTCCTATCGAAGTTGATTCATTGATAATTTTTACCTTCATGATTCATTTGATAATTGTTATAATGACTTAAGTGCAATTCATTTGATCATATGTATAACGTAATTATGTTTTTATTTATGTAGGATGCCTTCATGGATTTTAACTTTGTATTATTTGACGAGGCGTTAATCAATATCAATTGTCCTGACAAAGGGGTTGAAAGTTCCTTAGGAGTCGATGACAGTGCTACTTTGTTTACAAACTAGGCATTTTTATTATTCACAATATTTATAGCTATATTCTTAGGTATTTTCCACCCGTCAACCGTTGGTCAGTTGGGATCAAGCGCAAGCATGATCGGTTAGAATATTAATAGTAATCACCAAGTCTGACCTACCTTCAACAATGCGTAAGTGAAGTTTACATTTGGAATGTGAGAGAGGAGGGGAGTACCATGACCATCATGGGAAGAATTGTGAGAAGGAAACAAGTACTAAAGGTGACAAAAATAAGAAGAAGGATATGGAAACTAGAAAATGCAATTGCCCTATTCTGTTGAAGGGCAATCCACTTGATAATGGGAGATGAATGTTATCAATTGTAAGTGGAGTTCACAACCACCAAATGTCGAAATCATTAATTGGCCATCCATATGATGGTTGTCTTACTTTAGAGGAGAAAACCATCGTTGAAGAGATGTTATTGAGTGGGGTGAAGCCAGCTGACATTCTAATGACGATAAAGTGTTATACTATTTCAACAATGAAATAATTTATAATGCCAAAGGGAAACTAAGAAATAGCGAACAGGACTGTAGAACGATGATACAATAGTTAACGAAGCTTCTTGGTGACAAACACTGTATATTGGTATATAATGAATAATTCTACGATGGAGGTGGAAGACATATTCTGGACTCATACAATCTCCATCCAATTGGCAAAATATTTTCCTTTAGTTCTCATTATCGATTGCACTTACAAGATAAATTGTTATGATATGCCTTTATTCGACATGGTTAGTGAAACCTCTTACGAACGGACGTTCAACACTGCTATTGTATTTTTCTTTATAGAGAATGAAGAGAAATACCGTTGGGCATTAGGTTGTTTAAAATAGTTATTCAATCCATTTGCATGCCCCGTTGTCTTTATCACCGATCGGGAGTATGCTTGCACCAATGCATTGCAGGTGGTGTTCCTTGAGGCAAGATATATGGTGTGCACTTTCCACGTTCACCTTAATGTGGAACTCCATGATCTTAAAGATATCCACGATGAGGATTCCCTAAAGAAAATCACGAGAGATTTTTCTCATTTGATTGAATTCCCCATGGAGAGCGATTTCAACGAATCTTAATACTTAGTCCCTGTGGATTGGGTTGCGTACCCAAACATTCTGAACTATATTGATTGTACATGGTATAATTTGAAGGAAACCTTCGTTTATGCATGGACCAATATGATTAAGCACCGGGGAAATCGAACTATAAATCGATGTGAAAGAGAGCATAGTAAGTTGAAGAAACACTCGAAGAGTTCTCAACTACCTTTTGACAAGGTGTTTGCCGACATACACAACTACGTTGAGTTATAGGTTATAGAAATTATGAAGGAGTTTTAGGATTCCTTCCAGAAAATAAAGCACTCGTACAATCTTCCCTTATTATGCGAGCTAATTGGTTGAGTTTCATAATATGCCATTGACATAATTCTAGAGGAGCTCAAAATGTGTGACAATGTTGGCATGGATTTTAAATCACATTGCACATAATGTCTATGATATACTTTGCGCTCAAGATTTGATCATCTACCGAATGGAGGGTCAGGCTATACTTTGCGGGATGTGGATGGACATTGGTGGAAATTATCTATAATGCTTGAATTAGAGAAGTACCACATGGTTGATTATGAGCCATAAGATGTGGGAAATGTTAACTGTAGATGAGAAAAGGGCTATGTTCTGTAAATTAAAGGACATAGGGTGTCCCACCGCTACGAGGCTATTTGAGTCGTCTGTACTTAACTAAGGTCAGGGTTGGCCGTGGTGTCAAAGACCAACTAATCATGAGCAAAGACACGAAAATTCAACCAAAAGGTATCCCTCAGGCTTCGAACTTTCAAGGTAATCAGCGAAGAAGAAACACCGTGTTGTCCAAATGCTTAAAAAGAACATTATTTTTACAAAGTTCACTCGCCCAGTACCATAGAGCCCTAACTACACGCCCACTTATAGGAAGTACCTAAAGGAGATACCCGAATTTTCAGAGGTTTTGTAGAAGATATCGTCGAGGTGGATGCTGATGGAAATTATGGGTTTAGATGTGTGTAAACTTGTCAAAGGTTGAGGACCGAAAGCGATGGATAGAGAAATGTGAGGGAAAATTTGATGGATGTAGTTTTCAAAAATAATGATTTCCACGTACACTAATGTGGTAGTTGGTTTTTGGAAACTTTTCTAAACTTGTTAGAGGATTATAAGACCATGTGGTCCCAAGTCTTAGATGAGCAAAGTATGGGTTTACCTTATGACTGAGACTTATAACTGTATGTGCATCCTCATATCAAAGAGACAGTGCCTCACTCTTTTATCAATGGGACATGAACGGCTAAAGAGTCCAATGTTCGTTCAAACTGGTCGTGTATTCATAAATCACTTTGTCATTCTAAATTTGAAACATGGTTGCCCATTGCCACCGATTGCAAGTCACTGGCATAGTTATTCCTTGTCCTAAGCTAAGTCTTGGATTGACAAATATGAGAATCAAGTATCAGAGTTTCAATATATTTGCCCAAAGGATGTAGCGACCAATGAACAACCCATAAACATCAACTAGTTGGGGATAGGTTGTACTTTTTTTAGGTTGGTAATGAGTGATATGTTGTATTTTTCTACACATGTTAGAAAATGTGTAGGTAGGTTTTGAGGGATGTTTTGTAATTTTTATACACATGGAATCCAAGTTATTGAAAATATATACCAATATTACGATGTGATGGATTTCACTATATTTGCAATGGATTTCGTGTATATGTTATTACTATTGGATATTAATTTAATGCATATGTTATTACTGTTGGATTAATATTGTAATTAATGTTGGAGTATTAATGCTGGAGTATTATTGCGAGTAGGTTAGTGTTGGAGTACCAATGTTGGATGGAGTATTATTCTGGCTACATGCATCACGTAGGTGATGAATAATGTAACATTATTCGATATGTATAACGAATAAATAAAAGCCTTGGAAACCAAACCCCACTTTTAGGGATGATTATCCCGAACTAGCATAGGATGTATTTGGTTCGGCATAAACATCATGAACTAGACTTGATGAAGTCATAGTTCATTGTGAACACTATGATCTAGGAACTATAATTTGGTATTAATACCCCGAACCAAGTGTTAGTCCGGCAAACAAAAACCCACTCTTAGGGATGATTATCTTGAGCCAAGTGTTACTCCTGCAACCAAGTATTTAGTTTGTGATCTATACCCCGAGATGGTACCCTTATTTCGATATGCATACCCGAACTAGACTTCATGATGCAACTATTTGTACCCATAATTAAAACATTGCCAAGGCCATCACTGTCCTTATAACCCCTGTAGACAACCATAGTAACTTGAATCGATTTAGAAACAAATGACATGATTCTCATTATAACTAGATGAAAATCAAATGAAAGCAACTCAACCAACGTATAATCATAAGGAGGATACAACCAACATATAACAAAATGAGTCGCCCTTCTCATTGTAACCAGATGAGCAGTCTCTTTACAAAGGTGCAACCACGAGTAGATTTAATGGATTACTTACAAAAAGAAATCATATAGATGCATAAATGTAGAGTATCAACATTTAAAACATATTGATCACATTTATATTGATAACATATTGATCACATATTGATAACATTGACCACATATTACAACATTGATAACATAAACGATATATTGATAACATATTGATCACATTCATAACATATTGATAACAAAATTGATTACATATTCCAACATTGATAACATATTCTAAAATTCTTAACATAATCCAAATGTAACCCATCCTCAATTACAAAAATGAACCCCAACCAAATTAAAACTTCATTTTCTTTTTCGTTTTGCTCCCTCATCCACATTTTCCTTCCCTTCCCCTTTTTATTACCTCTTCCATGATTTTTAGTCTCTTTCTTACCCTGCTCCTCAATGATAATTGGGTGACCCACCAAAGTTGTTGTCACTAGTATTTGGTAAGCTTTTTCATTCCACCTAAGTAATGCACTAGCATTTGCGGAAATACGATCTTCCATATTCTTCTTCAGCAACTCCATCGCTTTATGTACTTCGTCCGCCTAGTGAATATCATTTATGTAAGTATGATAATTATAAAGTATGAAAATTGTTACAAACGTAATACTTACCAAAGACATGTTTGGACTGCAAGTATACTGGGTTCTGGATAATGGGATGGGATATAGTTATGAACCACTCCATGGATTCCACGCTAAAGTCACATGGGCACAAGAAAAGTATTGACCACGACTTATTCGATAACACGTTGTCTTGCTAGTTTTCTAGATACCATTTCTACATATATAACTTCACCTTGTATCTGGTATCCTTATTTTCCTCTCATACCTTAATGGTGTCATCGGGTCATGGGGAATGATTTGAATCCGGACGAATTATTGCAGATAACTTTCTGGATAGTATGGCTCGACAACATCGAAATAAATGATGATGCCACTATAGAAAACAATATTCAAGAATGGAAATGCATCACTGACATCCTTATAAGGATCCCAAAACACTTACACGCACACCAATAATTAGGGTATGAATATTTCATAAGTTAATTGTAGAGAAATATAAGTCACCTACATTCCCTCCCAACATATCATCGAGTTATTCTCGGTAGTTAATGAGATTTTAAAGGGCATTCTTCTGAGAGGTTGATTGCAATGCCCAACGAGCAATTCCGGGCATTGTATTGTTGAACTTTATGTTATAGAAACCCCTAACCCAGAAAAGTGCTCATAAATCCATGACTGAAAACCATCATACAATTGAAAATTGAAATTAATGATTACTAACATGAAATTAGACAATCCGTTAAAATGAAGAATTAATATATATCACGAAAATTTAGTAATTACCTATAGTAGGGATAGACACCTGATCATTAGCTTAACAACTGACCTAGATGTAAGGCCAAGATGTTTATATAAGTGAGTGAGAATTTCCATGACCCAAGCCAACATGCCTACCCTTTTCAAATTCTTTAAAACTTGGAGGTAATTGACAAAAATCTTATTTTTGGTCTTATTAAGAAAAACAGTGTGTCCGATACTGTACAGTATATAAGGTCTTATATAATGGTCTTTAACATCAGAGGCAGCATTCTCATATTTGGATCATGCCTTAAAATTTGTAGTGATCCAATTATATCGGATCGCACATGTCTCACTGCACTCTAATTCCACATCGGCCTTGTTAATGCCCAAGCACTCAACTTCTAAGTTAATAGTATTGGGCATTTTAATTGCCTCGTCCTCTGAATAGCGATATGTGGTCTAAATAAAGGGTAAGTGACTAAAGGTACTTGCAGGATTTGAGCTACATCATCGAGAGTGATAGTTATCTCCCCAAATGGCATGTTAAAGCTATTGGTCTCTGTATGCCATATCTCAAAGTCAAAACCAATGTGTAGTCAATATACCCATGGTTGTATTTTATTATGCCATCGAGCTTTGCCCTCTTGACCCTCATACGCATCATGTAACTAAGTTCGTCAAAACCCCATTCATTTATCTTTGTCTAGTAATTGATACAGAGCAACGACACTCGTTCAACCTACAATACAATAGAAAGTATATCAAAATATATATCAAAAAACAATATTTTGGAGTAGTTAAATTTGGAGATGTGATTACTACTGAACTGATACATATACCATAGGCAATATGGTCCTTGAAATGAGTCAAAAGACTGAGATCCTTGGGGCCCCCATATTCCTCAGATAACGATCTAACTTCAGCTACCTTTTTTTACTATATTCGACAATTGACTTATGTTGTCTATGTGATGGGTTAATGGATGGGTCAAAATCATCAACATTGCCCTCTATAGGATTCTCCTCATTTTTCACATCAGGAACATCAATATTTCCCTCAACATGGCCCTCTGAAGGAGCCTCAACATTCCCTTCTGAAGGAGCATCAACACAACCCTCTGAAGGAGCCTCAACATGAACCTCTAACACATGGCCCTCTACAGTGGTCTCAACATGCCTATTTGAAAGAGCCTCAACATGCACCTCAACAGGAGACTCCGCATGCCCCTTGAGCTAAATAAAGCATAATCTCTTTTTGATGATTCCTCTTAGAAGCAGTAACCGACTTCCTCTTAGAACGAGAGTAGTGTATAGCTTTATCCATAGAAGACTTGTATTAAAACAGAGAGCGCATGTTAATAAACTATTCTTACATAGAAAACATGTGAATAACAAACATAGATGACACGTGAATAACTAAATTACAAACATATAGAACATGTTAATAAGCTATATTACTGATAGAAAAAGCTTTTTTGTATATTGTGTTGTTGTTGCAAAGCCAAGCTAATTAAAATCCTTGAATACCTACAAAAATATAACAAACTCGTATAATGGAAAATATGGATGTTAATCTAACTCTAAGGAGTGAAACACAAGAAAAATCATGTAATTCAATTACTTTTCTTTTCTTTTTTTTTTTTTGCTTTTTGTTTGTTTTCTATTTTTTTAATGGATTTTTTTATATTAATACAATTTTCAAGGAGTGGTGAAATAACTAAACTATGTGACTATAAAAAGGTATGAACAGAATCAAACATACATATAAGAGATAAAATGAGGTAAATAAATGTGAGAACAATCAAGGAATGGGACTATACCACAAATTCTAGTTATTATAATTAATTAATTTACTCATTTGAAATCTCCCAAATTAGTGTTAAAATTGCAAATCAACTCTCGTCACAAATGATATTTTAATTCCAACGTTTTAGAAAATTAAATCAATCACCCACAACTTTAGAAAATAGATTTACACTCGTTTTAATAAATCACTCGCTAGGATCGATTCATCAAAATTCATATAAATCTAGAAGATAAAATTTAGAGTAGAAATTTAAGGAATAATACCACACTTGAGAAACCCCTATCTATAGTTCAATTTAAAAATGGGTATTATATCTCGAATTTCGATCTTCTCTCGAAAATTATTTACCCTCTCTCGAGGTGTAAATTAAAATGTGAAGGATCAAAATTAACATTCAAAGGGAATTTCAAATAAACAAACTAATTAATTGAAATAACATAAAATAATCACACCCCTTGAAAGGGTTTTTTTGCCGAACATAATATGAAACATGATAATCAAATAAACAAAGGCAATAAAACAAGACTAGAGAATAAAATAATCAAATCAAATCTCTTTGAGTGAAATTAAACTCCAATCCTTGAATTAGAAGCATACAACCCCCAAATTGAGTGATCTAGCAAAATTTAATTGAAATCCCTCACACTTAAATTTAATCTCACTACAATTTATTTCCTTCAATTTAAATCTAAGAAAAATAAAATAACTACCTAAAACTAAAATTTATTTCAACCTTAAAAAAATCTATCTATAACTTCTCTCTAGCTTCTCTCCTCCATTATTTGACTCCCAAATGGGTCTTCAATTTATTTTATAGCAATATGCATGTGGATAGGGGGTAGTATGGGAATTTTCAATGGTGTGCATGATGGGTGTGAGGAGGATAATTTTGATAAAATACACACTAGTATGCATGTGGGAGAGGTGGTAAGGGTATTTTAGGAATTTGGTAGAAGGCACGTGGGAAGTGATGTTATGAAGGGTATAATAGGAAAAGGGATATAAGTCTTTAAACATGTGGGTTTAATGACTTTGGTTTTATTTATTTGGCTTGGGCAGAATCGTGTATGGGAGAATGGGCCTCTGTGGGTAAGTTGGGTTTATAGAAGATGGGTTGTTGGGTATATGGATCGGGGTTTATAAGGTGGAAATGGCTGGTGGGTCTCGGGTTAAAGTTGGGCCAGGTGGATATGGAGATCACGGGCTGAAAGGGATGCGTTTCCCTTGGGTTCACCGAAAATGGTGGATAACACCGGTCGGAGCAGAAGTGGGTCGCTAGGATGGTCGATTTCAGCTGGGAATGGTGTTCGGCAGAATCGGGGGTTGAATGGGTATGGACAGGCGGGTTATGGTAGGGTTCGGTTTTGGGTATGAGAGGTTGCAATCGTAGATGATCCGAGTTCTTGGGGATGTGAGACTGGGTTTAGAAGAAGGTGTCAGGTTGGTTTAAGGAACTTCCAGAGGTTAAAACTGGGTGTGGAGCTATGGTTAGTGTGTTATTAATCGAGGAGAGAGAATGAGGTGGGTGTAGAAGATGATGAGGGGAGTAATGGTGTGTGAAAGGGTGTATGTTAGGTAATGTGTGTGTGTTTTGTTTGTAACACTACCTAAAACTAATAAAAATAAAATTCAAATAAAAGACACAAAATAAAAATAAAACTAAACTAAAAAAAATGAAAAAAATAATAAAATATATTAAAACTAAAATTTAATTTTTTAACCTACAAACTAATAAAAGACTTGAAACTTAAAAAAAACCTAACCTAATAAAAAAATAAAGCAAAATAGAGGAAAATATCGATACATACACTCAACGCGCATTAAATAAACTGGAACCCTAATATTTATAAGTACACGCATGCAAATAAAATATAAACACACTAAACTATACACGACTGGAGATAAATAATATAAAAACAAAACTAACAAAATACTAAAAAAATAAAATAAGATAACTAAAATATAATAACTAATTACACATACTCTTAAATATATACAGATACGAACATAACAACACACACGCACTAAGGATTATTTTGGGATAGGCTGAGGGTTAGGGATTGGTTTGGGGAAGGCTTAGGCTATGAAAATTCGTATTTAGCTCCTTTAAAGCGCCTTTGCCTCGAAATACAACTTTTAAATCCACAAGTAGCGTTTGACCTACAAAATAAATATATATGCACATAAGACCCATTTTGTCGAGAATTAGCAAGTAAAAATCATCTATTTGGGATTTTATTTAAACACTTTTGGGTGCTTATCAATTACAAACATAGATGGCGTGTAAATAAATAAACGTAGATGACATGGAGCACATGTTAATAAACTCTTCTTACATAGAATACATTTGAATAACTATAATACAATAATAACTAATACACATGACAAACTAATATACATTTGAATAACTAAATTACAAACATAGATGGCATGAATAACTAATATACATGAACAACTAATATAAATTAATAACAAACAAACCCAAAAAATTTCAAACCAAACAAGTTTTCTTTATTCATTCGGGGCAACGGTAAGGAAGTAGAACACTTAGATCGGCATCAACCTAACGTATAAGGGATCACATCTCGTGATGTTCTCCCCGAATGAACGTATTTCAATAGCCCAACTTTGTTTTAGAATAAATGTGACGAGAAAAGGGATTAAACTTTGGGTAAAAGACACGAATGAGTCTAAGTTAAAATGAGCACCTTAATTCATTAGAAACATGACGAGATTGGGATTTTTATTCATCTGATTTACCCTGAATGAAAAAAGTTTAAAACACCAATTCATTTAAAAAACCAACAGGTTTTAAAAACCAATTCAATCGATTCCATTCGTTGGTTTCAAAATGTTTAAAAATAGTTTTCTCAACAATTCCAATCATTGGCTTCAAAACAAATAAAAGAAAAGTAAAAGTATACCAACAATTGGTGTTTAATTGATGCAGTGCAGCATTCGTTTATTTCAGTTGATGTTTAAGAAGTCCAATTATTTGTTTTATTTGATGTTATATTGATTCAGTGGAGCATTCATTTGATTCGATTCATTAAACAAATGATGGATTCGATTCATTCCATCAGAGAACGAACATCAATTACTTGATAATTTTTTTCATTCCAAATTTTATAACAATATTCACAATAATATTGAGTACGAACCTGAATGGAATTAATTTTTAGTTGAATTTTTTTTCTTGGCTTTTGAAGTTAAAAGGTTTTGGAGTGGAGAAGTTGAGAGGTTTGAATGTGTATAGAGGTGGAGAGAAAGTGGCTAAAATCATTTTTTACACTTTAAATAGTGGGTGGTAGTCTATGTGGTATAATGAAGTAAAATTTAGATTTCGGTGGTATTTTAAAATAAGATTAGGCTCGTGGTAATTGAGAGTTATTTTGGGGATGCCCTAGCGACACCCTTCATAAAATAAGGACATTTATTTCATTTGTCTCTTGAAATCAAGTCACGTTTAGACATCTAATTTCAATATAAGAGCGCTATAAAATTCCACAAGCACAACACATTCATGTTTATAATGGATTGAAAACGATCATGATTCCAAAGCCTTAATCTGAATTTTAAAAAGAATTTGGCATGCAGTTGAGAAATGGATAACATGTGGATTATGGTTTTATGGGGATATAGTTAAAAAGCCCAATCACCTGGCTGACCAGCCAAAGTCATAAAACGAACTGCCCGACCTAGATATTCAGGTTATTATTTGAATGTGCATTTAACATATGCTTAAATGCATAGAGATAAGCATGAATTAGTTACCAATAATCCAAAGGAGAAATTCAGGTACACTTATGTGTTATCTATCGAGTCGGTTGAGTTGCCTATGGAATTTAATGACTTATTTGATATTTCTATAAATTGTAAACCTTGACTCGGGGCAAAGGGATGCAATAAAAAATAATAAGAGACGCTATAGTAAAACAGTAACCTCTCTGTGGACGTAGGCAAGTTGTCCAACCACGTATATTTGTTATTATGTGTGTGATCTTGCATTTGGCTCTTTGTGATTGTTTTCATAGATCTTTCTATTGTGATATTTCTTATACTCATAATTGACGCCGTCTGTGGGAAGTGATTTATATTCCTATTAAAATCTTCACAAACAGAAAGCCCATGGTGTCTCACCATAGCATCAATATTCCTTAAGTTGGTTATATGTAAGAAGACCCAGTTCCTCCTAGGGTCAGGTCAAAGATTTGCCAACATATAAACCCCAGGCATCCATTTGAAGAAAGCTAAGGATCACTCAGGTCTACACAGATCTCCAAGTTGGTTGACAATTACGAAGCTAGGCTTTGAGAATAAGAGGAGGCTACACGCCGCCAAGTGGAAGAAAATGTTTGCCTTTATAAGCGAGTTAAAAAATGGAGAGAGATATCCATAAGGACACAAGGAAATACCATGATAGGACTCTTAGTCCTCATATGAGTAATACTCGCAGCCAAAGGAGGATCTCCAGGAGAGACCAGGATAGAACTGAATGTGATTAGTGTATGGTTGATCATAGAGTGGATAACCAGAGAGACTCCATAGGATCAACGATTGATAGAACGAAGATATTAGGATTCTGTTCCGTAGAGAGATGGACCAACATCCAACAAATTGTGGAGCTAGGTTCACTAGAGAGTTAGCCAGGAGGGCACTCAATACCCAAATAAAATCCTCTTTCTCAAGGGCGATTGAAGAGGAAGAACCCCCAAAGAAGTTTTCCATTCCCAAGTTCAAGATCTATGATGGAAAGATAAATTCCATAAACCATGTTCAGCAATACAGACAAGCGATGACCTTATGGAGCCATAACGACCCAATAATGTGTAATATATTCCCTTCTAGCCTACGTGATGTAGCAAAGAAATAATTTGAAAAGCTGCCTCATAGGTCGATCATAAACTTTAAGGCTCTAGCGGAAGCCTATACTGTCTGCTTCATAACTAGTAGCTCCCACCCTAAGCGGATGGATACACTGTTGGCGATGAAGAAAAATCCACATGAGAGTCTTCATGATTATGCCAAAAGGTATTGATAAGACTTCAATGAGGTTGAGGATTTATCGGAGCAGGTTACCTTTGCATCCTTTAAATTCGATTTTCCGACCACGTCTTTACTGCACCAGTCCCTAACCAAGAAAGAAGACAGCAAGATTGATGACCTCATGGATCAAATTAAGAAATAATCTAAGGTAGGAGATGTGGTTCACTCTAATATAGGGGACAACAGTCGAGCAAAGGCAAATAAAGGAGCAGATAAGAGTGATGCTCCAAATAAGGGGAACATGAACAGGGGCAAGAATGGCTCTAAGAATGGGAATAAGGCACAATATTTAAGGAACCCATTTACAAGATCTTGAGTAAGATCAAAGACCAACCGTTCATGAAGTGGCCCAAAAAGATGGGTGGCGACCCAATGAAAAGAAACAATGCACTCAGATACGCATTCCACAAATTACAAGGCTCTGAAGTCACACCTATAGGAGTTAGCCCGGGCTGGGTACCTCAATGAGTAAATTAAAAAGAAATAAGATGAGGTCACAACCAATGGTAACCAGAAGTCGGACCACGTCCTTGATGTTGATACAGGACATGAGTTCACGGTAATCTATGGGGCGTCAGATCTTAGAAAATCTAAGGAAATGTTATTCAAATGGAGCTGAAGATGGTTACCGTTGTCATGGATGAATTTCAGATTGACCCTACCAAAATCCAGGTTGGTAAACGCCGACGATCAGAGGACGTCGACTAAACCAAGCATATTTTTTTCACCGAGGAAGATTTGGTTGGGGTCATAATCTCACATGATGATGCATTAGTGATTACCCTCAGAATAGCCAATTAGGACGTAGACAAACTAATCATGGACTATGGGAGTTTGTCAGAAGTGGTATACCTGGAGTTATTCCACAAGCTGAAGCTGAACATCGCCGACCTCCAGGACGCCAAAATTTTATTGGTTGACTTTGCAAGAAAGATCACGATGCCACTGGGAAAGATAGTCCTACCTATCAGGTCAGGCAACATCTCGAAGCTAATTGAGTTCTTAGTAGTGGACATTGAGTCCCCATATCACGCCATCCTAGGCAGAGGCTAGCTATATTCCATGAAGGACGTATCATTCACCTACCACAAAAAGTTAAAAGTGTGTTACCGATCGAGGGGTATTCGAAATTCGTGGTGAGCAGGCCATAGCCAAGAAGTGCTTCATCTCGACCATTCACTCTAATAAAGAAAAGGAGATAAAGGATTATTAGGAGTAAGTCCAGGAGGGGGTTGTACCCTCTAAATAACAATTATGGTATGTCTAACTAGTGGTGGAGGAGACCAGGATACACCCTATTGATAGGGTCGTTAAAAGCCTGGAAGAAGTTAGGGCCGATGATAACTTGCCAGAGAGGAAATTTCTTATTGGAGCCATGTTTGTCAATCAAGAGAAGAAATAATTGGTTGCCTTTCTCGGAAGCAATCTAGATGTTTTCACTTGGGAACCATATGATTTTTTAGGGATTGATCCCAATATAGCCTTCCATTATCTGCACATTGATCCGACCTTCAAACTGATCACTTAAAGGGCTCGTCGAGCAGCCCCTGAAAAGGCTAATGCGATGGAGAACGAAGTAGGGAAGCTACTGGATATAGTATCCATCACAAAATTTTAGTTCCACAAATGTTTGTCCAACCCAGTGGTGGTAAGCAAGAGCAATGACAGTTGGAGGGTCTGTATTGATTTCATAGACCTCAATAGGGCATGTCCCAAAGAAAGCTTCCCATTTCCTAAAATAGATCAATTGGTTAACGCTACGGTAACACACGAAAGAATGAGTTTTCTGGACGCATACTCTATCTACCATTAGATTCCTTTGTTAGAACATAAAACAACCTTTATAACCCCCATTAGATTATATTGCTATAAGGTTATGCCATTTGGTTTAAAGAACGCAGGGGCGACTTATTAGAGGTTGTTCACCAAGATGTTCAAGAGATAGATACGAGACACAATGGAATCGACGATATGCTAGTTCAAAGCAAGAACAAAGGAGACCACCTCACAGACATAGCTAGAACCTTTGAGATCCTAAAAATATATCGGGTGAAGCCTAATGAAAGTAAGTGTTCGTTTAGTGTCCAGTCGGGAAAGTTCTGGGGCAATCTAGTCAGTAAAAGATGAATTGAGGCCAATTAAGATTAAATCGACGCTATTATAAGAGTTCAGCCTCCTCAGACGTAGCAATATGTTCAAAAGCTCACTAAAATGCTCATTGTGCTCAATCTCTTCATCTTCAAGTCTTCAGAATAATGCCGAACATTATTTCAGCACTTGAAGAAGGACAAAGGCCTCATATGGAATGGGACTATTCAAAAGCTTTGGAAGAAATCAAATAATACTTGAGCAAACCACTCCTACTAGTAATTCCAAATTATAGAGACCCACTATATATTTACCTTTCAATATTAGACCACGTTATAAGCTCCACTCTGGTACATGAGAAGGAAAGAAGTTAGAACCTAGTTTATTACCCTAGAAAGACATTCTTGGACGTATGTCAGTGATACCTGCCTCTGGAGAAACTCACTTATGCATTGGTGGTCGCCTCAAGGAAGCTTAAGCATTACTTCGAAGCCCACTCAATAACCGTAATCACTTCCCATCCATCAAAGTCATTCTTAGCAAAGTTAACCTCTCCGGATGACTCTCAAAGTGGTCGGTAGAACTTGGGAGATTTGACATCCACTTTGAACCAAGAAAAATGATTAAGGGACAAGTGATAGAAGATTTTATTGCTAAATTTATAGGAGACCAGCTAATCGACCAAATGGAGGTGGAACAATTAACAAACAAGGATGCATAGTTTAAGGACTGAACCCTATACGTTGACGGAGCCTCCAATTTTAAGGGGGCAGGAGTAGGGATTTTTCTCATTACTCTAGAAGATACTGTCATCGAACAAGGAATGCGATTGGGATTTAAGGCCTCCAACAATGAAGTTGAGTACGAAGCATTGATTGTTGGCTTGCGCAAGGCCCAACTGCTAAGGGAAAAGCGCCTTTATATATTCGGAGACTCCAAACAAGTATCCAAGAAATGAGAGGGGACTTCAAAGATAAAGATGATAGAATGTCATCTTACCTCGCTATGGTAAGAGAACTTATTACATAATTTAAGAAAATAGACATTTAACAGTTCCCCTGGGGGAAGAACAGTCACATCGATGCCTTAGCGATCCTGAGCTCAGCAATAGACCTTGATCTAAGGAGAACCATTCAGATAGAGTTCCTCGCATAACCAGGTATTAATCAGACTGTCGTAGCTGAGCAAGTCCTCCTCACAGAAAAGACCCCTAATCTGATAGATCCCATCATCACTTATCTATGGAGCAATATATTACCCAATAACACAAAGTCATCCCATTAGGTAAGGGCCAAGGCTGCCCAGTTTCACCTCACGCCAGAAGGGAAAGTCTACAAGAAATCATTCACGTTCCTTATCTCTGGTGTGTCCACCCACATGAAGCCGAGCAAGTACTTAACAAACTTCATGTGGGTATCTGTGGAAGTCATGTTATAGGGAGATCATTGGACTTTCTAACAATTAAGGAGGGTTATTAGTGGCCTCATATGATAAAGGACGTAGGCACTTACGTTCATAAGTGCAAGAAATGTCAAAAGCACCCCCTATGATCCACCAACCCACTAGAGACTTAAAATCACTAACAAGCCCATGGACATTCATGTAATGGGGACTAGAAATAGTAGGACCACTATCTACCACATTTGGAAATCAAAATCATTTGTTGGTTGGCATAGATTACTTCACTAAATAGGTAGAGGCTGAACCAGTGGTGAACATTTGCAACTCATATATGACCAGGTTCACTTAGAGAAATATTATAACATGATTTAGGGTACCAAGGACTATCATTACTGACAACGACACGTAATTTGAAAGTAGTTTCTTTTAATATTTTTGTGATTAACATGGTATCAAGCACCACTTTAGTTATGTGGCGTGTCCCCAAAGTAATGGATAGGAAAAGGCTTCCAATAAAACCATGATTGATGGACTAAAAAAATAGTTAGAAATAGCCAAGGGTGCCTGGGTGGACGAGCTCCCTCATGTTCTGTGGGCTTATCCTTCCACCCCTAGGAAACCAACTGGGGAAACACCATTCGTGCTCGCTTACGGGATGAAATCTATCATCCCACTGGAAGAATGTATCCCCACCATGAGAACCATCTTGGCCGACCAAGACCTTAATGATGATGCCTTACACACTAAGCTTGACTTAACAGACAACTGGAGAGAGATGGTGATGATCAAGTTGGCTTCCTACCAATAGTAACTAGATAGGTAGTACAATTAAAAAGTCAATCCGAGGAGGTTTCTAGTAGGAGATTATGTCCTAAGAAAAGTCCTCTATAGTGTTGTAAAACCATCAGATGGCAAATTATGACCAAACTGGGAAGGACCCATCAGACTTTCAAGGAGCATATCACTTGTTTAGTTTAACCAAGAGACTAGAATGCAACCAATCTTAAGAAGTTCTACTTTTATTCTTCTTTATCTTTTATTAGCAAATTTAGTTTAAGCAAATTTTCATTTTCAAACTTATGTTGCTCGTGAGACAATATTCAATGAATAAAGGCCAGTTGGCCCTTGCACTTTTATAGTATGCATTGACTACTTAATTTTTCTTGATCGCATCTCTCTAACACACACCTTTTCCAAATGATAACTCCTTTGTGCATAGATAAACTCCTGAAATTACAACAGGTTGTTTAAACTTATTTCAATCACGGAAACAAACGTGTTGAGCAGGGTTTGCGGTAGTTATAATAAGTGTTTTAATTACTACAACCCTCAAGTCTTTGTTATAAACACAAGAGACCTCATGAGTTTCCCCAAACAACAATGAAAGCCCTAAAGGGGATCCTTAGGTAAAAAATCCAACTTAAGGTTGTCGCCAATAATGTTGGTGGCAAAAAACCTTTTCGGGCAGATGGCCCATTGACCATGTGCATTCTTACCATCATCTTACTTAAACCTAAAAAAGTCCGGTGACACGAAATAAAAGGTAAAGTAGATGGAATGATATTTCTAAGGAAAATTGGATTGGGGGAATGTTCACACATGCGAAAACAAAGGGCTAACACTTGGCTTCGACATCATTAAGTCGGTTGGAGAGACACAGATTGATTAAAGATAAGTGCCAGTCCACTTAGTTATTATAAGGCCTAGAATGATCATTCAGCATAAATTGGCCAACAAAGATCTCAAGTAACTAACAAATCAATAATTATTAACATATGTTTAGTCAGCATAGGCTCAAAACATCAAAAGTTGATAAATAACACTTTTTCGTTAAACAAAATGAGAAGTTACATTTACATCAAAGCCAAAACATACAAAAGACTTAAGATGGTCTAGGATGGCGAGCAAGGTAGTCTGCAACACGCGTTCTCCGGCCATCATCTAAGTGTGGGGAAAATTTCTCTTTAGCATCTCCCAGGTAATGCTCCAAATGCTAGACAGGGGTAACATTTATTGGGATAAACTTATAGTTTCTCGAGAAGGGATTGTGACAATGGGCTAGACAGTCGATCTGGTACTTGTACCACATGTTAGACTCCTTATGTATTTTCACCTCATTAAGGGCACTAAGCCATCCCCAATAAAAAACAAGATCCTTTGCCTCCTTTAATATTGTCGGGTTGTCAGTCCATCCTTGGTTATAACCATCTGGCAAGGCCTGTCAAGGTCCCTTTCGGAATAAGGGTCTCAGCCTTGTCACATCTCTTTGAAGTCTAGTAGCGATCACATAAGCTTGTTGGATATCTCCTTTAAGCTCAGTAACCTCTCTCTGCGGAGCTCGATTTTCACCTTGAGCTCTCTTAGCAGATGATTTATAGGATCCTCGTAGTACTAGAGAGGACCCTTATGGAATATTATCCTTTAGTTGAGTAACTTCCCTCTTTAGTGCATCATTTTCTCTTTGGATCAGCTCACCCACTTAATTAACTTCAATGGAGTCCAGGAGTTTGGCCTTTAAGGCATCCACTTCTCCCTGAACTGAAGCTCCAATCTCCTCTATTTCTTCAAGCCTGTCTTTTAACTTGGCGACCATCTCGGCCTAGTTCTTGTATTGCTCGGTACTTATCTTTAGGGGTTTTTAGAGATTTATAAAAGCCCTAAGATCCTGAACACTGATGTCCAACCCTAAAATATGCCTCAATCATCCAGGAGGAATGTACTCACCTAAATCAATGGGATATAATCAACAAAACAAATAATGGATTTAGTAAACATCAATTATAATGAACATAAAAAAATGACAACATAAGCAAAAGAGAAAGCTTTATTTTCTATTAAATTAAGGCCGGGTAAAGGCCGATACAACTCTTAGAGAATTACAACACGTCACTAATAAAAAAGCAAGAAGAAGTAGAAGTCCTACAAACTATAAGGTTTCCACCTTCTCGAAAGATACTGTCCCTTTTCCCTTCTTAGCAACCTGAGAAGCTTGGCCATCATCAACCTTGATCATGCAAAAATCCCCTGTAGCTTGATCGACAGGTTGATCCCTCGCAATTGGATCAACAGGCACCCCCTCAGCTTAATCCGTGTGTTAGTCAACTAAAGTCTCATCAACTTGTGTGAACAAATAAGACTCTATAGGGACCCCCAACAACTATTAAGGCCTTGTTCCATCCCTTTTTAATGTCCACCTGCCTGACATAATTTATTTGACACTCGACGTTGTCTTATGTTGCTTCCCATCCTTTATTGTTCTCGCTCTCCCTAACAGTCGTAGCTTCTCCCTACAGCTTCCCGACCTTGGCAACCAACTCCTTATTTTCTTAAGTAACCTTCAGCTTGTTAGTGACCAACAGACTATAAAAAAACTAGAGATCGACCAACTCTTTCGCTGACTTTTCCTTAAGAGAAGACAAATCCTTCTCCTTCTCTTGCTCAAACATAGCCTTAGCATTGACTAGATCCTTCTCAAAGTTCTTCAAGGCCATTTCCAAATTAGTATTCCTTCTCGATTGTTCATCCCGACCACACAACAGTGTGATAAAATCAGAATTAAACTATAAAAGAAATGAGAAGCACAAATTAATTTACAAAAATTAGAAATAAGAAATAAAGAATAATAAAGAGAGAAAATGGGATATACCAAAGCAAGCTCTTGAGCGGACTTGAGGTCTAACTGGTTAGTCCTCATCCTTATTGATTGTTCGTGATTAGCAGTAAGAATAACCCATTCTAGCATTTTGGGGGAAACCAGGGGAATGTCAATAAGCTTAGACCCCTCAGCAACTAGGAGGGAAGAAGGCACGAAAATCTCCTTTAGGTCCTATTCCCTCTTCTTCTCCTCTTCTATTTTCTCTCATCCTTCTCTTTTTTTCTCTATTTTTCCTTTTTCTTCCCCTCTTCCTCCCTTTTATTATTCTACACCTTGCTCTCCTTCCCCTCGGCTCCCAATTTGGAACCACCGACCATAAGGGAGTCTTCTGTTGTTCTCTTCAAGAACTTGATTCGATCAGAGAGAAGATCATCACCATCATCTTAGATGATCAAGCACCTCCTCTTGGGTGGGTCCATTTATTCTTCTTCACTAGATTCATCTTCACTTCCTTTCTCGCTATCTCCCTCAGATACCTCATCTTAACCTTCTTCTCTTTCCTATCCTTCCTCTTCCTCATTTTCTTCCTCCTCTACTTAATCTAACTCAATGGGTTCAGATAGATCACCAACCTCCTCCTCTGAAAGCTCCAAGTTAGGAATTCTATCCACTGGCCGAGCAATAACGCTAGTAGTGGTGTTATTATATTCCAAAAAAGATGAAATTAGAAAAAGTAGAAAAGATGAAATTAGAAAAAGCAAACAGAGGAACAAGAAAGCGAAGAACTAAGAAAGTGATTATGTCAACAACCTATGTATTCCTCCCCAAATGTAGGGATCTGAGGTCCCATGTACCTTATGCCCTCATATTGGGGAGGATATTGTCAATTCCTAGCAATGAAGCCTTGGCTCCAGTAGTCCTTATGGGAATCAGTCCAGTTCATCACCAGGACTCTATCAGCACTTCTCGCCTTCAAGTATAAGATACTTTCATTTGTGCACGAGAAGACATGATAATAGAAGATTTTAACAAGTCCTAAGTGGGTCCCATGAAATATATTTATCCTATGTACCCCATTTACAATTTTCCTAGCGTTTGGAGGCTACTTAGAAAGGACAATATTGAAATATTTGAAGAATCCTACAAAAATAGGATTGGGAGGAAACGTCCAACCCCCTTGTGAAATTAAGAGAGTATGGTTCTAGTGACCATCATACATGGGACGGACATTTTGAGAAATTGGGGCACACTCATTAACTACCTAGTTAGGGATACTATAACACTTTTTAAACTAAAAAATTAACTTATTATCAAGTCTCGCCATTAGCACATTAAAGGAAGAAAACCCTTAGCTATGGTTACAAGCTAATTCACAAAAGAGAAGAACTGAGAAAATGAGAACTAGAACTTACAAGTATTGTCGAAGATTTGAAAGAACGCTAAAGAATAAGATCTCTGGATTTAAGGCAAAGAACAGGAGGGGAAGCTTAGAGTCAAAGATCACACGTAAAAACAACCAGAATCGGTGAATTGATAGTTATGTTCCATATGAGCAAGTTTTAAATATCTCAAATGATGAGTTGCGCTTCCCCAAGAAGATCTCAATGTTTCATTTCCTTATAAGTACAAGTGTATCCCCAACAATCTTCATGAATTACAAATATGCTATGATGGTTTTTGAACACTGATCCAAGCCTTGGGCCTTGGACACATTTAAAATCTCTTAGCCCAAGTCATCAGCCAAAAGATTTTAGGGGCAATTATGGGGATATAATTAAAATACCCAATGATCTGGCCGACCAACTCAATTCATAAAATGGACTACCCGACCGAGACATTTAGGATAGTATTTGAATGTACATTTAACATATGCTCAAATGCATGGAGATAAGCATGAATCAGTTACCAACAATCTAGGGGAGATATTCAAGGACACTTACGTGCTATCTATCAAGTCGGTTGAGTTGCTTATGGAATTCAAAGGCTTATTTCATAGTTCTATAAATTACAAACCCTGACCCGGGGCAATGGTAAGTAACAAAAAACATTGAGAGATACTATAATAAAATAGTAACATTTTCATGGACGTAGACAAGTTATCGAACCAGGTATATCTGTTATTGTGTTTGTGATCTGGTATTATGATCTTAGTGATTGTTTTCGTGGATCTTTCTAATGTGATATTTATTGTACTCACATGTTCATAAGTGAAAAGAGTCATAAATCATGTACAATTATGGGTGCGCTGGTAGTTAAGACTAATATCCAACTTAACTGTCATTGTCTAGAAATTTTGAGTGTACATACCTGAATGTTGATTTATACTTAGTGACTGCTAATATTCATGAGTGAATATTCTTTCTTTGTTACTTTATGTATTTAGTGAATGGCCACTGATATTTTATAATTATTAAAGGGTCTATTGGGATATCTTATTTTGTATTACAAATAGGGGTTATACATACCCCTTAAATATTGATATACCAATGAAATGAAATGCTCTCTCTGTCTAAATTATCTTTATGTCCCCTTTATTTTACAACACGTTATCAGCATGAGTGCACTCATAATCTCATGCCTATTTTTCATTTTTCTCTATAAGTGAACCGAGACGTTGAAATGGAGATTCTTGTAAATGGGTTTTCTTTCCAATCTCCAAATAAGCGCTAATTATTCTTCAAGTACCAAATCTATTTATTTTAGAAATAAATATACCCATAGACATTGTGTTTAGGCATCCGGAGAATTGGTTGTTGATAATTATTAACGTTGGAGGTTGAAAAAAATTAGCACAAATATTTTTGTAATTTCCATCTTAAAAAATTTCAAACCAATTCCAAAACTTACGAAGGTATGTGTACTTGAATATTATAATTGTTAATATCTTATATTTTGGTTATCCAACTGTTCCTTTATGTCGCATGATTCTTAAGAGATAGTAAGATATTATAATGTTAATTAGATTAGAAATGGATTACAACTCAACTGAGGTATGAGTGTTATGCACTAAAGATGTTATCAAAAGATATATAATATTACCACCTAATTATTATTTCTTGGGACTTCAAGTTTTCAATGACTATTTATATTTTTAGACCTAAAGTTCCCAAATAGTCATTTTAAATTTGACACATGAAGTTTTCATATAGTAACTTTAATTTGGGATGAGAAGTTCTAAAATCATTTAAAATTGGATCGTGAAGTTCTTAACTGTTGTTTAAATTTTTGGACACGACACTAAAATATGCCCCCTAAAATTAAACCAGAAGTTTTGATTATTTCTATCATAGTGTAAGGGATGCTAAAAGTCCCATAAAAATTATTTATAATTTGGACCCATAGCTCCAATAGTTTTGTAATCGAACATAAAGCTTTGATTATTTATATAATAAGGGTAAGGATATTAAATGTTCATTAATGATTATTCATAGTTTGGACCTAAAGCTCGAAATAAAATTTTCCGTTTAATTAAACTTGAACTTTGGATATAATTGGGCAGAGCCTTTAAAGTCCCTAAATATTTAATGTTGTGAAATGGAAATTGTCCTTATTATTTACATTTGGGACCTGAAGTTCCCCAATAATTATTCAAATATGAAAATTGAATTTTCTCCATTCAAATTTTGGGACGTGGAATACCTAAATTATTTGAGCCTAAAGTGTTAAAGAAAAAATATCAAAATCAAACCTGAAGTTTTGATTGTCAAATTGACAGAGCGTAAATCAAGAGTCCCCCAATTATATTTATGATATGAAGATTCATTATCATTATTGTGACCAGAAGTTCACAAATTATTATTTATAATTGAGATACAATTTCTCCTAATTAATTTTGAAAATATGAGGCCTGAAGTTCTCATGGTATTTCAAAGTATTTGGATCTAAAGCTTCAACAAAAAATATACCATGAATCAAAACTTGAAGTTTTTATTATTCATAGGGTATGAATTTTAAAAGTTCTCAAATAATTATTTATAATTTGGACTCGGAGATACAAATATATCATTTTTATTGGGATTAGTTTCAATATAAATTGAGAATAAAATATATATTTTTTCCTTCTTGCCTTTTTATTTTCTTTATTAAATGAAATATCTTTTTAAATACTTTATGGTTAATTGTCCCTTTAACTATCGTATTAATTATTTCACCATTAAACCTTTGTCTATTGGCATTTTGCTTATTTTGATTGTTAAATTATCCTTTTAATGATATTTACTTTGGACCCATTTTCGCATTTTTATTATTTAATTAACATTGGACCCTTGAAACTGTGTAGAGAATGTGAAAAATTAAGCCCCTCATTATTTTTTAATAAAAAGGCTGGATTTTTATTGGTCGAAATTAATAAAAGTATTTGGCATTTGTTAGAAAAATCTCAAATACTTTTACCCCTAATCAAACCTAAAGTTTTGATACAAAAGGGTAGAAAATTTATGTCCTTCAACATTAGTAATATTTAACTTGAAGTTCAACTATTTATGTAGAACCGAAAGTTATCACATACAAATGATAAACAATTGAAGTTTTATACATAATTCTCACCAGGCATTTTGTGAATTATTTTAATGTAGAACCTGATGTCCTAGATTTTAATTTTATAATTTATATGAACCTGAAGATTCATGTACATATGACATTAAATTGAGAACCTGACATTCTCATCACTTTTTATAAAGAATATTAGTTATCATTACTTTTATGATCCATAACATATCCTCAACTTTTCCTTTTATTTATTACATACTTTTGAAAAAAAAGATCAATATTAGTCCAAGCCCCAATTTTTAGTGGAAGCTAAAGGTTTATTAGCTTATTATATTTTTGTAACCTAAAGTTTCTTATTTTCGATCCTGAATTCTCTAACATGTGATAAGAATATGAAATTTTGATTCATAAAAAATCCTCTACTTTAATTATTTAAATTTTTCTCCTTTAAATATACATAATGATTTGATATTCTTACAATTAAGATTTTTTGTGCTTAAAGATTAATAATTAAATTCTAATTTATGATGATACAAAGTCATCAAAATACACGATTTTTAGACATATATATATATATATATATATATATATATATATATATATATATATATATATATATATATATATATATATATATATATCTTTGGATTATTTTTTATAAATGATATACTCAAATATGAAATTCTTTTGAGACCATTAAGAATTCAAAGATTCCTTGTTACCAAAATTAAAGTTTTTGTCATCCATCCCATTATTTGAATATGTTTAAATTATTTAATACGGGATTTTTAAAAAAAATACTTTCATTTGTTTAAGTTTGGTCACCAGACTCTTGACTGCACATAAATTATTTTTGTTTATATATATTTAGACTGACACACACTTCATAATCTATATTTAATCTTGTGATTTAACAATTTTGAATTGAAATTATATCATGACATTTCTCTAGCTAACAATGAACAAGTCACATTATTCTGAAAAATCAAAAAAATTTCAGATTTGGTTTGTAATATAGTAGAAGTTTTAACAATAGTTGAAACTAAGGCTCGAGAAGAGCCTATGTGATGTTGTTATGTGCAACTCTCCCATTCATATGTGATGAGCTATATGAAAGCAATTCCTAGAGAAATTCACTATGTTTTATGAGTGCCATATTAATAAATGATGAAAATTAATTTTGCATTATTTCAAGTGTTGAACGTTAAAAGCTCACACTAGCAAATAGTCATTTCATTGTTCACAGGGTTATACTATATAATATTTATTATTGTAGAATTATATTTTGTGATGAGACTATAGCAACACGGTTCAAGTAGGTAATATTATACAATAACCATTTTGATCACCTAGTTTGTTTTTCATACGCCTTTAAAATTACAAATGATATCCTTTGATCTTTTTATAAAATATGTATTACTATTGTTATCACAAGGGTATGTGTTTGGTGCTTATAATTCGCTTTATATTGAACCATTGAAAAATATAATATTTTTCATATATGTGTAATTTTATTTTGATGAGCCACTCTTCATACCGTTAGGGGGAGGATAAAACTTACCTAAAGTATAAATTGTTCCTGAAGAACGATCCGTTCCTAAAGAATGAGAGAATTACCGTGGAATACTTTCACTTTGTCTCATTTAATCTCCCACGTTGCCCAATGCGAAAATAAAGTTAAAAATGATATTGCAGCTCAAATGTCACATGGACTAGTTGCAAATGTGTTTGCCAAAATTATTATCCCCGAAGGACAAAATAAATTCGGCAATAAATAAATTTATTGCAAGCCAAAAGCATGGCATACTTATAGGTGCTAACTACTTGACTCCCTAGTAGTTGACGTTAAATAAAATCATGCCCAAATAACACTCCTGAAGAGGTTATGAACAAAGGATCCACTTTCTCTAAAATCCCAAAAAAGGTTATTGTCTATGAAACGTCACAAGTCCCCGAAGTGACTATAAAGCCTCTTAAGTTGGCAAAGGAACCTAATATTAAATGAGATCTCTATGTTTTATACAAATACAATAGAAAAGTGAGATCACCAAAGATGATCATCGATGATATAATTATATATTGTAGCCACAAAAATAAAAGGATAATGATGATACAAATCCACGTATTACAAATAAATGTTAACATAGAATATTTTGACCAAAAATAAGAAAATTGCATGATGGGAGTCTCTTAATATACGTGGTGTATTTGGATCTATAGTAGAAATCCCATAAGATGTTAATCCTGAAGATTATGGATCAGTGTTAAAAAGAAAGAGAAGTGATAAATTCACTAAAAAGTTCATGACTTATGGCATAAGGTTTTTTTGAAGAAATCGAAGATTGATTATATACGAACATACTATATCATTACGACTGTAAATACTTTTCTATCTTACCAGTTTTTTAAATTATATTACATGAGACTCGTGAATATTATAACTGCTTATATATACGGGACTTAGACAAAGAATACATATAAAAATCTTAAAAGGATTTTCTTTGCCTAAAGCAAATATAAGGAGTATGTACTCAAATGCACTAAGACATTTATTGTACAGCAGGCAATTCAAATGGATACGGGTACAACCGTCTTGGTAAATATTTTTCTAAATAAGGGTATGAAAATAATCATATAGGTAAAAGTGTCATTATAAAATATTCTTAAATGGATGTGCTCCTAAAGAGCTCAATTGAAATGCAAATTATCCAAATAAGAAATTCAAAATGAATAACTTTGGGGTAAGTAGTTATTGTATCGGCATGCAGATCGAGGATAATTTATGTTCAACACTTATCCATTAGATAAATGGATTGAAAAATCCAGTAATTCTTTAGTATATATAAAGCCCACCATTTTAGTATACCTATCATGTCCGGTGTTTGGATATTATAATATCCATATCATCCTAAAGGATGGCAAATATATAATTTGTCTAGAAGTACCATATTAGCCTGTTGCTATTGCATTATGTTTATGTTATTATTATATTGTTATACATAACCTAATAACGGATATAATAATTGGACACAACCTCTTTGCAAGAAACAATTACCATTTAACCTGCAAAGTATGAGACTAATATCAATCATATGTATCTAGTCAGTTATATAGATATAGATTATCTCTGGAATCCTCACAAGGAACAATAAAAGTACTTATGACTTGCCTTAAACAACATGTGTTCTTACTACTACTCATGAAATCAATAGTTCTTGTATAGCCCACACTCAAAAAGGCTACATCAAGGGAGATATGACTAACACATTTCAGTTTTTTTTACATCTATGAACTCAAAAAGAGTTATGTAACATATAAACTCCAGAAAAGTTATGCTCTTGAAGTCAAATAGATCTGATAAAGTAATATGCTCATCCCTCTTCACCAAAGTCTTAGGAAAGTCGAGCTTATGAAGAAAAATAAAAGTTGAAGTAATAGCTGATCAAATCTATTCACAACGTCAAAGCAAGATTTCAGAAGGTTGTGTATAAGACTGATATGCATCGACTCATAGGGGGAGCATTTGATCAGGGGAAAAATCTAAGAACATGATAATTTGGACATATGCGTTTTGTACTCTTTTTCCTTTAACTAGGTTTTTCCCATTGGGTTTTTTCAGTTAAAGGCGTTAATGAGGCAATACTAAGCGGGTCCAACACCGATTCAATGATCACAAAAGTTGTACTTTTTTCCATCAATTTGGGTTTTTCCCACTGAGTGTTTATTTAATAAGGTTTTAATGAGGCAACTATCAAGTAATGGTGGATATAGTGAACACCCAAGGGGGAGTATTATAAAATACGTGTTTAGTGAATGTCCACTGGTATTCCACAAGAGTCTATTGAAATACCTTATTTTGTATTATAAATAGGGGTTATATCCCTTGAGTATTGATATACCAATGAAATGAAATTCTCCATCCCTCTAAATTCTCTCGGTGTCCCCCTTATTTTACAATAAAATTATTGATGGCTTCAACGATCCATCGAATAATATTAGACGGTCTGTTAACCATGATCCTATTCAAAGTTTAACATGGTTTAGAACTGGGTCAAAAAGTTTAAGTCCTTGTTATTATGATGATTGATACAATAGGAATGCATCAACTTATAGGAATGCATGATAGCATCACCTTATCAATTGTAAAATCAATGAGTTGTAGACATACATAGTGTGACGTTGATAAATTAAGTTTGGGGTTCATTTAACACTGTGATGTTAATTGAATCCTATATTTTTATATGAATATACATAATGAATTACTCTTAACACTTAATATAAGACCATTTTCAAAGAATCGTTTATTTTTCACGATGATTTTAACAAAAATAACACTCCAAAACATCAAGCAAAATAACATTTGTTAGTAAAGTGATGAATTTGAAGCTTGTAAGGACATATTTTTATAATTTCGCTATCAATTTATTATGTCTTATACTGCTACACCGTCAAAGAGCATTCAAGAACATTCAAGCGTCAAAGACGGATCCGAATATCAAGTTCTTCATCAAAAAGACTCCGCGAAGTTTACTTTTGTAAGGTTGAGTTTTAATTCCTTAGCATTTCACTTAAAGTGTTAGGATATTTTTATCAAATATTTTTCTAAAGATTTTGTTCTCGTACACCTTTCCGTAGAAAAATCATAACAAATTCATAAAAAATCAAAAAAATACGAAACTGGCGGCCACGCGTTCGTATCAAAATTCTCTACAAGAACGCGTGGAATCTCGTTTGATAGGTCATTAGAACTACTTTCTTTTGTCATTCAAACGATATAGACATCTTGTGAGAAATCTTTCGAGCGACATGCTTATCTCGTTCGAACGAGCTCTAATACCGAGGCGGCGTGCTTTTCTATAAATACTTATTAAATGGTTTCGTTTTCATTAAGAAGTCTCATCTTTTTATAGAATAGAAAAACTGCGAAAGTAGAATCCTTTTTGACTTATTCTTTTAGGGTCTAATCCCTCTTTGTTTACAATTCACAAAACTCCCAATATGCTTTAGTGAATTATTTTTGGTTTTGAAGAACACACCTTTGTTGTGGTTTAATCTTTGTGGGGAGAACTGTACAATCGGAGAGTTGCGTGCTATTGTGGAGGGAGTCCTTATAAAGTTCACAACTTGTGGAGAAACCGTTTTCTTCTTTATTGCTGACTACCTGGAGTTCTTGCGGGAGATTCCAGCCGACGTTATTTCTATCCGTTGCTTTAGAGGTTTGACGAAGACACCGCGCGTTACACTTGTGGGCGATTATCAGGTTGTATGTAAGTCAATGGTCTTGTGAATTCTTCAAAGTTCTAGAAATAAAAGTTTTTGCCCTTTGGGGATTTTTCCTGAAATTGTTTGTTTTATCCTGCATGCTTTATTTTATTGGATAAATCATCTAGATGCATGTTTTAGGGTTTAACTAAAATTTGGGAATAACTAAAATTGGATTTTATTCGAGAAGTCGTAATATTTCCGCTGTAGCGATTCTACAAATTGGTATCAGTGCTTAGTTAAGCGATCACCACTTTTACAAATTGGTATAAGAGCTTATTTAAGTGATCACCACTTTTACAAATTGGTATCAGAGCGGGTTACGCTAATTTATCACATGATCCCGATTTTTTGAGGATTTACTTTCTGATACAATTTTTCTACTCACGTTTAGAAATTGGTATCAGAGCGAGTTACGCTAACTTATCGCGTGATCCTGATTTTTCAAGGATTTTTTTTATACAATTTGAATTCTCACATCGTCAAATTGGTATCAGAGCAGGTTGTGCTGATTTATCGCGTATTCCTATTTTCCGCAAAATTTGTGTGATATTGATTTTTTTTCAAAAATCAGTTTTGTGAAAAATCGCAATTTTTTCGATGGAGCACTTATGTAATCGGATGCCCCCCTTTGATGACACGAGTCAAGTTTTAATGATTTAAATAGTTTGAATTTGACGTTTGCAAAAAAAATTGATTTTTTGGAAAAAGAAAATTCTCGTTTTAAATTCGCGATGGATCTTTTGTAAACAGTTCAAAATCAAAGAGATTTTTATCATGAAAAATGTGTTTCCTTGGACCGTGATTTTATTGCTTTAAAATTGTCCAAGAAGGAGAGTGATGATAGGATCCTATTTTTAGAAAAGGAATTGGAGTATCTTAAAAATTCGATGGTTTGTGTTTGTGTCAAAGTCAAAGATGACAAAAATATTTTAATCAATGAGTTTGTGGCACGTAAAGAGACTCTTAGGAAAAAATTTGCTTTAATTAAGGGAAAGAGAGATACTCTTTTAGGAATTGTTGAAAATTTGAAAAAGGCGTCCCTTAAATTGGAAGTGTCTAATTCTTTGCTTGAGTCAAAAATTTTGAAGTTAAAAAATGATTTGACAGACTTGAGTAGGGTTGATAGTGATGGTAATGGCTCATCGTGTTTTCATGCTTCTAATGCTAAAGCCAAAACCATTATTTGTTTTAGAGGGTCAACTCATTCCAAGGACATTAGAAAAGGTCAACCCATAGGTGTCGTTCCACCCGTCTACGCATGTTCATATTGTGGTAGGAAAGGTCACCTTAAGAGATTTTGTTTGATCTTGGAAGAAGTCCTAGGAAGTCTATGTCTAGTGTTCCTTTGGTTCCTAAACCCCCCACACGACGTTTCACATCTATTTGGGTTAGAAAATCACTTTTAGAGGCACTAGATTTTAGACAAGTTGATTCTCGTTTGCTTACACATGATTATTCTCTTGCCATATCATATAGATGATTGTGTTTGCATGTTTGTCATACACTAGTTGAGGTTTCATGTTATATATTTGCTAGTGTGTTGACATGTACTTTTTGTATAAATATTTATTTTTGAAAATTTTTGAAAAATACAAAAAGATTTTATTTTGGATAAATTTTTTGAAAAATACAAAAAGAGTTTTCTATTTTGTTTACACCGTTTATAGATGGACACTTAGGATGACCGAGTCAAAACATCATTCCATTTTTTTTCACGTGACTATTTGATAGTGTTTTGAGACAATATGTCAATTAATCCATGTGCTTTATAATGTTCGGAGTCATTAAGATGTAATTAAGTGTTACTTCCTACATGTTTGACTCATGTTTTTATTTATTGCACACATGCACGAATTTGTTTGATTATTGTGCTTGTCTTATCACAAGTTGGTTGGGTGTTTTCACTTCAATCCTATCCTTAAAATGAACCAAGCGCGATAAAACTTAATAAGAAAATTATGCATATAAGAGCCGTTTGTGAGGTTGTGTGCTTTGTTTGAAAACGGTGAAGAGCTATGAAAGATTTTCATTTATCCTTTGCGATTAAGCCGCCGTTTAAATTAGAACTAAAAAATTAAGGAATTTTATTATCCGGGGGCAAAGAGGTTTAAAAAGAGCCCGAAAAATTTAAAGGCAATAAAAAGAAATTCATGTTAGTTATGGGCCATTTAGGTTTTTGCACCAATTCTCAAAAGTTTGAGAATTTAGTTTAACACCTCTAAAAGAAAATATATATGAGGGTGTTTGGTTGGAGATTTTATAACAGGTTTGCACGTCCTTGAAATTCTTGAAAAAACGCTAAATAGTTTTGGACGTTATTAGTGTGGAAATCATGTTGACTTTGATTTGTTGATTTGCATAAGACGACGTCATTTAAATTCAATAATTTTTACACCTAAGGATAATTTTGATGTTCATTCGTTAGGGGTACATATATGCATCGTGCACATATGATTGATTGAGTTGATTTACCTATCGAATGTGTTTACACCCATTCATTCCATTTCCTTGACTTGGTTGTTTTAGTTTAAATACATAGTGTGATTTTTGGTATCTTATTTTTGTATAAAAAAAATTTGAAAAATCAAAAATAGTTTGTGAAACTTTTTGAAACATACCTTTGCATGCACGTAGTTCAATCCTTGTTTGCATTGCACTTTATCGTGATACTCCATGTTTTGATTTTTTTTCTTTTTATCTGTCTATTTGGGGACATCATAAAAAGGGGGAGAAAGAATTATCATGTTATGGGGGAGTTTTTGCATTAAGGGGGGGATTTGATTTATTAATGATTTATTCTTATATCATTTCAAACTCGATGCGTCACGAAGATTTTTTCTTTATCTCATGTGTGTAGGTACAAAGATTTAAGATCATTATTTTGCACACCCTGATGAGAGAAGCTTTGAGAGTTGACGAAGATTTTTGAAGAACAGTTTGAGAACTTGCAAATTTATTCATGGGAGGGTAGATTTGTATCGGCATTTTGGTTTTTGATAATTCAGATATTTTTATGTATGTACCGACATAGACGTAGGGGGAGATTTGTAAGGACATGTTTTTATAAGTCCGCTATCAATTTATTATGTCTTATACCGCTACATCGTCGAAGATCATTCAAGAACATTTAAGCATCAAAGATGAATCCGAATATCAAGTTCTTCATAAAAAAGACTCCGTGAAGTTTACTTTGGTAAGATTGAGTTTTAATTCCTTAGCATCTCACTTTAAGTGTTGGGATATTTTTATCAAATATTTTTCTAAAGATTTTGTTCTCGGACAGCTTTTCGTAGAAAAATAATTCATAAAAACTCAAAAAAATACGAAACTGACGACCACGTGTTCGTATCGAAATTATCTATAAGAATGCGTGGAATCTCGTTTGATAGGTCATTCGAACGACCTGATTTTGTCATTCAACGACATAGACATCTCGTGAGAAGTCTTTCGAGCGACACGTGTACTTCGTTTGAGCGACATGCTTATCTCGTTCGAACGAGCTCTAATATCGAGGCGGCTCAATTTTTTATAAATACTTATTAAATGGTTTCATTTTCATTAAGAAGTCTCAGCGTTTTACAGAACAAAAAAACTGCGAAAGCAGAATCCTTTTTTACTTCTTCTTTTAGGGTTTAATCCCTCTTTGTTTACAATTCACAAAACTCGCAATATGCTGTGGTGAATTAATTTTTATTTTAAAGAACACACCTTTGCTGTGGTTTAATCTTTGTGGGGAGAACTCTACAATCGGAGAGTTGTGTGCTATTGTGGAGGAAGTCCTTATAAAGTTCACAACTTGTGGAGAAGCCGTTTTCTTCTTCATTGCTGACCACCTAGAGTTCTTACGAGAGATTCCAGCCGACGTTATTTCTAGCCGTTTCTTTGGAGGGTTGACGAAGACACCGTGCGTTACACTTGTGGGGGATTATCAGGTAGTATGTAAGTCAATGGTTATGTGAATTCTTCAAAGTTCTAGAAATAAAAGGTTTTGCCCTTCGGGGATTTTTTCTGAAATTGTTTGTTTTATCCTGCATGCTTATTTTATTAGATAAATCATCTAGATGCATGTTTTAGGGTTTAACTCAAATTTGGGAATAATTAAAATTGAATTTTATTCGAGAAGTCGCAATATTTTCGCTGTAGCGATTCTACAAAGCTATTGTGCTCTTAAATTTGACACAATTGATGTTGTGCAATGGTTGATCTCTGAAGCTCAAGTCACCTGATAATTCCCTCTACAAGACTAATACATATTTTATATAATTTTAGGGTCCATTTGGTTGGTTGTTTTTGCCTAGACAAATGCCAAAAAGTTGGCAAATATAAAAATTTGCCACTTTTTGGTTGTTTGGTTGCACAATTTTTCATGACATTATTTGTCACTGTACAACACCCTTTATGCGTAAGCTGTTGACAAACTTTGCTTACCTATTTGAGTGAGATATATTTGCCAACAAATTTGCTAACTTCTTAAACAGTTTTAATGTTTTAAAAAATAATTTAAAAACTATTTTAAATAATTCAAAAAACTGTTATGAATATTTAAAAATTATTTTGTAATATTTTACAAACTGTTTTTAATATTATAAAATATTGTTAAGAAAATGTTTTACAAATTTTTTTAAAGTCGTAATATAAAAATATTGTAAAAACTGTTTTTAACATTTTTTTAAAATTGTTTTGAATATAATATCAAAACCGTTTTAAAGTTTTAAACAATAATTTTAAAAACTATTTTAAATAATTAAAAAAACTGTTGTGAATATTTAAAAATTATTTTGTAATAATTAAAAAATTGTTTTTAATATTATTAACAATTGGTAAGAAAATGTTTTACAAATTTTTTTAAAGACCATAATATAAATATATTGTAAAAACTCTTTTAATATTTTTAAAAACTGATTTAAATATAATATAAAAATAGTTCTAATATTTTAAAAATAATTAAAAACTATTTTAAATATTTAAAAAAACTGCTCCGAATATTTAAAAATTATTTTGTAATGTTTTAAAAACTGTTTTTAATATTATAAAAGATTGTTAAGAAAATGTTTTATAAATTTTTTTAAAAACCGTAGTATAAAAATATTGTAAAAACTATTTTTAACATTTTTAAAAATTGTTTTGAATATGATATAAAAACAATTTTAAAGTTTAAAAAAAAAATAGAAACTATTTTAAATAGTTAAAAAAACTGTTGTGAATATTTAAAAATTATTTTGTAATATTTTAAAAGTTATTTTTATTATTATAAAAAATCGTTAAGAAAATGTTTATAAATTTTTTTAAAAACCGTAATATAAAATATTGTAAAAACAGTTTTTAACATTTTTAAAAACTGTTTTGAATATAATATAAAACGGTTTTAAATTTTTAAAAACTATTTTAAATAGTTAAAAGCACTGTTGTGAATATTTAAAAATTATTTTGTCAATTAAAAAATACGAATTCTTAGTGTGTCGTATCATGTTCGTGTTTGAAAAATCCTTATCGTGTCGGCACGAAATACGGTCCAAAAACACAACTTGCTACCCCTATGCATAATTTTAAGTAACACATTATCACTTTTTAAGTTAATTTACATGTAACATTTTCAGTTCAATTGATTCACTAATCTTATTGATTCATTAATCCTATATATAGTTTTTATTTACATAATAAAATTTTATGTTGGTTTTCTCAATAAAATAAAGTGAAACGCGCAACCCACATTTCCATCGTAGTAGTCAGTGTCTTGCCTTATCTACAATTACTTGCCTTATCTACAATTACGTATAAGTTTTTAAAATAATGACAAATAAGGAGAAATTTACACATGAAAATCATTTTTTAAATTATGTTTATGATTTTATTAGGTCAAGCTAAGAATGAAAAATAGGGAGGATTGATTGAATACCAAAAACAAAATAAGGGCAAAACTCAAAATAGATTTTTTTTTATACAACTTCCCATGACAAAAGGCTGATCAATTAAAACGGATTCCAATTAAGCTTTAAAAACGGAGAAGAACCAAAATTATGTAATATCTTCTTAAGTCACCCATTTAGAATGCTTTAACCATTACGTGTGTGTGTGTGTGTGTGTGTGTGAGAGAGAGAGAGAGGTGGTTATAGTAACAGCTAATATGTTCAAGTTGGTTGACCGGTTGGCAAAACCTTAAAGAAATAGTTTCTTCAATCTCTCACCTAAATCTAGTCTCTCATTACTATCTCTCTAATTAATCTTGGGGCTGACTCTTTTGATCATGTCCTCAGGCTTGCCTCAACTGCCTCTTTTATTCATCTGCCCAACAAGAGTTAGTTAGATCGGTTCTACTTAACATTGATATCCGATAATTGTAAGACAATGATATTCCTCAATTCTAATGACCAAATATTTTAGTAGTGAATTTCGCCATGATAAATTTCATAATTTTTTTAATTGTCTCTGTTTGATACCATTAATTTTTTAGGAGTCAAATCTTTTTTTTTATATAGATTAGGATAAAAGAAGATACAAAGAATTTATATTAGAAATTTAACATTTAAAACAGTTTTTGTATCAAAATAGTTTTTTCTTATTTTTCATAAACATTTTTTGACATATTTTTACTGTTTTTAAATAACATATTTTTATAAAACAGTTAAAATATTTTTTATTTAAAATAGTTTTGCTATTTTTTAAAATAGTTATAGAGAATTGAAAACATTTAAATTTTTTTTAATGAAGTTACTTACAAAAACATTTTTTTTATAAAACAATAAAAAAAATTATTTTATTGTAATTTTGTTATTTTAAAATAAAGTTAAAACCATTTTCTTATAAATAAAAAAAATTAATATTGTTTTATCAAAAAAAAAATTACAAAAACTATTTTTAAAAGAGTTGAAAATGTACAATTTTTGTTATATAAAAAACATTTTTGAAAAATGTACATTTTGTTATATAAAAAATAGTTGGCAGTATTAAAAAACTATATATATATATATATGTTTTTTAATTTAAGAAAAGTTTCTGTTAAAACAATATTATATTAAAACAAACCATTGATTTTAACAATATAAAGAAAAATGTTTTAATAAAAGGAAAGTGGGCAAATTTTGCCTCGCAAATTTTGCTTTTGGTATAAGGTGAAAATATTTTTCCACAAAAAAATAAAAAAGCATGGTAAATGACATGGTGCATGAAAAAAAGATTCCCGTCAAATTATGTACATCAAATACACAGAAAATTAGGCAAAACTCTCGTTTGTTACTTTTCTTTTTCATTTGTCATGGCAAATCATGCCCATCAAATGGATCATATATTACTAGATTCAAATTTTATAATTCATTAGAAAAGAAGACGATTCTTTGCCACTCACATTTTTTTATATATTAACAAACATTAGGTGGATTGTGTATAATTTTTGTTCTTATTTTTTTAGCCTGCTAGTATCACCCTTAGAATTATTTCTTCTAGACTTTACATATGGATCTTATTTGTGATATTAACAGGAGAAAATTTAGGTTCCATTATGTACAAACAAAAGATATCGACATGTAATAGATTTTTTTATGTGTCACCTTAGGGATGTTGATTATAATAAGTTATATAAACAAACATATGAGTTCCAAATCCTTTACCAAATTATCCCCAAATAATTATCATAGCAACAAGTGTTGTATCCTTTAAGTATGTGACACTGAAAAAATACAAAATTCTAATATTATGCCACATCATTTGGTGGATTGTGGCAATGCCATGTGAAACTGATTTAATCAAATTCGCAAGTTTTCAATTAGACTTATTTAATTGGAGTCAATTTTTAAACCAAATTAATTCAGTCCTAAAATATGCATCTATGTGGGTGAAGTCAAACAAACACAAATATAATTGATGACATACAGATTTCAGGAAAAAAAATCTTTCGGGTAAATTTTTTTATTTCACTTTTAATAATAAATCGTAACTTATAGAGACAATGGAATATCACGCAGATACTCACATAGACATGCAGTCTAGAGTCAGCTATGGAACAACCACAGCAGCTCACAAGAACACGCAATTCAATTCATCCAGGAACATCCACAAGCACTCCAAATCGACACACAGTCGTAGTCAGTCGTAGAGATAACACTCCACAAAGAAATAACGTCACCAAAGTTGAATCTTGGGTTTTAAAATAATTCACTAAAAGATTGGGATGATATGTATTTAAATGCAAGAAAATAAAATAAAGCAAAAATGAAAGCAAGTAAATCTAGGTTACAAAGCAAGAAATACACAAAATAAAACTTAAACAAAGTGGGGAAGACTGTGAATTGTAGCAACTTACTTAAATGGGTATAAACCCTAAGAAAATAAGAGAAGGGAAAGATCCCAACAAAAACCTAAACAAAAACTAATTAAAATGAAGTATATTTTAAAAAATAAAACAAAGGTTCTATTTATACTTAGTGGGAAAAGAATTAAAAAGAAAAAGAAAACAAAAAGACTCCACTGTCGAAAATACTGTACAGTCGATCGATCAATCGACTGATCGATCAAAAGGGAAAATGTTGTTGTTCTACATATAGGCCAATTTTTGATTCACCAATCGACCGGGGTCCCAAGGCCGATCGACCGATCCCCTGTTTTGAGCAGCAAAAGATCTTAGTGATTTTGGTGTAGAACCTCCTCCGCTTAAAGTCCCGTAACTTCTTCGTTATAACTCGGAATCGCGCACCGTCAGTGGCCACACAAAGATAATTCAAAGGGCTTCAACCCACGAAAATACAATGGGTAAAAATCCCAAATTATGAAATGACTCAAATGTGCTTTCTAGTGCGATTATCGACGAAACTTTACCGGAAAGCTATCAAACTTCACACTAAGCACCGTAATACCTAAAAAAGCTCAATTATACCTCATAAAGCATGTAAACAAATAAAATAGAGGTTTTCTAGTTAACGAGAATAATTTTAGGAATTAAAGTACCCGAGGAGGCTAAAATGCATAAGTGAATGGAGTCATTAAATGCACTATTCATGCCGAATCAACAGACGTAACATATTTATCTCAAACTCGACCCCGCATGCTTGGCGTGGCTATACAATAAAGGTATGCTCGATTACCCTACTGATTGCGATTCAATCTTCTTGAGATTTCCCCACCTATCAACTAATGGTGCAAAAGTTTCCTCCAGTGCTTCCTAGATAGCACTGCCCGGCTCCACTGGTCAGATATAGTATAATAGCTCTCAGCTAAAAGTGTTCTCTCCACATATATAACAATTAACGTTCAAATCTAGGGCCCTAGCATCTAACAATGTCTCCCAATTACCGATATGTATTAAGTTTCATGCGTAGAACGTCATGCAAATGAAATTCAATCAAGGAACTCCCCGATACATTATCCCTCGCATTGTCGATTATCGGGATCTTTTGGCTCAAAGCACATAACCGGAACACTCAAAATCATATATCCAACCGTATACGTCTAATAGTCAACTCCCACCACTCTAAAGAAAATAAAATACTGTGCTCTGACTATCACTAAGTCCCCAACGCTAAATCAATAACGAGCTCAATCTCTCCGCTTGGCGATAAACCTGATATCCCCTGAATCACATCAGTATAGTCCATATGCACTGGATAAGGAGACAATCATACTCTCTAAAATCTCCTCTACCACACACACACACACACACACACACACATATATATATATATATATATTCGCGAGTTCGACCCTCTTTCAGGCGAGACATCGAAAAAACATCACATTTTTCACTTGAACAACAAACGCGCTAGCCTTAGCATAATAGTCCTCTATCTCTCAAACCGTCATTAACCAGTCCATACCCAGGATTACATCATACTCGAACAACATATCTTTTTTAAACGAGAAAAACCATTAAAACTTATACTCTCAGCGTCCATATTCGTTCCACCGTAGATGGAACCAAAGAGAGCCCCGCCACCCAAAGATAGTTATATTTTCATAATAGTAATACTAACAATACATCCACTAAATAAGTTTCATGCTCGAATCTAGTATTAAAAAAATACTGTGATGCAACCGTGTCACACAGAACTAACCCCATTTACTCGAGGATAAAAATCATATTTTAATTACCAATGGCACTGGTTGTTCAAATGGTTCCAAGACAAAATAATCATGTTTAAACTGAACCTAAAATTGATGCAACTGTTGGTCACCCTGCTCCTATCCCTTAACTCGTTGTGGATAAGATCGATGCATATGGCCCTGCTCTCTACATATGAGACACATGTGACACCCCGCCTAATTAAATACCGGACGATAACTCCTTTATTAAATTAAAATCAAGGTGAACAGTTGGATCATTCTTAGCATCACTGTCGTAAAAATAATTTTTCCAATTTAAACACCCTAAATAATTAAGCTAAGTGTCAAAACCATTTTAGACATTGCTTTCCAAAATTTAATTTATATACACCAATATTTAAACTGGACATCATTCGTAAGAATCAAACAACAACTATCCTGGAATATATAAATCCAAATAACCAAACATTCAATTAATTGAATCCAACATTTAATACTTAAATGAAAAACATCCTGACAATAATAATCCCAAAGTACAAATACTGGAAATAAATGGATTACAATATCCAATAAAACAACTGCATAATGGAAAGGGCGACACATGCCCAACTGGAATAGATAATGATAGGAGTAGAATCAAATGAATGAGGTCGTCTAAGCAAGAGGCTTGAAACTCCCACCTAAGCTGTCGCGCGTTCCTTTGAAAGGATCCTATGCAAGACGCCCCTGTGGCTGGGCACCTGTAATATATACATATATATACAAGAGAGAAAAGAAAATGGAAACGGGTCAGAGCCCGATTGTAAAAACGATTTAAAATTTTGTTTAGCAAGTATTTAAAATATTTACTGGCCAATGCAACAACATATTAGTGCGACACTCCCTTGAGAAATTCTCATCTCTCTGCTAATGTGCACGCCTATCGCACTAACCTTCCCAACGGTATAACTTATCTTATCTTAGGTTTCTCGTAAGATTTAATGCTGATAAATTCAATTGTTTAAGAGGTTAATTTCTTTTAACAACAAAGTTCTCATTTAAACCTTATTTACTCATAAAGCTTCTAAGTATCATATTATACTTTTCAAACACATGTTCCCCAATTGAAAATAATAATTCATTTTCTTACTTACCATAAACAAAGTAGGTAGTTCCCAATTTTCCATAATTAAATATATATATTAAATACTCATATAATATATATATTTCAACGGCACCCCACATAATAATTATGGTTCGGGCATACTCTGCTATCCAATCCCCGTCTCACTCGTACTAAGGGAAATACAAGTTCGGAATCACTCTCAAACTGTATTAACACATACACAAACAATATTGAGGCGAAGCATAGATTCCAAGTCTCTAAGAGGTCAGTACATACCCTCACGTCTCTTAGGACCGTCTGACCATCGTTCAAATAGCCTGTACCAAGGATATCTATCTTCTAGGGTGCGAGTCAATATCCCCCATAAAGGTCCCATCGAGATAAGACTGTCCCTGCGCGGTAACCTCAGGGATAGCAAGTAGCGCGGGCATGATTTTCACACGTATATAGTATATGCATAAACACAGTCATATAAATATATTACTTTTACCATATCAAATTTAGGTTCATCTCATAACCCATAATTATAACATTTATTCTTATTTCTCATTACTTAGTTATCACTTATAATGGTTTGTCTCTTACTTAAATTTGAGGGATTATTCCAACTCACTACGTAACACTCATGGACTCTATCCTCCCAAGTGTAGAATTTCAGTAGGTACTCATCTAATTTTAAACGTAGCTATATTACGCGTCTTTCCCTTTAATACATAATTCCATAGTCCCTTATATGTAAATATCCCAAAAATACAACTCTCATCTTACATTAAAGGTCTCATACTTATTAATAAGTCCTACTTGTCTTCTTTATCTCCCAAAATAATTTAATAAGGATGTCCAAGGATTATTACTCATTTAGATTGAACTCAACTATTTAAAAGGGGAAATATGAGTCTGCTAAAAGGGGTCGATCGATCGATGCGTCGATCGATCGACACTCCTGGTTCGATCGATCGATCAAACAGGTATGGCGAATTCTGCAGATTAACAGTTACGGGTTCTATCATCCAACATCACCCAAATTCAGATTTTTAACACCCAAACTCCCAGAAATTCGTACTACAAACATTGTAAACTCAACTTAAACATCTCCTACGTAAAGCATGCGAATTTTCATCAATATTCATGGATTAATGGGCCAAAACTTATATCAATCTCAAGAACCCTAGAAATTTCTTTAACTTTGTTCTAATCAGTCTTTTTCCAGAATTTCTACTTCTAAATCATCATAAATCCGTGGTTAATCCTCTACACATGAAGGGGGTTTCCAGATTATCATTCATATCATTACTACATGCGATTTTCCTATCTCCAACATGGGTTTTCTTCTATGAAACTCATCCTAATCACCCTAGGCTAACATGAATGATGCATTAACGAAAATAAAGCAAGATAAATACTTGCCTGGGAATTTCAGAGTTCAGATTTATGAACAAATTTTGTGTGGTTGTGTTCCCCGTCGCGCGATCTACGCGTTGGTGGTGGTGGCGGTGCAACCGAATGAATTTTGGGCCTAGAACACCTTGGCAAGCTCTCTCCTTCCCTCTCCTATGGCCGTCATTTGTCTTTGGTTGTGTTAACCCTAGAAGACAACCTTATACATCTGATATAAACCTTGAAAATTCGTGGGTTTAATTGCCCAAAATTACAAAATGTCCAAAATGCCCTCCCGGGGCGCTAAATAAGCCTTAAAACGCCCCGAGACCCAAACTAAACCCCCAGGTACACTTTTCTAACTATCTTGACCCTTTCGGACACTTTGGCACACTCAAAATGACCCAAATTAAACGCTCGGTCATCGCACATTTAAAGACTTTGAAGAGCCAGCGGTTGGAATGCCAGAAGACTCTTACAAAAACATCAGGAGGATCAGAGGGTCGAGGAAGTTAAGTTGGACGAGCTTGCACCTCTTTTTGAAACCATTGACAAAGAGGTGGAGTACCTCGAGGAAGCTCTATAGGTGGCGAACTAAAAATGAGAGAAACTCCTTATTGAGCACACACATGCGCAGATAAGGTTGGAGGTCTCTATCAATGCTCAACGGTCTTGTCAAGCAGCTTCTTCGGGCCTTCCTGGAGATTTTTTCTCTTCTCCGGTTCTGTGGTTTCTTTTGGGCCAATGATTTTTTGTATATTTATTTTTTTTCTTCTCATGTAATTCTTGGGTGCTAGCTCCCAATTTTATAATGCCCCAAAGTTTATGAATGGAAAAAGATACTTATTTTCTTATGCCATCTCTATGTGTTATTCTTTGTGTTACAACTGTTTACATAGATTGTGAAGTGTGAAGTTTCGTAATTCTTTCATCTATTCTTGAGCCATAATAAAAAGAACTTGTACACTTATCATAATAAGAACAAAGAACTTGTTTATTCATAACAGCCAACTTCATCAGTGGTCAAAACATAACTGCCTACACATGATAGACTTTCAACCATTTCTTATTAATCTTGAATGGTTTGTCTTCTTCCATCTTAGAGATTAATCAATAACCTGGGTCATGAGCCTCTTTTACAATAAAGGGTACTTCCCAATTTGCTACAAACTTGGGAAGAGGAAGCCCCCTAATTTGTTTCACTGTCGCTTTCAATACGAGGTCTCCCTCCACGAACTTCCTTGGTCTCACTAAGTTATCATACACCCTAGAGAGTTGCTTCATATATATTTAAAAGTGATGTATCGCATTGTCTCTGTGTTCATCCAACACTTCTAACTACACATGTCTATTCTAGGTAAGCATGCTACTTCGCAAGGCATATCAAGCAAAGGGGACTTCCAACTCTACTGGGAGAATCGCCTCAGCTCCATAGATAAGAGAGAACGGTGTATATCCTATGGGCCTCCTCTTAGTCGTCCGATAGGCCCATAAAATGACTGGTATCTTATCATCCCACGATCCTGGGAAGTCTTCCATCATTTTAGCCAAGATATTGACCAAAGTTTTGTTATTCGCTTCGGCCTGACCGTTTCCCTTTAGGTATGCCACCGTCGAGTGTAATGGAAAATGGAGTATTTTTTTGTGAGCATCGTTACTTTTGAGTTGACGAAAGGGGTTCCATTGTCTGAAAAGATAACCTTTGGGATCCCGAAACGACAGATGATGTATTCTCTGATGAAGTTGCTCACTACTCCCGCTATTTCCCTTCTTAATGGTATAGCCTCTGCCCACTTTGTGAAGCACTCTGTTGCTACTAGTATCCATATCTTCCCCCTCGAAGAAGGATGTATCGCCCCTACCAGGTCAAACGCCCAAGTGTGAAAAGGATAAGGCGTTGCCAGGGAGTGTAATTACATCGATGGGGCATGGATCATATTTCCATGGAGTTGGCAAGCTTTGCACTTTCGAACGAACTCATATGAATCTTTCTCCATTATTGGCCAATAGTATCCCAAATTCATCAACTGGTCATATAACTTGGCCCGTCCTATGTGAGCTAGATCGTGCGCTTGCTTGAGGACTTCCGCTGCCTCTTCTCTTATGATACAATATAAAGTCCTGTTGAAGTATCCCCTTTGATAAAGCTGCCCCTCCTGAACATAGAATCTTGGGGCCCTTCGCTGAAGTCCCATCGTATTAATTTTCTCTGTCGGGACAACTCCATCTTTAATGAAGTCAATATAGGGCTGCCTCCAGTTAGGTTGAGCTTCCATGAAATGACATTCTGCTGCCTCGAAGAATAACTGGCATCTGTCACACTTCCGTTGTAGCTCTGTCGCATGCTATTTCATCTTAGGATAAAAATACCCTCTCTTTGAATTCTCTGGTAGAGGGGTATCTCAGTTATTTCGCAGTGTGCTTCGTGTGTTTTCTTCAATCTTTGCTCTGCCTCTTCTGGATCGATGCATCTCGACAGCTATCCTCTAGCCTTTCTAAAGTAAAGGTTTCCCTAGTTCGTGAAGTACTGGGTTAATTCTCTCAACCCCATCGCTCCTTCCCCGGATTCCAATTGTCTTTTGATCTCTCCCCTCCAGTCTGTGTCCTCCTCCATCGACAGTATTGACTATACTACTGAAGGATATATTCTTCGTTAGATCATGATGGTTGTTGTATCGCTCCTCATGATTATCTTCTGGGCAATGGTGGCATATGCATTCGGGTGGCGGTTCATCGTTCTGGGATGCCTTCTGATATTGGTTCGATGGAACTGGCAAAGAAGTCTCTGGATGATTGTTCTATATGGTGCCAGGCTCATGTGTTTCAACGCATATTCTCCATTCACTTGTTAAACCACTAAGTTTGAATCTCCCTTGATACAAAGTGAACGAATCCCTCTTCGAAGAGCCTCTAGTAATCCCAATACCAATGCCTCATATTCTACTTCATTATTGGAGCAAGGGAAATCTAACTTATAGGAAAGGAAAATATCCTCCATTCCTTTTGAAAGAATAACCCCTGCCCTTCACTTCTTTTTTGCTGAAGATCTATCGAACTGAATTATCCATTACTCCTCCGTTATGTCTAAGTGATTGGCCTGCAAATCGTCTCCCGGAACGCTTTCCTTGGATTACGCGAGGCACCACGCACTTCAAGTCATACTCGGATAGGATGAGGAACCACCTTGCTGCCCTTCCAATCAGTATAGTTCTTGCTAGTAAATACTTAATAGGATCACATCTAGTTACAATATGAATTGTAAAAGACAACATATAATGTCTAAGTTTTTGTGCTACAAATACTAAGGCTAAACAATGCCTCTCTAAACTTCTATATCTGACTTCTGTCCCATGGATGATCCTATTAAGGTAATAAACTGGTCATTCTTGCCCATCGATCTCTTGTGCCAACAAAGCTCCCAGGGACCTCGTAGTGGACGTGAGATACAGCTGCAACGGTATTCCTGCTTTTGGGGGAACCATAGTCTGTGGTGAAACGAGAAGTTTATTCAGCCCATTGAAAGACTCCTAGTGAATCTCCTCCCATTTGAATTTTGTGTTCTTTCATAATAGCTGCATCAACGGATGTGTTACCTCGGCTAACCCAGGCACAAATCTCCTAAGGTAGGAGACTTTACCGAGGAAACTCTTCAGTTCTTTCGTCGTTCTTGGATATGACATTTCTAAGATTGCTCGTTGCTTGTCCTGGTCCATCTGCACCCCTTGTCGATCAACCACGAAGCCTAGGAACTTCCCACTTATTACTCCAAAAACACACTTTAATAGATTCATCTTCAATTTGAACTTCCTGCAACGGGAAAATACCTTCCTCAAATCGCTCAGATGGGACTCCTCCTTCCTCGACTTGATGACCAAATCATCCACATAAAATTCCACAAGTTTGTTAAAGAAGTCATGGAAAATGGCCATCATCATTCTCTGATAGGTTTCCCCAGCATTATTGAGTCCAAACGGCATCACCTTGTACATGAAGTTACCCAACGGGGTTCTGAACACTATTTTCTCTGCATCCACGGGGTCCATCTTAATCTGGTTATACCCTACATACCCATCCATGAAGCTGTACATTTCATGACCTTCCGTTGCATCTATTAGGCTATCAATGGAGAGCATATGGAACTCATCTTTTGGACAAGCTCTATTCAAATCTCAGAAGTCCATGCAGATCCTTATTTGGTTTTTAGCTTTCTTCCTCACCGTGACAATACTGGATAGACAAAGCGGGTGTTGTATTAGCATGATGAACCCTGCCGTTAGTAAGCGTTGAACCTCCTATTTGATCTTCAAATCTAGCTCAGGCTTGTACATTATCGTATCTTATTTTACTGGAACGACTAAAGGCATTAAGTTCAACTTGTGGCAACTTACTTTCTCATCCAGCCCTTCCATCTCTGTGTATTTCCATGCGAAGACGTCTATAAATTCCCAAACCAACTCAACCAAGGCCTCTTATTTCTCGTTACTGAGATCCTTTGATGTGAAGATGGGCCTTGGATCTTCTCCTTCTTTCGCCAGGTTCAATTTCTCCAACTCTTGTGCCTGGGGTTTTGGCTGATTTGCCATGTAATCTGGTTCCTCGGTGACTTCTTCCATAAGTTCCTGTATGCTAGAATTATTTATCACCATGTACTGCCCCCGTTGATCTACCAGAAAGCATTCATATATTGGGTCAACCTCATCCTCAGCTTCTTCAGCCACCCGCTCACACCATTACAATCGATACACCACCTTTCCTTCCTCGGTAATGACCTTCTTGCATTGCCTGCTGGTAGTGGCGATCGCCTTCCTCTTCTTCTCTCTAGAAGCTTCGGCCACTCTTTCTCCTGAGAACTGGCTCAGTACGCTTTGCCTTTGAACCTTATGCTCCATTAAGTCCACTCTGGGCCTCAATTTGTCTTTAAGCTACTTCTGGGCCGTGGGACGATCTGGTGAGTTTCTTTGGCAATTTCCCTTGTGCTGCTCGCAACTTCCTTCTTCTGCTCGTTTAAAGGCCCCATCCTTTCTCTGATCGAGGGAACCCATTCCCCCTCTACTGTTCTTGTTAAGACCCGGACATCTTCCTCTAACTCTATGTAAAATGCTACGTCCACCAGGTGAGCTTCCTCAACAGCGAAGGGCCTCTTTATAGCCCTAATAGTTACCTCTGTCCCATTGACATTCGCTTTGGCATATTGGTGGTATGTAGAAGGAACTAGCCCTTGGTTATGCATCCACACCCTCCCTATTAGCAGATGATAGGACGTTGCACTCTCTATTACATGGAACTTAAAATGGGAACTCATATTTCCCATCACGATCCCAACATTAACGTACCCAATGGATTTAGAAGATTGATTATCATACCCCGAAATTACCAGAGGCATGGGGACCAACCTTTCTTCCGGTATATTGGCTGCGTGGAAAGAGTTTACTGGCATGATGTTGATGGAAGATCCTCCATCCATAAGAGTCCTTGCGAAGCTAACTCCGTTGACACTGTCAGTCATATATAATGGCCTATTGTGAGGGAACCTTACAGCCCTATCTGCATCGCTGAAGGTTACCTCTGATAGAAACCTTCTCACCAACCTGGCCATGGGTCCCTTCCATATGAGTGAAGGGACTGCGTTCTTCCTCGTAATATCGAGTATTACCTGGGTTATCTCCAGCCTACGTTTCTTTGGTATCCCCACTTGGTCGAAGAACCAAGTGAACTTTGGGGACTTTGAAACTGCACGGTATTCTAGAACTAGATCTATTCCCTCCCCTTCAACACCGTACACATCCTCCATATCCTTGGCACTTGCCTCGTCATAAGATAACACAAAATTAGCCATTCCCCTCGTATAATCCTCCAGAGCCTCTTCGTACTCTTCTTGCTTCGCTATTGACTCTCTTTCCCCTCTCGCAGTCTCTTTATCATAGGCCACCACGATATTGCCCCCATGTGCTGGCAAGGGGTTGTTGTTGACGTTCAGTGGAGGGATTTGCATTGTCCCTACCTTCACATACTTATCAATGATTCTTCTCAGCGTAAAGCAGCTCTCAGTCGGATGCTAGATCCTCCGATGAACCTGGCAGTACTTTGGATCTGCCTTTGTTGCCTCATCGGGCTCCCCAGCGAGAACGTCCTTTGGCTCATAGACCGTTCCCCCTTGGACCATAGCATTGTAACAGCTGACAACCTCTTCCACTGTACAAGGCAATGGTGGTGGGTCCTCCCTGTCTCTTCCGAACTTCCTCTTATTGTTCTTCTTCGGTGCTTTGCCCCTATCTCCCCCTCAGTGTACCCTACCCGTGGGGGCTGAGACCTTCCCCCCACGGGTTACATCGGCTGCCTAAACATCATGGGCACCACCATCGGATTGGGCAGCACCACCAAGGAGATGTTCCTCGCTGCTTTTAAGAATGTCGCAAAAGTCCCCTTGAGCATCTCGTTGATAAGATGGCATATGTATTCAGAAAGCAACCCATCAGCGCAGATCTGTAATAACTTAGATTCTTTCACTTCCTCCCTCAAGTCAAGGGATCTTTCCCTAAACCTTTGAACACAGGCCACCACTTCTTACCCGGGTCTTTGCTTCTCCCTACCAAGTTGAGTCAAGGTGAATTCATCTTCTACCGAAAAGAACTTGTGGACAAACAATACATGCATCTCCTCTCACGTAGAAATGTGTTAGGAGTCAAATGGGAGTACCACGTGTATGCTTTATCGATTAGGGATTTGGAAAACTACCTCAACCTAAGTTTCTTATTATTGTAATGCGCTCCCAAGTGTTCAACAAAGCGCTTAATGTTCTCCTTCGGGTTCCCACCTTTCCCGGTATATTTTTCAAAGATAGGGGGAATATAGTCCTTTGGATATGGCTCATCGTTGTACTCCTGAGGATAAGGTGTTCGAAAGTCATCATAAACCGAAGCCACCTCGCCAGTAGATTGCGAATAAGCTTGCATAAACTTTAACATCTATGTTCTCATTTCCTCCATGGGCGATGCCACTGGAGCAACCAGCAACGGGGCCACGGGTTGAGTGCCCATTGAAACTGGAACGAACGTTACAGGTGGTGCCGTCGAAACTCCTGAGGTTCCCCCTTCTGGATTCACAACAGAGGTTACGCTTGCTGGGATCGTTCCCGCAACACTTGCAACTGGTGGGGCCGTTGAAGCTACCCCTGGTGTTGCGAAAACATTATCCTCCAATCCTCCCATCATAGTTGAAGCTACTGGAGTTTGTAACAACGCATAAAACTTGATCATGAGGAGCGCGACCTGAGTAGGTCCCAACCCCGCACTCATGGAAGGTTGTGTCACCCCCGAAATGCCCAACGTCACCGGAACTGGAGGTACCTCTACTCGACGAGCCCCATCCCTTAGGGCCTCTTGTTCTCTCGTGGCTTGTTCTTCATTATGTTGGATATAATCAAAATTGAGTCTTCGAGTAGCATTATCTTGCGCCATACTCCTTACTTAGAAGAATGCCTTCCTAGCAGAGTCGCCAAATGTAAGAGGGTACTTTAGATAAGATGGAGGTGTAACCCCTTTTGAAGTATGGTGATGATAAGTTAATTAGCTAAAACCTTGGACTAGTGATAGAACATGCAAACACAAACTCAATAAAGATAAGACTTAGTTTAAACTCACAAAATCTCTCGTGTATAACTTAGAAAAGATAGTAATGAACTTTGGAAGTAACTTAGCTAGAGGGAGAGAGAAGTAAGCACCCTAGATACACCTTGGTAGGCAGGTAGAAACACACCAAACACCCTCAAGAATCTCTGTTAAGCATTAAAAGCTTCGTAATAAATAATAATGGTGAGTGAGTAAACCCTCTGGTTTGCAATAACTCTCTCTTATCTGTATTCTCTCTAGCAATAACTCCTTAAACTCTCAAAAGATCTGTCTTTCCTCAAATGTGGTTGGGGTCCTTAAATAGCCCCCACACACCACCCCCGAGGCAACTCGGTCATTAAAGGCTATGAAAGACATCCCTCATACTTTATGTCACAACATTAAATACCTTATGTACTAGTTGTCTCCACGTCATAAACATTAAATGCCAAGATATGCCTTTTGCCTAACCACTGTGTGTCAGGGGGGGCTGTTGTCACAGAGGTGGCTCACCAACTGCCTGACAGCCCCAAATACCATGGTGGTTTACTCATGTATGGGTCTGAAATTTTTTAGCTGGCTAGTGACATCACCTACAGTAGATGTGATATTAAGTAGAGGGCTGTTTGGTTCATAACTCAATGCTCGATGGAACTCCAAGCTGCTCTGCCCGAGGTTCTTCAGTGTTTTACCAGGTGTATCTAAGATGGTCAGGACAAGCCCCAATGGTGCCTCACTTCTCAATCCTCCAAACCAAGTCCCTCTAAAATTTCCACGGTGAGGTAATTCGATAGAGCATGAAAGCTCTCCCAAGCCTTGCCAAGCCTGTTCTCTCATGAGTACCGTTTGACCTCACACTAAAACTCATTATTGTTCTCGTTTCATCATTACAACCGTTATAGTGTACAGTCAACATAAACAGAAATACAATATGACTAATATAACAAGCTAAAGTATGAGTTGCCACGCCAAGCTGCCTCGCTGAGTTGCCACGCTTAAGCTGCCTCGGTTGCTTAATCTCAAACACTGTTGCTATTTAGGGAATTATCCCTAATCGCAGGATTACCTTCAAACCCCCTCTATAATATTCTATGCTTCCTTAGACATAGTACACGTAATAATACGATGAAATTCGTTAGGTGTGACTGCACCAAAAATAGCACTCAAGGCTCGTGAATAAAAATTGGTCCATTTCATATCATCATTCATCCAAGCAATGATAAGTTTAAGACTTAAAACATCATTATTAGTCACAGTGGGTGGTGGACACCCTCTTTTACACACAAGCCAAACATTCTCGTTAATTTATTTCAAAGCCCATCACATTCGAACTTTCCAATACGCATAATTTAACCCATAAAAAATAAGAACCCTATTATAAAAATTATCTAAATAATCCCAATTTAAAGATCACATAGTAAATTAGTGTAACCTTCTCTTATACCAATTTGAAAATTCAGGGAGACATATGGATTCACTTATATATGAGGTCACACACAAAGATTCACTTTTTACCAAATTTTATCTTGATTTAGTTTAAAGTGAACATGCAAGATCGTGTAAAGACAAAATTGAAATCAATCAACAAACCAAATAGGAAGAAGAAGAAGAAGAAGAAGAAGAAGAAGAAGAAGAAGAAGAAGAAGAAGAAGAAGAAATAAAAGAAAAATCCCTTTCGGGTAAAATCTATGTTCAACTATGTTTAAGAATTTGACAGATTCGAATGAATTACAGACTACTTAGAGATCCACTAAGTATAACACACAAGAGACTTTGAATCTTCAACGAAAAATGATGTAGTTCACTTCTGCCTACAGCAAGAAGCTTTTGCCTTGGTATCCGCCGATCAACCTTTGGAATATGCAATTTCGATCTTTTTTAGCCGTAGAGCCTCGACTCCACAAATCAGTGGTAGAAAAAATCTCTACAAGAGTTTTAAACTCAAAATGTGTTCTTCTTGGCCTAGCAAAGATGATCAAAGATCCAAGGGGTTTGGATGAAAAAACTATAGAGTTTGATCACAAAAGAAACTCTAAAAAGGCTTGTAAGTAAATTCAAATTCGTATCTCTTTTTATAGGAAAAGTTGTTACAAGGAGATAGGAATAAAAGATTGCATCAAATTTGTTTAAAAAAATAAAAATAAGCATACTCATTCGAATGAACTGCCATCTCATTCGAATGAAGTACCTGATCTCGTTCGAACGGCTTCCAGTGATGTTCCAGAGCTGACCAAAAAGGAGATGTTTCATATCTCCTTCGATCGTGGGAACCTCATTCTAGCAACCTTTAAGAACTCATTCTAACATCATTTCAAGTCGTTCTAATGAACTTGCAAAAAAATTTAAAAATATATTTTGAAATATTTTGAAAACTTTTAAATGAAAACTCCTTTAGAAATCACCTTTGAACCTTTAAAGCTTTACCAAACCACCTCATAACTCTTTTCGGGTAAAGTTATGACAAACGATCTTAAATTTTTCAAATGTCTCCAATAATTCTTCTTTTTCAAGGCTTAATAATAGTCATGAAGGTGCTTTGGATAATAGGATAAGCCAAATAAAAATCAAATTGAGCAATTATAAATTTTTCTCTTACAGACCTTAAGATAGAGAGACAATTTGAATAACTAGCAGAACCAATCATCCTAAGGAAATAAAACTCCAACCAAGTGCTTATCATGGAAAATATCCTAGTTGGATGGACCCAATAATCAAGTATTTAAGGGAAGATGTATTACCCACAAACAAAAGAGAAGCCCATCACACTTGGATAAAAGCTTCCCAATTTTATTTATGCCCCAAAGGAAAGTTTTATAGAATATCCTTTATTAGGACATACTTACAATGTGTACATCATAGTGACGTCGATTAAGTCTTATACGAGTTGCATGAAGTAATTTGTAGAAGTCTCACTGGTTTAATATCTCTAGGATTTGAATTAAGAAGGTATATTAGTGTCTTTATATGCAGAAAGGCATCGCATCCTGTGTGAAAAAGTGCAAGAAATGCGAGATGTTCTCACCACTACTCTACCAGCCAGCTAACAACCTAAAATCTCTAACCATCCTGTGACCATTCGCTTAGTGGGGGTTAGATAATGTGGGACACTACCTATTACATACGAAAATAGGAAATACCTTATGGTCGGCACATATTATTTCACTAAATGGATTAATGGGGAGCCTATGGTGAACATAAGAGATGTTGATATGATCAGGCTTTTTGAAGGAACATCATAACCCGTGTTGGTGTACTAAGAACGCTCATTACCGATAAGAAAATAAAGTTTGAGAGAATCCCCTTCCAAGATTTATGAGATAACCATGATATTAAGGACTAATACAATTTAGTTGATTACCCTTAGAGAAATGGACAAGCAGAGGCCTCAAATAAAATTTTCCTCAACGAGATAAAGAAATTATCAAAAAACTTCAAAGGTCCATGGGTGGATGAACTCCCGCACATCCTCTAGCATACACTACACCAAAAATGCTAATCTGGCACGCTGTGGCAAGGAGATTCTGGCACGGTTTTAAGCAGTGCCAGAATTTGGCACGGTTTTAGCATAAACCGTCATGGTTTAAATGAGTGCCAAATTCTGGCACGGTGTAAAACCGTGCCAAATATGGGTACAGTTCATTAAAAAAATAATATCCTAAAATTTCAATCGGGGACCAAAACTTTCAAGGCGGGACATCAATCTGATCTTCTCTCTTCTCTCTAAGTCTCTCTCTCTCTCTCTCTCCACGCTACCAGGCGACCACGAACAACCATCATCTGCTTCCATCATCCACACTACCCGCCGCCTCCATCATCCACACTACCCGCCTACCAGTCGCCTCCATCATCCACACTACCCGCCGCCTACCCTCCGCCTCCATCAACGCTGCTTCGTCTACTACCATCCTCTGCTTCGTCTACTTCGTCTACTCATCCTCTGCCGCCTACTCATCCTCTGCTTTGTCTACTACCAGACGACCACGAACAACCATCACCCTCCGCTTCGTCCACGAATTGTCATCATGCTCTTCTTCTGGCCATCCACGAACTGCCATCGGAGTTAGGTCAGACCAACCTCCGAAGGTTTGGTTGAATATTTGGTTTGGTCATCTCCAAAATCTTCGACAATTTGGTTTGGTCATCAACATAGGTAATTTATGCATTCCATCTAATAAGAAATTTGAGATTGAAGATTTGGTCAATCTTCTTGAGTCTCACGATCCAACTTCACATCCAACTCTACATCCAGACATGGTTCAATAATTTTTCTTGTTTGATTTCATGAATATTGGTTGAAATTTAGTTTACCTACTATTTTTTTTATTGATAGTATCATTTTTTGTAGAGAACAATAAGTGGTTGCCATGGAGGTGTTTATCACATTGTTGTTGGTAGATTTTATGGAGGTAATGCCTTCGTTGGAGGTAATACCTTGCTTAGTAATGCTAAGAGCCTTGCATAAGATCAACACTAATCCCTTAATTACTAGCATGAAGTGTTGAATAAAATCAGTATTTCTAGAACATGAAGTAGTCATAGCTGTTTTAGGCTTGTTGAAAAATTTTATAGATTCAGTTGACTATTAAAAGTTCTTCTTCTTGAGCATCTTGGTCAGGGGCTTACTGATAAGGAAATATATCTTTTCAAAAAAATTCTATAAAAAAACGCTAATCCAAAGCATAACCTTAGAGCCTTAACTATCTTAGGCAAGGAGTAGTTCGTCATGGCATCAATTTTACTTTTGTCTTAGGCAAGGACCAGTTCCATATTATCTTTCTAAATAGATGAATTAATGTATTTTTCGAGTACTTCGATGAAACATATCTTCACTTGTAACAAATTTCATTGTTACTTAGGCTTTTCAATTGTGTGTTAGATTTAGAAATTATTTAGTTGATATACTTGTTGAATTCATACTCTAGTGAAGTATATCTGAAATGAAACATTGATTCTTATTCACTGTATTATATATTCTCAGGCCTAATTTTGCTATTTATTTTTGTCTTAGGATAGTATTGTGTATAATTCAAAGTGGTCATAATACGACAAGGGAAAAGATGACTGAGAGCCCGTGGTTTCAGCTCCGATGGATTTTGGTTCGTGTTTCCTTTATGTCTCCATAATAAATTTCTTTTACATACTAGATATTTTTGTATGTTACAATCTATTGAAAATGTTGTATGTTACATGTTTGATAAAATGCTAAAGAGAGATTACCTTGGTGCAATGTCCTGTTTGAGTTCTAGAATTATGTTTTGATTGAAGCTATTTGGCCTAGTTTTCATCTCGTGTTCCTCCCCTTTTGAAAATTGCTCTTCTTGTTCTATGTCTACAGCTAGCCACTAGGTTAATGCCCAAGCCTCTCGACAACTCCCACTGAGACTGCCCTCAGTTGAAAGTGGTGCATGGAGCACGTGCCCAGCAGCTAGCCTAACGATGTGAACTTCAAGCCACAAACAAGGCCCAGAGGTGATAGCAGCTTCAAAATCTCTTAGTTTCATTTAATATCCTAAGTTATTTTTTATGTTTTTTATTTTCCTTTTCAAGTGAATCAGTTTTTAAGAAATAATATGACAGTTGGTAGTTTGGCGACTTTTGGGGGTTATATAGTTTTTAGTTATTGAAAGGAAGATAATGTTTTGAAAATTACGTGCCATTTTTCATTAAACTCTTTGGGATGATGAACTTTCTTCAACAATGAGGAATCCAAAATGGGTAAAAGAACTCCAACTAATTGTGATAAAAACAGGGGTAAAAAGAAGAAATAAAAGTTTAGTAGTAGATAATGAGGTATTTTTCTATTAATGAGGAATTGAATAGGGGGAAATGGAATTTTATCTTATACGGATAAGAATATAGAAAAAGAAAATAAGCACACAAGTCTTATGGTAGTAATTTAAGAATGTATTGTATTAAAGTTTTAGAGTTCTTAGTCTCTTTCCGGTGAAAACTCCAGAACTTTTAGAGTTCTTAGTCTCGGTTTGAGAGTATGACGATAATTTGCAAAAATAACACTTAGACTTGAAAACAAGCTGTTAAAGTGTGAAAACCTAAACCAGTCCCTAAACGACCCCGTAGGAGGCACGAACACCTCGTACGGGACCATTGTAACTTGTAGGAACTAACCGTGTAGTCCCGGGTCTCCCGGTTTGAGAGTATGACGATAATTTGCAAAAATCACACTTAGACTTGAAAACAGGCCGTTAAGGGGTGAAAACCCAAACTAGCCCCGAAACGACCCTGTAGGAGGCACGAACACCTCGCACGGGACCAAAGTAACTTATAGGAACTGACCGCGTAGTCCCGGGGTCTCTCGGTTTGAGAGTATGACGATAATTTGCAAAAATCACACTTAGACTTGAAAACAGGCCGTTAAGGGGTGAAAACCCGAACCAGCCCCCAAACGACCCTGTAAGAGGCACGAACACCTCGCACGGGACCAATGTAACTCGTAGGAACTGACCGCGTAGTCTCGGGAATCTCGGTTTGAGAGTATGTCGATAATTTGCAAAAATCACACTTAGCCTTGAAAACAGGCCGTTAAGGGGTGAAAACCAAAACCAGCCCCCAAACGACCTCGTAGGAGGCACGAACACCTCGCACGGGACCAATGTAACTCGTAGGAACTGACCGCGTAGTCCCGGGTCTCCTGGTTTCAGAGTATGACGATAATTCGCAAAAATCACACTTAGACTTGAAAACAGGCCGTTAAGGGGTGAAAACCCGAACCAGCCCCCAAACGACCCCGTAGGAGGCACGAACACCTCGCACGGGACCAATGTAACTTGTAGGAACTGACCGCGTAGTCCCGGGAGTCCCGGTTTAAGAGTATGACGATAATTTGTAAAAATCACACTTAGACTTGAAAACAGGCCGTTAAGGGGTGAAAACCCGAACCAGCCCCCAAACGACCCCGTAAGAAGCATGAACACCACGCACGGGACCAATGTAACTCGTAGGAACTGACCGCGTAGTCCCGGGTCTCCCGGTTTGAGAGTATGTCGATAATTTGCAAAAATCACACTTAGACTTGAAAACAGGTCGTTAAGGGGTGAAAACCCGAACCAGCCCCCAAACGACCCCGTAGGAGGCACGAACACCTCGCACGGGACCAATGTAACTTATAGGAACTGACCGCGTAGTCGCGGGACTCCCGGTTTGAGAATATGACGATAATTTGCAAAAATCACACTTAGACTTGAAAACAGGTCGTTAAGGGATGAAAACCCGAATCAGCCCCCAAACGATTCCGTAAGAGGCACGAACAGCTTGCACGGGACCAATGTAACTTGTAGGAACTGACCGCGTAGTCCCGGGAGTCCCGGTTTAAGAGTATGACGATAATTTGCAAAAATCACACTTAGACTTGAAAACAGGCCGTTAAGGGGTGAAAACCCGAACCAACCCCCAAATGACCCCGTAGGAGGCACGAACACCTCGCACGGGACCAATGTAACTCGTAGGAACTGACCGCGTAGTCCCGGGTCTCCTCGTTTCAGAGTATGACGATAATTCGCAAAAATCACACTTAGACTTGAAAACAGGCCGTTAAGGGGTGAAAACCCGAACCAGCCCCCAAACGACCCCGTAGGAGGCACGAACACCTCGCACGGGACCAATGTAACTCGTAGGAACTGACCGCGTAGTCCCGGGTCTCCCGGTTTGAGAGTATGACGATAATTTGCAAAAATCACACTTAGACTTGAAAACAGGCCGTTAAGGGGTGAAAACCCGAACCAGCCCCCAAACGACCCCGTAAGAAGCATGAACACCTCGCACGTGACGAATGTAACTCGTAGGAACTGACCGCGTAGTCCCGGGTCTCCCGGTTTGAGAGTATGACGATAATTTGCAAAAATCACACTTAGACTTGAAAACAGGTCGTTAAGGGGTGAAAACCCGAACCAGCCCCCAAACGACCCCGTAGGAGGCACGAACACCTCGCACGGGACCAATGTAACTTATAGGAACTGACCGCGTAGTCCCAGGACTCCCGGTTTGAGAATATGATGATAATTTGCAAAAATCACACTTAGACTTGAAAACAGGCCGTTAAGGGGTGAAAACCCGAACTAGCCCCCAAACGACCCCGTAGGAGGCACAAACACCTCGCACGGGATCAATGTAACTTGTAGGAAATGACCGCGTAGTCGTATATGCAATTTTTCTTCTTGTATATGCAATTTTTTTGCTTGAATATTTTTTTAAAAATGACTTAGTTACTAATATTGTATCTTTTTTGTGTCTTATTTTTTTTGTAGGATGACATTCAATCGTTAGCTTTTTTCCACTTGGAACGCACGAAGAAGTCAATGCTTTACAACAGGGGGATTGTGTATTTAGTGTCGTTAATATTCAGGATTCTATTTTTTGTGTTATGGCCGAGCAGGCTTCCGTAGTTTTATGGTTTATTTTTATGGTCGTGCTGGCTATAGTAGTTTTATTGTTGACTTTTATGGCCGTGCGGGCTTTATATGGGCAGATTTTATGTTAGAAGGTTTTGGAATGCTCAAAAAATAGAGGAAACTTGTGACACCCCGACTAATTAAATACCGGGTAGCTACTCCTTTATTAAATCAATAGAAAATGTCAAGTTGGTTCAGTTAATAGCATCACTGTCGAAAACATTTTAAAGATTACTAACCACCTAGTATTTAAAAAGTAAGTTGCCAAATTTTAAGTTAAGTCTGATTAACATGCAATAAAAGAATAAAGAAAAACAACATGAATCCATTCACCATAACGAAGTAATGAAATAACCAACAATAGTAATAAGTCTGGAGGAAAACTCCTCGCAAGAATCCCACAACTGAAAATAATAAGACAAGTCTGAAATCTGAATTAAGTACATGCCCGAAGTCTGAATAACTGAAATAAATGAAATGCCTTTAAAAGAAATGGGCGACATGCCCTACAACTGATAAATACTGAGTATAGAGTCAAGATGGATGAAGCGTCTATAATCAATGTCCTGTAACTTCCACAAACCGCTACAGCTCGTCACCTGAATGAGGATCCTAAGCGTGGTGTCCTTGTGGCTGGGCACCTAAAAATGGTTTTTACAAAAAGATAGATTTGAAAGCAAACGGGTCAGAGCCCGAATGTGGAGAGTATTTTAAAAACATCAAGTGCTTTAATAATAATTAAAACAATAAATGCGAGATACATGTTAGGACGTGCTCTCACATGAAATACTCACCTCTCGTCTAACTGTGCACTCTTAACGTTCCTGTACCCATTCATGTGTTTTCATATAACTATCTAATTCCAATAAGTTTCTAACACTTCTACTCGGTTCACGTTTAATTTCCAACCTTAGCAATTTAATAGAGAGTTCTACTTAAATTCTCGGATTCCCAATTATTAACAAAACCATTTATTGATATCTGTCCCCTTTTTATCTTTTCATAATGTTACAATAACCATACTCACAATTAAACATAACAATTTCCTTTTTCCTTTAACCGTATTTTATTCACATCATATATATATAATACAAGCTCCGCGAGGCTAAGCTACGGTGCACACATACTCTGCTATCCATCCCGGTACATCACGTACATAAGGATTACAAATTCCGAATCTCTCAGGAATTGTTGGAATAAACACCACACACATAAATGGAGGCGAACATAATTCAACATATCCATGGTCAAGTACATACCTACGCTCCATAGTCAGCGGGCTTATTAACTCACAAATAAGTCGTTCTCCTTGAACTATGTCCTCTAGGTACCAAACTAAACCCGGGCACACAAGGATTAGAAGGCGCTAAGCGAACGTAAACCTCCCTTGATAGCAAGTATGGTAGGTATGTCATACACATAAAAATCATATACTAAGCATTCACACATCTTAGATATCTCAACATTAATAAAGGTATACTCTACATCCTTATGCCATTATTCCAATTTTATATAGTTTAAGTCTCTCGATAATATAAAGGTTGAATCTTCGACACGTCTCACGTCGTAGTCTCTTATACTGAAACTCTATCTCAATTAGACTATAAAGTTCCTATTATTCCCACGTATAACATCTTTATTCCTAAGGTCCTTACTTCTGCCACAAACCTCATTTCATCAAATTATTCAAATTTGCACTATTAACCCAAATATTATCTCACTTGTCGAATTTCATTAAATTAGAATAACTCCTCAAATTGGATTCTAATTAAGGTCCAAGTTTCATAATCATGCCTACTGGTCTTCCTTAAGTTTACGGGTATTCGTAAGGTCACCAATAATATTATTCAAGGGTTACCACCATTAAAATTTAAAATAGGGAAAACTTTACTCATTCTGGGAAGGTCGATCGATCGACCTTGACCTTCGATCGATCGATGGTGGTCGATCGATCGACTGATGAATGTCGATCGATCGATTGCACCAGGTATGGTTACGGACTGCTTCGTTTTGCAGTTTTCAAATCAACCCAAAACATACTTTTAATGCATGAATCTCTAATATAACGTTATAGCATCATCATATAACCATCCTACAACATTAATAACGTTCTAAAACCAATAATTCATCATTCAAGGGCTTTGTATGGATCAAATCTTCATCAGGAATTCCAGATTACTATTTCTTTCAAGAACATTAATAAACTTCTTCAAAAATCCGTTTTTAAATCATCAAGGGTCATAATTCTGAGTTCATAATTCGTCCATATTGTTACTACATGCAGTCCCTAACATAATTCATAGTTTTAAACTTCCAATTCATGGGTCTATATCATCTTCCAAGATAAATTCGATAATTCCTAAACATGGAAAAGCATAGCTTTGAATCAATTGTAATTAAACCACTTGCCTTAATCTTTCTCTGAATTTGATGTTGAATTTGAAGGTTGAATCTGTCCTCTATCTCTCTTTCTGCAGAATTCTTTCCTTTCTCTCTCTCTCTACAAGTTCTTCCCAAGGATGATGACAATGGAGGTGTGTTTGGTTTTTGGTAAGTTGGGACTATATTTCAACTTCTCCCGTAGCCCATTAAGTCTCTTAGTGTAGTTAGTGGGTTTAGTGGGTTAAAGAAGAAGTCAGATTTCTATTCTAATTTTCGTCACTTTTAATTCCTAAAAATACAAAATTACCAAAATACCCTTTATGATGCCGGTATGGCCTAAAAATACCCCGGGACCCAAACTAAACTCCCGGCTAGTGTTTTCTGACTATCTCGACCCTTCCGGATGCGTTGGCGCACTCAAAATGAACATACGGGTGATAAAAATAAAATTCACTTTTTAATTCAAATAATTATATTCCTGACGCGACTGTCACGTCCCAACAAAGTTTCCCAAATTACCGTATTACAATCTCGCGACAATTTCAATATTTCCAATATTCATATATTGCCAAGTATACACATTATAATCAAATACTAACTCACATCTCGTTAATATTTTTATCCGGATTATTTTCCAATTAATACACATTTAATTCAATTAATCCCCAAAAATAAATATCATGAAAATACGGGGTATTACAAAACTCTGCCCAATTTTTTTTTATATGAGAACTATTAACTCTTGTAATTTTTTGAAGTTATTGTCGACTTTTATGGTCATGTGTTGGTTTATATTGGTATTATCTCTTGTAATTTTTTGAAGTTTGTATGCACATTAGTTTATCAACAACCTGCTATATTCATAATTTGTGAATTTTCTTGATTTTGTTTTTGCAAATAATAAATATTTTTCCTACCGAATTTGGAATTTGCAGATTTTCCAGATTTGGTTCCTATTTTTTTTTTTTAATCAACTGAAAAATCAGGCACGGTTTTAAACCGTGCCAAAACCGTGCCAATGCATAAAAATGAGAACGCTTATAAAACAATTTGGCACGCTTTATAACCGTGCCAAAAGCGTTCCAGAAAATAGATAATTTGGCACGGTTTTGGCGTGTGCCAAAAGCGTGCCAGATTTAACATCTGGGACTGTTTAAAAGCGTGCCAAAAGCGTGCCAGATTAAAAAACTGGCACAGTTTAAAAGCGTGCCAGATTGGAAAATCTGGCACGATTTTAAACCGCGCCAGAAAATCTGGCACGCCTGATTCTGGCACGGTTTTGAACCGTGCCAGATTGCGTCTGGCACGGTTTTAAATCGTGCCAGTTTCCTGTTTTTGGTGTAGTGATACTGAATGACTCTAAGGAGCTCAACCAAGGAAAAAACCTTCACCCTAGCCTATGGAATGGAAGCCATAATCCCGCTAAAGTTGTGGTTGTCGACCATGAGAATGATAATAGCCTAAACGATGAGATAATCAACGCATAACTTGATATGGAAGACGAAAGGAAGGAGGAAGATCTGGTTAGATAAAAGGCCTACCAGCAGTAGTTGGGAAGGCAATATAATAAGGGTGCACATTCGAGGAAGTTTCAGGTCAGAGACTACGTCCTAAGAAAGATCATCGACAATGCGATGAAACTATTAGAATGGAAATTAGGCTGCAAGTAGGAAGGGCCATTCATCAACAGAGACGACCTCCAAGGATCCTATCACTTGGAAATAATGGAAATTAGGGAGATATCTCGAGATTGTAATGCATCCAACCTTAAAATATTTTATTTTTAAGCCCTATTTCAGCTTTTAGTCAAACTTCTAGTTTATTAAAAAATCTTAGCATTTGGTACTTAATTTTTTTATATTTTATTCAATTCAGCTAGCATTGATTGTTTCAAATGATAGGCGAATGTTACATCAAATTATCTTTTTATCCGACCAAACTATTATTTTGATACTTTAGTGATTTGATCACACATAGTAGGCCATGTGCATTCTTGCCCAAAAATAGTACTAGGCCTAAAGTAGAGTGATATAACACCTCATAAAAAGTAAGACCAATAAGTACATACTAGGAAAAATTAAAAGGGGATGCCAATACAAATTTAAAGAAAAAAAGACTCCATTTATTTCAAAAAAAATATATAATTATAGAGCTACTTATAATAAGCCATTTATAAAATGACTACTTATCATCTCTAAGGATCAATGGATGGACCAACTCTAGATGGTGGGTGAGCAGTTGTCAGGTTGCGATGAGGCATATCATCATCATTATTGTGGATGGTGAGAAAGTACTCGATCAATGAAAAAAAAACTATGTCGAATGGCACCCACGAGTCCTCAATCAAAAAATAGAGGAAGTCTCGAGGAATCTGAGGATTGCTAGGTGTTTAGCCAGTAATATTCATAGGCTAGGTTATTTTCTTCATTTAGGTGATTGAAGCATTCAACAAGCCTTCATCATAACCACCATTCCAAATTTCTCGAGGCTTCTTTCTAATATTATATCTCAGCCTCATGATCCTCGAATTCACTCCTCTTTTGATTGCCTTATCTTGCTGGAATGTTTTGCCTGCCTTGCCGAGATCCTGCCTCAGTCCAACATTCTTATTTTGGGGTATACCAACAATAGTCCTCACCTCTTCCAGCTCGACCTAGAAACTCACAACCATCCTTGTATGGTTACCATAACGGCCCATCATCTTGTAAAGTGCTTGATAAACAGCCCAAAAGGCTATCCAATCTCGATCAGAAGCCTCAGCCCTAAGCACAATGTCCAAATCATTATCTTAGACCAAGGGAATAAGGGCCATGCAATAATCAGGCTGCATAAATTAATAAAGTTGATTTATTAATTTAAAGAAAAAATACAACACAAGCTATACATAATAAAAATATGACGTCTATAGCTGAGCAAGAAACATCAAAAGAAAAAAGTTCCATTTCATTTAAAGATATTATCAGACAATCAACTCAATTGGATAAAGGACAATGATATTCAAAATAACACAAGACCCTAGAAAACACTAAATTGTATAAGTATTTTCCTTGGGATCTTTTGAAACCTCCACCTGGTCGACAATTAATTATTTACCTTCTTCCGTATCTAAGTTAAGAGGAGATCTAGGTTTGTTCTCGGCAAATATCTCAGAGTCAACAACAACTCCAACCTTCATTAAGGCCACATTCCAATATTTTTTTTAAAAAGGCTTTCTATACAATGCCTAATATCTTCTTAGCATTAGCAAAGGCCTTTTCTAAGACTTTGTCAAAAGTTCCATTGTTTTCTTCCAATGCTACTATAAGATTTTGGGAAAACTCTTATTTTCCTTCTCCCAGATCTCCACCTTAACTTCAAGTGGATAAATTCCATGTCTTTGGCCTTCAATTAGACCTCACCCTCAGGCACTTTGACCTTAGCAACATCAAAGAACTTTTAGGCCTTGATGATGCTGAAATTAGCACCACCAGGTAAGGTGTTTTCAAGCTCAATATAAGAATAGCAATGGCAGCACAGTTATATAAAGAGATAAGAGACTGAGATGGGGATAAGAGGAGAGGGCACCGGTATATAAGTGGTTCAGCCAATTTGGCCTACGTCCACTGTGAGTGTGTGTGAGTAATATCACTGAATGAAGGCACTAATGGCCATGGATACAACCTCTCAAGCTTTCTCTCTCTACTGTATATCTAGACAGAGTCTTTGCTAGGGTTTAATATCTGGGATCCTTCTGCAAGGTAGGGGATGACCCCTATATATAGTACCTAAGGGGTGTAATGTACCCCCCATGCATGTAATGAGCATGTGTGTAGTAGCCTCACCAATGTGGGAGTGCCATCTGTCACTGTCACATGTAAGGAATGATGATGATATATTCTCCCCACGTGTGGAGAATAATCTTGTTACAACTGATTTGTGTCAACGTGCCCTTATCCAAATGTCAACAGATGCTCGGCTGCCATATTGGTACATGACCTCGGCCTGGGAGAGGCCGAACTGTAAAGGCTCGATAAACGTCTTCCGAGATGTGCCATAGGGAGTCTCGGCCTGATCTCAGCCGAGACATTATGCTGGGGTCGGCCCCAGCCGAGGTTGGACTGGTTCCATGTTGAAGGTTACCAAGGCTTCTTGTCACCTCGTCCTACACTCGGCCGAGGTTTCCATACCCAGGTATATGAGAATGTTGTTGATGCCTGTGATGCGCGTAGTGTCCATTGGAAATGTAGGTGGAAGTGTCGGCCTGGGCTGACCTTACTAAGGCCGAGGGTTGATATCGTGGGCCCATGGCTTATCCAGGATCGATCAATATCTCGGCAATCACCTTGGCCGAGATTGGTGTCTCTGGGCCGAGGTTACACTTGGGGCATATCATGCCTCAATCAAGGCAACCCAAGGTCACACACTTCTTTTTTCAAATCATCATTTCGATCAAGCAGGTAGACGAACTCCATGCCAAACTGCCGAGCAAATAAAAATGATAATTAAAGTTAGAATCATTCATGGAAATCAAAATTATTACAAGTCATAAAAAGGCAATTAAGCACTTATAAGAGATATCCTTGGCGATGTGTATGGTTAACCTCTCAAAGGTTAGGCTCATAACCAAATATTGGTTGCTAAGGAGACAAGATCCCATTAAAAGACCAAGATCCAGCTCAGGTTACTTGGAAACTATTCCCTCGACAAGGGCCTCCTTCTTGCCAAGGATATCTACCGAATTAGAGGTCGATAGGTGGACAACAATGTTGTTTGTTGGATTGTTCTTTTTAGTAGGGTAGGGTTGTATATTTTTGAAGAGTCCCCCATAATAAAGGGGTTAGGTGGACCTCCAACGTACTTCCATTTAAATGGATGGGATGTGGAAGAGATTGGGTAAACTGCATCCCCCATCGAGTTGGGAATATCCTCCGATGAGCCATATCGTCGTCAAGCAAAGTAGGGATGAAGGCTAGAATAATGGAAATGCCAACGAACTCAAATGAGCCTAAATTGCTAGCAGTAGAAGGATTGTTTTCAACAAACCTTTCTGGGATGTATGGGTCCCTGTCTACTGGTTACGCAATAAAAGAAGTTATTGAAAAACTATAAGAGATAAGGAGGTCAGTTAGCCTAGGGTGATCTGGGTCCCTAAGTCCTTGTCTGATTGATCAGGCCTTCTTTAATGTAAAGAAATTGACGTCTTCTGGCTTAGGATCTTTCTTCTTCTGAGAAACTACTCAATAAAAGATAAAGTGTCATAACAATGTAGGAAATATAAATATTATAGGACATAACGTGGTAAATTAATTTGAACTATAAATGTAAAGCTATTTCATGTCTCCTTCTAAAGCATTTGAAGCCATTATAGGGTTCACCACCCTCTGGTATCGGCAAATGTTCCCATTTCTTGAGCACAAAACCATCGACCTAGTATTACTTATTGGAATTTGGAAGGTTGACAACCAGGTGCCTTTAGACATTCCTTGCCTTAAGTTAATAAACCTTTTCAGAGGTTATTACCCACATATAGCAGTAATGAATTTCTAGGATCCCTAGATGGGTCCAAAAATTTTTGTTCAAATGGTTGACATCATTGAAAATTCTCCAAGTGTTAGGCAAACACTGAGCAAAAACTACATTGAAATACTCATATAAATTCTTGAAAAGATGGTTTACGAAGAATATGACCCCAGTCTTAGCCACAAACTGAGAGAAGATCTGATGGCCGCCGTCTATATGGTAGTAGCCCATGGGGACAAAATCTAACTCAATAGTCGCCCATAGAGGGATGTAACATAATTTAAAAGCTTTAATGGTGTTTTCTTTGATAACATACACCATTTTTATAGTAAATTAAAACTAAAAATGGGTAAGAATATAAAATATAAATCTCTAAAGCCCTAAAGAAAATAGAGAAATTTCAAAGATAAAAGGAAGAAGAAGACTTACAAGTGATGGAATAAAATAGGGTTCTGAAGCTCTTGAAGACAAGTGAAAAATGAATCCCAAATAATGTAAAAGGGAGTTTTAGAGGCTTATAAGGAGTTCAAACACACAATCTCGTCATTAGTCATGCACGCCCCCAAATAACGGTTGACACGCACTCGCTATTTTAGCTTAGAGCATTTAAATGACCAGCATACCCCTCTGACAAGTGGATAAAAAGACCAATGTGCCCCCAAAACTTAACAGACAAAAAGACTCTTCATTATCGAGTAAAATTACTTCCAATCCTTACGACCACAACACAAGTGGACAACTCTAGCCATCTGTGAGCACACTACGGACTCTTTTATAAATCATGACAAACATCTGTGACCTCAACCAATTACTGAGCTTTGGGACGATTGAAAGGGAAATAATTCACCACGCATGAAAGGGCAGTACGTACCTTATTGATCCGATCAAAATCCCTCATCCATGAAGATAGCGATTGTTAGTGATAACTGACCTGTGAGAATCACGGGAATCAATATGGCTGATCAAGATGGGGATAAATACCACAGTGATCGTTTTCCCTAGAATTTGATTATCTCTTCTTACAAATGTAAACATACCCCTAAGGAAAACAAGATTGTAGTCATAGCATTGGAGCCCTACTAACAAAAATGAAGATCCTCTCATGGACGTAGTCACATTATCGAACCACTTTTATCTTGTTGTTGTGTGTGAGTATATGTATGATTTATTTATTTTGTTTGGTTTATCTGTGTTAAATCATAACCCGTAGAATTTTACCACCTATAATGTAATATACCGTGCAAAGTATAAATCTCAATAGGTATATATGCACTTAACAATAAAATAATGAAATTTTATTGAACATTCTAGAAGATGTTGGGATTAACATTATAAAAACTTTGTTGCTCTGGTATCTGATTAATCATGTTCTAGAAAATAAAAATAAAGGACTGGATCTCAAGCACAGATCTCGGGATCGAATTATATTACCCTTGTTAATCTCGTAGGTGATCCAATAATAAGGCAATAAATTGATAACGATGATGATGATGATCTTGCTTCCCTTCTAAAGTCTCCCAAAACCTTTCTAGAATCTACCAAAAGCCCCAAATGTTCTAGTATATGGTCAGTCTAAAGAAGGTTTTGTGTGGGGCACTCTTGGAGATGAATGCTTATTGTTTTGAGTGAGATGTGACAATCTCCCCCCCCCCCCCCCCGTCACCCACCTCACAGAAACATGAATAGTACTTTTTCTCTCTCTCTTTCGAACCCTTAAGATTTGTTATGTATCTTAAACCTTATCTTACACTAATATAAAGAGGCATAAGTGGATAGCTTTGGCTAAACTGGGTTTCTAGAGAGTATGGGTCTACTACTTAGGTAAATGGACTATACTAGGGACCTAAGAATAAATAATTAAATTGAATTCCAAATAAGTACTCAGAAATCCTAAATTATATCCCCATAATTTATTTGATTTATCCATTTAATCAGATTTAATTTCACTAAATAATCACGACTGCACTCCAATTTAAGTATCACAAAATTATTCGAATGATGAGGTATTATTTGTAAAGTTTCTATGGTACAAAATATGAATTCCAGCGTTAAGCATACAATACCTGTTCGGTCAAAGAAATTTTAATCAACTTTTTATTCATTCCTTAATCTCATGCTTAACTTATTTGATATTCTAGAAAATATACAAATCCACTAGCCATGTTTACTGGGAGAATTAAAACTTATAATACTACCAAGGGGGTATCATAATCCAAGATCTTTCTTGTATGTGAATTCATCTGAATTATGATCTCAGACATACTTACAGAATGATTGACCAACTTCGAGAGATTTAGATGCAATAAATTTGAACCGCACCCATAAAAATCAAAACAATAATTGTGCAAGCATTTCAATCCTGATAGCCCTCAAGATTAAGAACATATGCACCCTTTACAAACCTTTAAGATTGTGCAAGTCTAATCTAGTCAGCACCTAAACTTGAATCTCACCCATGGTCCTATTCAAAAAATTCCTTATGTACTAGTCACAATACTCTCTGAACTATCAAACAAGTTCCTGAACCATCATACATGTTCCCGTAGTTAAGATAGACTAATAAGGTTACACTCTCACCTTTACCAATAGAATGATAACTCCTTATCTACGTTGTGAACTATCCGATGACATTGTCTATTGGAGACATTTTAAAACTATATTAATCGTTAAAAATATAAGGTTGTGGATACAAGCATGATTTAAAAGTTCTATGGTGGTGTATTATCTTTGCAGTTGGTGGTTTACTTTATTATTTTGCCTAATTCGTGTGGAATCCTAATTTTTGTACTTTATATTATTAACCATATTATTTAACATATGCTCATAAAATTTTATTGGCATTGATTTTTTTTTTGTATTTACTAAATATATTGTGGGGCCAAGAACTGTACCGGCATATGATCGGCCATGTGCACCTATGATTAATGGATACTCCAAGTCAATAAAGAACTATTAAATGATATCACTTGTGATGGATGATTATGATCATGGATAAGTTCAGACTATTAACGGGGCTTAGGAGCCTCCTAAGTCGCCTTATAAAAGTAAAGTTGCCCCTCATGAATGGGGCATGCATCATTGCAACGTCGAGCAGTACTACAACTCTGACAACCTGAGTTATTGAGTAATAAAAAAAAGCCCTAGCACCCCGTGGACATAGGCACATTTCTGAGCCACATACATCTTGTGTTGTGTGTGAGATCTCATTATTTTCTATTATTATTATTCTTGTTTGGATTGTGTGCATTGAATATCACTACATGTATGAAAATACCACTTATAATTAGCGTCGTTTATGGGAACAATCTTATTTCTTTGCCACTAACTCATTTTCTGTGATGTCTCACTCACACAACCAAGACCACCAAAATTTCGATGACTAGGAGGGTCATCACTAGTATAGCTATGGAGACAAGGAGGGTTAACATCTCAACTATGACAGTTATGATGACCAAAAGGATCGTCAGTCTTCTCCCTTGCCCAGAGGATCAGTTCATAGATTGGTGACTATCACCAGCCTCCTGACATGCGTAATTATCCACCGAAGGAGAGAAAAAATGAAAGTAATGAGCCTAAATGATTTAACCAGATCTAAAGGCTCAATAATAACTATGAAAAGCGCTTTTGAGATGAAGGGATTCTACTAGACATCAAGAAGAGTAGAATGTTATGCTCCAATCACTCCTGAAGAAGTTAGAGAGATAGTCCTAGAGGTAGAAGCGCAAGCGTGGCTGTAGGTTGCACACTCCTAGTCCTTTGATGCGAGCACCCAATGATAAAAGGAATCTCATCCTCACGAGAAGTCGCATGGAATGACATACCGCTCTGATGAGTGATAGGGAGAGAAAGATCTCTATGACTTTATCAAAAGATAGACGGATATAATCCCTACCGATTAAGGAGAGTGGACAACCAAAGAACTAGATAAAAAAGCCTTGGTTATCCAGATAGCAGTTTGAACCTCCCAAGAAGTTTGTTGCTTTGCGATTCAAAAATTATAATGGGAATATGAATCCCACTGATCTTGTCAAATAGTATCATCAGGCAGTGACACAATAGAATACCAATGAGGATTTAGTGTGCTGAATATTTCCCTCCAGTCTTTGAGATATTTCTTAGAAGTGGTTTGAAAATTTTCCATACATGTCGATCATCCATTTTAAGCATCTCACCAAGGCCTTTACGACCAGATTTATCTCTAGTAAAACCCATCTTAAATGGATGGATTCGTTTCTTACTTTGAAAAAAAATCCTCAGGAAACACTCTAGGAGAATGGTAGAAGGTAGTAGGAAGTATACAATAAAGTGGAAGATTGCACCAAGTAGGTTGTGGAGGCTTCTTTAAAGATTGGGATTCCAAAAAGCTCTGTGCTTCATTAGTCTCTCACCAAAAGGGAGGCCATCACTATTAACGACCTCATGTAAATGATTGTAAAGTATGCCAAATTTGAAGATACACCAGATGGAGTTGTGCAGGAGGGTGATCAGAAAAAATAGTCCAAAATGGGGACAAAGAAGGAACGAGCAAGAGAGGAGGGAAAAGTCAAAAAGGAAAATAAAAGGGGACTGAGAAGGCATTTAAGGCCATTAGTCAAAAGCATTTCAAATGGATCGAGAAGATGATAAACGATCCCAAGAAGAGGGACATGAAAATGAGATGTGCATATCAAAAGGATTACGACCATAAAACTAAAAATTGCAACGCCATAAAATCCCATCTTGAGAAACTGGCCTAGGTCGATCACCTCAATGAGAAGAAGGAAGGTTGAGCACAATATATGCACGATTAGAGACCAGATAACCTACTAGATAAAGATTGGGCTCATGAGTTATTAGTAATTCATGGGGCATTAAGACCAAGTCAGATCAAGGTAAAGACCCTTAGGATGGAAGTCAAGAAGTTCATAGTAGTAATTGAGGCATTTTGGATCAACCCAACTAAGACCATTGCGGGGGAACATCGATGACCTAATGAGATTGATTATTCTAAGCAAGTAGTATTGACCGATAAGGATTTAGTTATACTAAGAATTCCCCAATATGATGCTCTGGTAATTACTCTCAGGGTTGCTAATTGGGATGTAGACAAGCTATTAGTGGATCAATGGAGTTCCTTAGAGATGATGTACTTCAAAACGTTTAACAAACTAAATCTACGAGCAAAAGATCTGCAAAAATGATTGTACCCCTAGTCAGATTTGTAAGAAAGATAACCTTGCCTCTTGGGAAAGTGGTTCTCCCAATTTGAGCATGAGGGATCTCCAAACTCATTGATTTCCTCATAGTGGATATAAATTCCCCTATAACATTGTACATGGTAGGAGTGGTTGCTTGTGATGAGGGTAGTACCTTCCACCAACCATCAGAAGTTGAAACACATTAGTGAGAAGGAGATAATAAAGATAAAGGGGAACTATGATCTAGCTTACTAATACTTTATAGTTTCCACTCGACCAAAATAGGAGAAGAAGAAAGAAAAATTTATGGAACTAACAGAAGGCTTTGTGCCCTCCAAGTCGTAATTATAATATGGGCGACCTGATGTTGAGAAAACCATGGTTTCCCCTGTCGATGATGTCATGGAGCCTCTACAGGAGGTGGTATTTTATAGCAACTAACATTAAAAGAATTTCTTGATCGGTAGCACACTCACTAGAGAAGAGAGGTAAGAAAAGGTTTCTTTCCTTAAAAGAAATCAGGTTATTTTCTCCAGGTAGCTGTATGATATGCTTGGAATTAACCCAGATATTATATGTTATAGGCTCCATATGGACTCGTTACATCTGCTAGCGACCTAAAAGGCACAAAAAATTACCCCCCCAAAAGCTAGGGAATTAGAGAGGAAGTGTAAAAACTTTTGGAGGCACAATCCATGAAGGAAATTCAATTCCCCAAAAGGCTATCAAATCTTATGATCGTGAAGAAGAGCAATAGCAAGTGAAAAGTATGTATAGACTTAACAAATCTAGATAAGGTGTGCCTAAAGGATATTGTTACTTTTCCTAAGATAGACCAGTTGGTTCATGCGATTTCCAGCCACTAACGAATGAGATTCCTCGATGCTTTCTCAGGGTACCACCAGATACACTTATTCGACCTCGACCAAGAAAAGACTTTTTTCATCACCACGTTAGGATTGTTCTGCTATAGGGTGATGTCATTCTAATTAAAGAACTTTGGGGAAACCTATCAGAGATGTGTGACTAAGATCCTCAAGCAACGGTTGGGAGATTCAATGGAGGTCTATATAAATGACATGCTTGTGAGGAGAAGAAAGAAGGAATATCACCTTGCAGACCTAAAGAGAAATTTTGGCGTTCTTTGCTACTATAGAATGAGGTTGAATTAAATTAAATGATACTTTGGGGGTACAGTCGAGAACATTACTCGGATACTTGATTAGTCAAAGGGGGATTGAGGTGAACACTGACCAGATCGAAGAAATAAGAAAGGTGTAACCTCTAAGCATTGTGCACGAGGTGCAAAAGCTGACTGGCATTCTCATCACACTCAATAGGTTCAAATCAAGATCTTTAGAGAAATGATGAAATTTCTTCCAGATATTTAGTAAATAAAGGAAAGAGATATTAAATAATGATTGTGCCCAAACACTCGAAGAAGTAATGAAGTATTTGAGCCGACCACCGTTACTAACAATCCCTGAGGAGGAGGGATCCTTATACGTGTACATGGTAGTGTTAAGTCATGCAGTTAGCTTGGCTTGGGTTTGTGAGAAGATAAGGAGTCAGGCACACATCTATTATGCGAGTAAAAACTTTCTCAAAGTTGAGAAGAGATATCTCCCACTAGAAAATCTGAAAATCTTGCATACGCGCTGGTAATAAACTCTCGCAAGTTAAATCATTACTTTTAGGAACAAAGATCATTGTCTTGACCTCCTTCCCTCTGAAATAAGTACTCTGGAAGGCCGATATGTAAGGAAGGATATCCACATGGTCAGTGGAGTTAGGGAATTTGATAATCAGTCTTATCCTAGGACAACAATCAAGGGGCAGGTCCTGGATGACTTCATCGTTGAATTCTTCAGTGATCAAGCACCGGTGGAGGCTAGCATCAAAAGTATAGAGAATATTCATCAACAATGGAAGAGGGGAAAAGGTGGACCCTTTATGTTGATGGAGCCTAGAATTCCAAGGGGCCAGGAGTGCGAATCGTGTTGGTATCCTCGGAGAAAACTATTATCTAGCGGGCATCACACTTGGGATTTGAAACCTCCAATAATGATGAAGAGTATGAAATATAATGTCCCCACCCGAATTTGGGTTATCATTGGGTCAACCCGCACCCGAGTCAAGGTGTTAAGGGGGAAAGGGGAAAGTTTAATTTTTAATTTAAGAAAATTCTTTAATTTTCACCATTTTACAAGGAACGAAAGTAATTATAGAGGTTTTAATTTAAGAAATAGGTTTCAACTTTAAGTAATTAAGTTAATTATAAATATTTATTTAGAAAAATTCCATTAAATCCAACAATGCTAATAATAGCCATAAAACTCTTGTATTATTACAACACAAGGCCCAAGGCCCGAATAAAAGATTGTTTAAAGTGTCATAAATTCAAATGTCCTAATTTTTTTTTGAAAAATGCCATGGTAGAGCTCTAATGATGACTAGTACCCTATGGAGCCTTACCAACATCCTTGCCAACGTACCTACCGGACGTACCTGGGGGGTGGGAGTATTAATACATGAAAGTAAGGGGTGAGCAAAGTGCTCAGAAGGTTGGGGAGTACTAAGCAATACATATTTATATAAAAATACTATACTTATAACGTTTATTTTAGCAATTTTGAAAATATAATCATTTAACTAGTATGAATGCAATTACCATGCAATGCAACCCAAGATATGTGCTTGTACCCACACTTGTCAATTTTACACCAACTTTTCACATAATTGGAGACCATTTAATTATATTTATTCACTAGCCTCTATTTTACTATTTCCATTAGGTTACCTTTCTTACATGTCATAAGCACAACCTTGTTTATTTACATTTCGTTATCAACATTACCTTTTTCTCAAAATTTATCAAATAATTTCGCATTTTAACGGGCTGTTCACCGCTGACTATGCTACATTATGCTTTAATCGGTAATTTTGGTTCTTTCATCCTAGGGCTCCAGGACATTCTTAATTATTTCCCGGTTACATCCGAGTCCATATTAATATGTTTTAACATTTTATCAAATGTCCACATTATTCCACCATTATATCATTCTTACGGTTCACATTTATGTTTTACACTGTTTTCATGCCACATTATTCGTTTCATCCGTTTTTCACAAAATTACCATTTTGTCTGTTATTTTGCCAACACGTTGTGAAAAACATATTTCCATCATTATAACATAAAAAAATCCTCATTTTATATCCAAAGACCATACTTTATCATTTTACTCTAAGAAAGTCCCATTTCTTCATATTTCTTTATCAAGAAATACATTCAATATTATGAATGCCATTTTTACCAAAATGTCCATTTAAGCCTTATAATCATATGTTGTCTTAAACATCATTTTTTTTCATTTTATCAACACTTTACAACATATTTAGGGGCTGAATTTTCCAACTATCATGTTATATATCCTTTACTAACATACTACACGATTATACTAAAGTGGGGATGGATTTCATTCTAGAAATCCCATAAACATGAGTCTAAACATAAAATTAACATGAAATCATATTTCAAGATTAAAATGATACTTGTTCCACAAAAACCCATTTAAGTTTGTTTTCTTTAAAACTTTCATTTTTCATTAGAAAACTTTCAATGAACATACTAGAAAATAACTTTGCAAGATTATCTACATTCTAGCATATATCCTAACATATAGCTTAGGTTTCTTTATTAAAAGACATAGTGAAGAAAACCCTACCTTGAGTTTGAATTTGGAAAAACTAAGAAATGATGACTTGAATGCTCCTAAACTTCAAGAAAGCTCCTAGAAACTCCAAAAGCTCTAAGAAATACACCAACTTATCTTAAAAGATCCAAAAACAATTATTTAACCCAACTTCTCCTTTGGCCAAGGCTTGAGATGGGTCTTACAAGCTTGAAAATTGTTTAAAAATGCTTGGAATGGAGGTATAAACCTTGGGGATGGAGGAGGAAGGCTGAAAATTGAGGGAGGGATCTTGAAAATAGGGAGAGAGAGCATACAAATTTGATGGAGGGGTGTTGGAATGACCTCCCTCAACACTCACTCTCTCTCTCTCTCTCTCTCTCTCTCTCTCTCTCTCTCTCTCTCTCTATATATATATATATATATATATATATATATATATATATATATATATATCCCTATCTTTATTATATATGCCCTAAAACCCCTAGACTTTAACCCTTGGTCCATGAAAACACCTCTACCCCATTTAATGTTCTCCATTGGAAGGTTGATAGACCAGCTCATCCAAGGGTCCACATTGCGAAAGCACAAAAATTCTATAGATTTTCTGATTTTTCTGCAGGCTCGTTCGAACTAGACTAGACTTCATTTGAAGGACATCACATCTCATTCTAACGAAAATCTAACGAGGCTGGAAATGCGAACATGTATTTCTTGTTCAAAGGTCGTTAGAAGAGTTATTCGAATAACCCAGGCTTTCTCATTCAAACAACCAAGCACTTCGTTCGAACGACCTGAAAAAATGTTCTTATATAAATTTTTGTACATTCAATTCCATTTTAAATTGCAAAGTAGACAAACAACCATTATATTAAGTCCATGACTAATAGGCATACAAATTATAGAGGAAGGAGGTACAATCTCGGGCACGGGCGTCACATTCTCCCCTCCTTAGGAAATTTTATCCCCGAAATTAACACAACTAAGATAGACTAAGAGTTTTGGGTGTTTCTCACGCATCTCCGACTCGTAATCCCAAGCCACGCCTTCTACACCTTGGAACTCCCAAAGGACCTTCACTAATGGGATGACTTTGTTGTGCAAGACTCAATCCTCGCTGTCCAAGATGGACACGGGTCCCATAGGAAACGTAGCGTCTTCCTCCAACTCGATGTGGTTCTAATTGATGACATGCTAAGGATTAGGGGCATACTTATTCAACATAGATACGTGGAACACATAATGAACGTGGGACAACTGAGGAGGTAATGCCAAGAAATACGATACTTCGCCGATCCGTTACACGATCTTAAAGGGACTAATATACTGATGGAAAAGCTTCCTCTTTTGGCCAAACTGCTGATTGTCGATTCTCTCCCTAACCTTGAATAATACATGATCACCCACCTTAAATTCTAGAGGTATCTGTCGATTATTAGAATAATTCTTTTATCAACTCTGAGCCATCACGAGTCTTTTTTGAATCACCTAAACTCTATCGATCATTTCCCTGATCATGTTTGAGTGCGTGAGATGTTTCTCACGTACTTTGTCCCGATAAATTATAGAGCATCATAGCCTCACATAAAGAGATTTATAGGGAGCCATACCAATGTTGGCTTAATAACAAATGTTGAAAGGAAATTCAACCAGATGCAAGTTCTCCACCCAACTAACCTAGAAATCAAGTGTATAATCCCTCAACATATCTTCCAGAATCTGAATGGTCCGTTCTGACTGCCATCTATCTCGGGATGGTAAGATGTAAACATATTAAAATTGGTACCCAATTCTTATTGAATCTTTCCCCAGAACCAAGGCACAAATCGGGGATCCCTATCCGATGCCATCGAGAGTGAGATGAAAATAGACTATTTCTTGAACATACAACCTTGCCAACTTAGCCATGCTATCCGTGATCATAATCGACAAAAGTGCACTAACTTCATAAGGCGATCCTTTATAACCCAGACTGCATTATGACCACGTTTAGACTATACTAAGGCTGCAACAAAGTTTATTGTAATGTGCTCCAACTTCTATTCCTCTACTGGTAGTGGTTGCAATAACTTTATTGGCTTCCCGTGCTCTGCCTTAATGTGCTGGCATATATAGCACTTTGACACATAAATTTCCATATTTCTCTTCATAACGGACTAGTAAAAATCTATGCATATGTCCTTATACATCTTAGTAGCATCGGGATATATGCTGAAATGTGAGTGATGGTCCTCCACCATCACCTCGTAATGAAGTTCATCGATGACCAGAACAATCAATATTCCTTTATGTCGCACACCCCCATTCTTATCCACGGTTAGAGTGTTGAACATTTCACCACTGTAGATGCGATCACGGTAATGTGCGAACTCGGGATTACAAGACTGAGCTTCTAACACCTTCTACTGAATGAGTGGTATAGCCACTACTCCCTAAAGATATGCCCTATCGCAACCCTGCTGGACATTTAAATCTAACTTCTATAACTCGCTGAAAATATTTGCTCGATAACATTTCATCGCCGCTAGTGTAAGCCTAGACTTCTGACTACGAGCATTTGTCACCACATTAGCCTTGTCGGGATGATACTCTAAGAAAAATTCATAGTCTTCCATCAACTTAATCTATATCCTCCAATGAAGATTTAGATCGCGCTGAGTAAAAATGTACCGTAGGCTCTTGTGATCCATATACATATCAAATCGTTCACCGTATAGGTAGTATCTCCAAATATTTAACGCAAACACCACCACATCTAACTCCAAGTCGTGAGTTAGGTAGATCCTATCATGAACCTTTAATTGACGGGATGCATAAGCGATCCCCTGACCATTATGCATTAACACTGAGCCGAGCCCTGGTCCAGAAGCATCAATGTTCACAGTATAACCCTTGCCTAATTCTGGAACCATAAGAATAGGCGTCTAAGTCAACCTAACCTTCAACTCCTAAAAATTTGTCACAATCCTCTAACCACTCGAATCGAACATCCTTTCGCATTAATAGAGTGAGAGGTAATACAACCCCTAAGAAATCTTGCACAAACCTCTTATAGTAACCGACCAAACCAAAAAAACTGCGTACTACTATAACTTTCTTCGGCTTATCCCAACTCAAAATGGCCTCGACCTTGGATGGATCAATGAAAATGCCCTCATCAAAAATTAGATGGCCAAAACTTTTCTTTGTTCATCCAAAACTCGCACTTGCCAAATTTGGCGAATAATTGATTATCTCTAAGCATTTGCACCGTCGTGTGAACGTGCTCCTCATGGTCCAAATCCAAATCTGAGTAAACCAAAATATCATCCACAAAGACCACCATAAATTGACCTAAATACGAACAATAGATACGATTCATCAAATCCATGAACGTTACCGGAGCATTCGTTAAACCGAAGGGCATCACTAAGAAATCATAATTCCCATATCATGTCCTAAACGATATCTTAGGAATGTCTTCCTCTTTGACACGTAACTGATGGTACCCAGACTGGAGGTCAATCTATGAAAACCTTCCCAACCCATGCATCTCGTCAAACAAATTTTAGATACGGACATAGGGAAATTATTCTTCATAGTCACCCTATTCAGGTGCCTATAGTCGATATAAATCCATAAGGATTTGTCCTTCTTTTTGGCAAAGATGATTAGGGCTCCCCAAGGGAATACACTGGGACGAATGAAACATTTGTTGGAAATTACTCCAATTAAACCTTTAACTCCTGGAATTACATTGGATCCATCCTATGAGGTGGTATAGAGATAGGTGAGATACCCTAATGCACCTTATAGCAAAGTTCACCTCCTTGTTTAGGGGTAAACTAGGAAGATCATCGAGGAACACATTGAGAAACTCCCGCGCCACTGGGTAATCCAATAACATTCGATCAGGCTCCTCCTGAGACACCATACTATTTAACCAACTGAAATACCGCTTCTGCTCTCACATGGTAGAAAGCTTGCAAGGATAACCCATGTCTTTCTTGATATTGAAACAATGGCGAGATCCGTCTAGGAGATACACAGAGACACTATACCGATGACATTCGATGGTAGCATCAAAGCATAACAACCAATCCATATCGAGGATTACCTCGAACCCAACCATGTCCATGAGAATCAAGTCATACTCCATAACATAATATCTAGCTATGACTATGCAACTGCAACAGACCCTATCAAGAACTATATCGACGTTGACCGAAAGTCCTATGAACATAGGAGGGTAAAATTGATCTACCTCTAAACCCAAGATGAATGTTAAAGAACTTGAGATAAATGAATGTGATGAACCTGAATAGAATAATGTCTTTACCCAAGTGATGAACAATACAATCATACCTTCCATAACCAATGGATCGCCGTAAGGAGCTTCAAACTAAGACGTGGCATAAGCCTGTCCAGGGTTGAACCTACTACTCTAACCACTGGGCACCTGACCTTGCCATGACTACTCTAAACTTGATTGGAATGTGAACCGTCCACACTCTTCCTCATTGGCTGACGACACCCTTAAGAAAACTCATATTGCTGGGTGGGGCCCATGTAACTGGAACTCCTGCTATGTATATAATTGACAGTTTGCTAAGTGTCCTACTAGTTACCATAAGCTCTTTGTGGGAACTCCCTCTTAAAATGTCCTGGGGACCCACACATAAAACACATTATTTTGGTAAGGGATATAAGGCTTTGATCACTGGTACACTGGGAAAGAAATGAACCAACACCCATAGAGGCCTTAAGCTTTCTAAATAATCCTCGAGCAGTGCTCCTAAACTTTTTGTTGTTAGTGCCTTGAGACCCACTCTTCTCCCGCTTCTTTTCCAAAATAGCCCTACCTTCCTCTACCTCAAGCTCAATCCTAATGGCCTTGTTAACTGCGGCCCTGAAGTTTGGCCATGAAGTTTGGTGGATCCTAACTAACCATAATCAGTCGAATGCTAAGGTTAAGGCCCTTTAAAAATTACCTCATCTTCTCAACCTCATCCATATGAACGACGTCCACATACTTGGAAAGTCTATCAAACATGACTTGGTACTAATTGATGGACATATTAACTTGGATCAAATGAAATAACTCATCCTTCTTGACATTTTTGAATGCCTGATGGAAGTATCAGTCTAAAAATGCAACCTTAAAACCCTCACAGTCTACGATCTCCATCACACTAACAAGGTAGGCACTCCACCAGCACTGAGCTTGCTCTATGAGATGAAAGGTTGCTATCTTGACCTTGTTCCTAGATGTCACATCAAGGATATCCATAACCCTAGTGACCTCGCCCAACCACTCCTATGCAGCATCGGGTCTAGCTGCCCCGTTCAAGGTCGGTGGCTTAAGCCTCCTGAACTCCTTCATAATAGAGGTTGGACTGGTGATTTCAACCATCCCACTGCGATTGGCTCTCTTATGCTAAAAGAGGGAGTTAGCAAGCTGACGCACGACCTATTCTATGTACCTGAGCTCACTATTCCCATTTCACTAGCACCATCGCGATGTGTAGTCATCTACGCAAGAAAGAAGAGTTCAATACAACAACGATAACGAAAATGAAAGAAAAAGTGAAAACTATAACAGAACGCATTAGGAAACGTACTAAGAAAACGTAAAACACTTTATCTCACATGAGGAACCTAATGCTCTGACACCATTTGTAAGGCTCCAAGTACGATTTGGGCTACCATTGGGTTAACTCGCACCTGAATCAAGGTGTTAAGGGGGAAGGGGAAAAGTCCAATTTTTAAATTAAGAAACCCCTTTAATTTGCACCATTTTACAAGGAATGAAAAGTAATTAGACAAATTTTAATTCAAGAAATAGGTTGTCGCTTTAAGTAATTAAGTTAATTAGCAAGATTTATTTAGGAACATTCCATTAAATCCAACAGTGCTAATAATAAGGGAAATAAGCCATAAGACTTTTGTATTATTACAACACATGGCCCAAGGGCCGAATAAAAGATTGTCTAAAATGCTATAAATTCAAATGTCCCCAAACTTACCAACGTCCCTCCCGGAGGTACTTGGGGGGTGGAGGTTTTAAAACATAAAGTAAGGGGTGAGCAAAGCGCTCATCAAGATGGGGAGTACTAAACAATACATTTTTATACGAAAAGACTATACTTATAACGGTTATTTTTGAAATTCCAAAAACGTTATCATTTAACGAGTATGAATACAATTAACATGCAATGCAACCCGATCTATGTGCTCGTACCCTCACTTATCCATTTTACACCAACTTTTCACATAATTAAATACTATTTAATCATCTTTATTCACTAGCCTCCATTTTACTATTTCCATTAGGTTACTTTCCTTAAATTTTCTAAGCACAACCTTATTTATTTACATTTCCATCATTTTGTTATCAACATGTTCCTTTTCTCGAAATTTACCAATAATCGCGTACTTTAACGAGCCCCTCGTCGTTAGCTACGCTACCATATGCTCTAGCCAGTGACTTTGGATCTTTCATCCTAGGGCTTCGGGCCCTTCTTAATTCTTTCCTGGATGTATCCGAGTCCATATTAATGTTTTTTAACATTTTATCAAATGTCCACATTATTCCACCATTATATCATTCTTACGGTTCACATTTACATTCGCACCGTTTTCATGCCACTTTATTCGTTTCATCTATTTTTCACAAAAATGGCCGATAAGGCCAAATGACGAAGTCCAACCACTAGGACTCTCTATTTTACTAAAATTACCATTTTACACTTTATTTTGTCAGCCCATTGTGAAAAAAATACCCCCATCATTATTACATCAAAAATCCTCATTTTATGTTCATACACCTTACTTTATAATTTTACTCCAAGAAAGTCCCATTTCTTCATATCTCTTTATCTAAAAATATATTTAATATTATGATGGCCAATTTTACCAAAATGTCCATTTAACCCTTATAATCATATCTTGTCTTAAACATCATTTTTCCTCATTTTATCAACACTTTACAACATATTTGGGGGCTGAATTTTCCAACTTCCTTATTTCATCTTGAGATCCATTTTAATCTTCAATTATCATGTTTATATGTCCTCTACTAACATACTACAAGATTTTACACATGTGAGGATGGATTTCAACCTAAAAATTCCATAAATACGAGTCTAAACTTGATATTAACATGAAATCATATTTTATGTGCATATTCATCCTATTTCAAGATTAAAATGATACTTGTCCCTCAACAACCTATTAAAGTTTAGTTTTCTTTAAAACTTGCATTTTTCATAAGAAAACGTTAAATATACATACTAGAATATAACTTTGCAAGATTGTCTACATTCTAGCATGCCTCCTAACATGTAGCTTAGGTTATAATCTTAAAAACATAGTAAGAAAAACCTTACCTTGAGTTTGAAGAGGAGAAACTAAGAAATGATGACTTGAATGCTCCTAAACTCAAAAAAAGCTCTTAGTAACTTCAAAACTTCCAAGAAATACACCTTCTTCTCTAAAAAGTTCCTAAAATAATTCTTCAACGCAACTTTTCCTTTGGACAAGCCTTGAAATGGGTCTTACAAGCTTGAAATGGCTAGAACAGTGCTTGGAATGGAGGTATAAACCTTGGGGATGGTGGATGAAGGCTGGAAATTGAAGGAGGGGCCTTGAAAATAGGGGAGATGGCATAAAAATTTGATGGATGAGTGTCATAATGACACCCTCACCCCCCACCCCCCCCACCCCCCAAAAACACACACAAACTCTCTCTCTCTCTCTCTCTTATATATACCCCAAAACCCCTAGCCTTTAACCCTTTGTCCATCAAAATACCTCTTCCCCATTTGATCTGATCCATTAGGAGCTTGTCAGATTAACCCGTCCAAGGGTCCACATCACGACAACAGAAAAATTCGACAGATTTTCTAATTTTTTTACAGGCTCATTCGAACGAGACTAGACTTCATTCGAATGACATCGCATCTCGCTCGTATGGGGTTTCAACGAAAATCTAATGAGGTTGTAAATGCGAACATGTATTTCTCATTTGAAGGTCATTAGAAGAGCTATTCGAACGACCAAACACTTCATTTGAATGACCCCAAATTCTTTCTTATAGAAATTTCAAGCCATTCAATTCTATTTTAAATTGCACAAAGGCCACGAGAATAGTTCAAAATAGACAACCATTCATTATATTAAGTTCATGGACAATAGTCATACAAATTAAGTGGTAAGTTTGTAATGACCTGACTCGAATTTATGAGTTAACCATGGGTCAACCCGGTCCGACCCAAACATTAAGTGTTAAATGCAATGAGACAACGTAAATAATGTTGCTAGTTCAGTTTTACTTAATTAACATTTCACTTGCTTAGCATGCGATTCCAATTTATATCAAGCTACGTGTGGGACCCATGGGAAACATCCCCGGAATCCAGGCATTCAGAGCTACTAACGTAAAATAAAAGGATACTTACCTATATAACGCTCTCAAAATATAAAATCGTGTACAACCTTCCATAACAAAGGAAAGAGAATGAATTGAATGCCATGTGAAAAATACAACAATGCAACATTGAATCGAACGGTAGAAAAGAGACTATATAATGTACCACTTACTTGCATATGCAAATATCGCGTATACATATACATATACATACTAATTCATGAAATTCCTTTATTCCAAAATGTTACTTGATTTGATTAAATCACACTACTCTTATGAAAGATCCCTTTTACTTGACTTAAAAAATAGTTCCCAACTTGACGGACCCGGTTAAATATTGAAACAAAATAGCGTTTATTTACGAAAAACACTTTATTTACCAAAATTTTCCATTTACTCACGTCAAATCCACTTTAGCATATTTTTTAAAACCACCTTTAAATAAAATACATGCACTCTCGGTGATAGAAAGTACTTGTTTTCCTTTTGAAAATTGTTCACAACACACACTTGTGTTAATTATGGGTTAAAACCATCTTAACTACCCATTAGCCACCTCACTTTAGCATTCCATTCACTTCATATGGACATTAGTCAATTTCTCATATTTCTTGTCCACATTATCTTTTTAACCGGAACATTTACCAATATCATTACATGTTAGGTTATCTTTTTTTATATTCTTATCACAACCAATTGCGTTATCATGTTCCACTTTTTTCATTATCTTTTTCTTGAAATTTACAGCATAATCGTGTACTTTAACAGGCTCCATACTGTCGGCTATGTCACCATATTCTCTGGCCAGTGATTTGGGTCTTTCACCCTAAGGCTTCGGGCCCTTCTTAATTTTTTCAAGTTCTTTTGAGTTTCTTTTATCATGTGTTTTAATACTTTTTCGTGTCCACATTATTCCATTCTTACCGATTATTCTACCCTTAACGGCTGAAGCCAAACCCCAGTGACTACACCCCATATTTGTGTTACACTTTAGAAAATCACCATTTCATGTCCTTTACACATCTATGTTGATTTCATCCCGAAAATCACTTCCTTTAGAGATCATTTACTGTAACACCTTTTTTAACATTTTTATTTCATAAAAATATTCTACTTTATGTAAAATTACTATTTTACCTATTTGTTTCCAAACTTTCATTTTTTCTCACTTTTCACAAGTGTTATTTTTTCGAAACATCATCAAGTTACACATACTAGCGTCTTAAATTTTTGTAGCTCATTAATACTTCTCTAGCACCTTAGGGTAACACACTTTGCAGGTTGGAAGTCTCTTTGTTTTATTACTTTCTTTATCAAATAAATCATTTGGCATTTTGAAGACTATTTAATAAGAAAAACACCATTCTTTCTTCATTAACACATTTAGTCTTGAAAACATACACTTATTACATTTTTTACACTTATTAACACACTTTTAGGCGCTGAAATTTATATTTTCTTTATTTTATGTTAAAACTCATTAAACCTTTACTAAACGTGTTCATATGTTCATTGTTAAATTACTACAAGTTTATATACACGGGAAGAGGGATTTTAAGTCCAAAAATCTGATAAAATGGGTTTAACACGTGATTTATCCAAGAAATTTCATAATGCTTGAGAAAACATTCTTTTCAAGACTAAAAGATATTTTTGTTCTTCAAAACTTGAATAAATGTCTAACATCGCAAAAATACCATTTTTTCTACAAGAAAACTTTAAGAATTTGTTCATAAAATACCTCAATAAGATAAATATTATTTTAAAACAATTTATTTCATAAAATGTTTAACACTATGTTTTCCTGAAAATATATCATTCTCTCAAAATTTTGAAACCATTTCATATAAATCATGAGAAAATACTCTTATACAAAATACATGCATTCTACTCTTAAAACTCTATGTACAAGACCAAATACTAATGAAATGGAGTTCTCAAACTTCAATAGTATAGTTTTCCACCTCAATAAAGCTCTAAAAATGGATGGAAAAGGAAGAAGATAATGAAAACCTCCCATCTCCTAAGGTGGCCTTAAAGAGGTTTGCCAAGTTCCACTATCTTTCTCCTTGAAAGCTCCATAAAAACCCCCTTCAGACTCCATAATTTCTTCTTGATTTGCTATCCAAAAATCTCCCAATTCATCAATCAATTCCTTGCCCAACAAATGGTTTTGATGGTTTTTATACTCTTAAATGTGGTAGAATATAAAGTTAATAAAATGGTTTAGGGTGGGGAATGGTGGTTCTAGGGTGGTGGATGGTGGTTGAGTGGTGGTGAGGCTCTAAGAGCTAGAGAGAGAGAGGGGGGGGGGGGGAATCTGATTGGATTTCTAAAAAATATGCCAAAACCCTTATCATATACTCCAAAAAAATCCAAGGGTTGATTTCCAAAAATGCCCCAAATCTCCTCCCACGAATTGATCTGTTTCCCTGGGATCTTAACAGTTCAAATGATCCAAGGGTCATTTGATGATATCAAGTTAATGGTCGAGTTCAAAGGAATCGAATCGTGTAGTCTTTGTTGCGGTCATCCAATTTGTTATAAATAGGTGATGCAACCTTCTGAGGGAAACTGGATATTAGTGTCATGATTGGGCATGATACTCGCTTATCCTAAGATGACTAGTGTAGAAAGTGTTGTACTTGATTTTGATGAGTACTAAGAACTGAATCAGAGACTTAGATTGATGATGTCATGTTAAGAACTTGAAAATAGTACCCTGAATGGGATCTCGAAGTATGATTAAGGTAGTGTAAGTTAGAATAACCCTAGTAGGGAAAGGATTAATTCTTGGCATGTCTTGCCAGATTTATACGGATTAAGAGGTGTAGAACTGTGTGGTTCTCGTTATTTTTATAGTGCTAATGACAATCGGTGTGGCCGTCAAGTAGATTCAATTTGGGTAGAATTTGGAGATAGGCACGGTGACGGCCTTGTGTTATTGGAGTTTATAATAAGGTGAGTTTTTCATCTAGTTGGGCATTGCCTAAGGAGACATTTAGTATACAATCACTGCATAATAAAGTAACTAGTAACCTGGGTGTGTTAGGTTGGTTACGAAGTCACGTTGACTGGATAAAGGATAAGGTCGGTGTTGACAAAGGTGTTTGGCATTCATTAACCAAAGTGGTTCGTACTTGTTAAGGATGAAATGAGGAAGATTTATTTCTAGGAGGGAAGTACAGCATTTGACTTCCCAAAGGACAATTGTTCGTGCTCTACATTCTTCTCGAAACGATGAATGGTTCATGATTCGATTCGTTACAATTAGTGACTCGAGACAGGGTATATAGCTAGACTAGGATCTAATGAGGACGTCTAGGAGGAGTTGTAAATTTCAAGTGTACTGCATAGGTTCTACTTTTATAAACTATAGTCCATTGCGCACAAATATGATTCTCTCGGGATGGTTATCCATACATTATGATCCGTTATGTTCTTTCAGTCCCAATAGTCGAGGATTGTATTCCTCGATTGTGATAGCCTAGGATTATATCATGTTGACGGTTCAGTTATGGCACAAGGAATAGGTCCTGGCTGACTTCATCGCTGAATTCTTCAGCGATCAGGCATCAATGGATGCTAGCATCGAAAGTAAAGAGAATATTCATCATACGATGGAAGAGAGGGAAAGGTGGACCCTTTATGTTAATCGAGCCTCTAATTTTAAAGGTCAAGGAGTGGGGATAGTGCTGGTATCCTCAGAGAAAATTATTATCGAGTAGGAAATGCCCTTGGGATTTGAAGCCTGCAACAATGAGGCAGAGCATGAAACGTTGATCGGAGGTTTAAAAAAGGAACTATCCATGGGAACCAATCACCTTGACATGATTTATAACTCAAGGTTAGTACCAAATAAGACATATGAAGACTACAACGCTAGGTATCCATACATGGATATATATCTTGATGAGACCCAACACCTAGTCTCTTAGTTTAATCACGTACAAGCATAAAAGTTCTCGAGAGAGAATAATAGTTATGTAAATGCCTTAGCCATAAATGCGTCGGCTATAATGAGAGATATGAAGCAAATGATTCAGATGGAGTATCTCTATAAACCAATCATTATCAAGGGGAAGTTAATCAGGCAGGTTATGGCCATCCGTAGGGCCCCAAGTTGGATGGATCTGATAGTTCTTTGCCTGATGATAAGAAATATAAACATAAGATCTTGGTAAAGTTTGCTTGGTTTTGTTTATCACCAGACGAGAAGCATTATCGATGCACTTCCTTAGGACCGTACTTGTAATGTATTCACCCAGATGACATCGACTAGACCCTCTTCGAGGTGCAAAATAGAATATGTGAAAGCCACATCAGGGGAATATCACTAGCATTTGGGGATATGAAATAAGGGTACTGGTGGTCATACATATAGCAAGATGATGTTGCCTACGTTCAAAAGTGAAAAAACTGCTAACTCTTCTCACATTTAGTGCATCTTCTCACTAGCGACCTTAAGTCCCTCGCAGTCCCTTGGCCTTTTGTGAAATGGGGATCGAACATTATCAACCCACTACCACTTTCATCTGGTAACAGGAAGTTCCTTTTGGTCGGCATATACTATTTCTCCAAATGGGTGGAAGTCGAACCACTGACAAACATCTGAGATATCGACATGACTAAATTCAACTGGAGAAACATCATAACACAATTTGGTATTCTTTAAATCATTATTATGGACAACGAGACTCAGTTTAAAAGCATTTTATTTCAAAGCTTATGTGATGAACATAATATTAGGCACTACTATAGTTTAGTGGCTTATCCTAGAGCAATGGACAAGCAAAAGTATCCAAAAAAATTTCCTCGATAGGATAAGGAAGAGGTTAAAAAAATCAAAAGGTGCATGGCTCAACCATCTCCCCCACATTCTCTGGGCATATCGAACTATGCTCAGGAGATCAATGTGGGAAACACCCTTCACCTTAGCTTATGGGATGGAAGTCGTCATTCTACTGAAAACAAGTCTACTGACCATGAAGTCATCCCTAGTTGACTAAGTTCTCAACAACAAAGTGATTAGAGCATAATTTAACCTAGATGACGAAAAGAGAGAGTTAAACTTTATAAATCTTGCCTTATATCAGCAAAAGTTGGCCAAGAAATATAACACTGGGTTAATAAGAGGAGCTTTAAGTTCGTGGACTACGTGTTAAGGAAGATTATAGGTAATACAAGGAAACCTGTGGATAAAAAACTTTGGCCTAACTGGGAACGTCCATTTAAAGTTATCCGAGACGACTTGTAGGAAGCCTATAATTTAGAAATAATAGAGGGAAAGAAAGTTAGCAGATCTTGGAACGTAACCAACCTTAAGAAGTTTTACTTTTGACCTTAAATTTATTTTAGTTTAAAATTATTTTTCAGACATTCTTTTAGATTTTTGCACATATTTCATTACGTCAAAATTGATCTCTTTGCATTGTTCAAAGTGGTAGACAATGTGTATTTAAAAAAGAAGATCGATTAGTCAAATGGATTGTGTTTTGCATATTATCTATCACCTTTATGTTTATCATATTTTAAATGTCTTCATCAAGACTGACTGACTGGTCGACCAAAGACCACCATTTGGTCCTCGAGCATGTACACTTTTATTTTAAATACCTTCTTTTAAGATCGATTAACTAATAGACCAAACACCATCACTGATTGAAATAGCAACATATAAACTGATTGGTCGGTTGACAAAGACAAAAAATACTTAAAAAAATTTAATGATCAACAAAACATGAAACAATTTCTCATAGCCAATGAAAGGCCTACAGGAAAACCCAGGCACCCATGACCAACTATGTCAAAAAAATCCTAATCGATAGGTGTACACGAACAAGTGTATTTTTATTTTTTTGGCTCTAGGCCTAAGTTTTGATGTGACGACATCACTTAAAAGGTAAGATCATGGACAACACAATGTAAAGGAAAGAAAATGTGAAATTTGAATTAATACTTAAAGTTATTATAAGGAAATTAAAAAGGCTAATAATTTACAATGAAGAAGTAAATCTAGCTAGATCAGTTGTGCGACCAGAGCAATGCATCATTTAAAGGTCCAACTCAAGTAGGCGGAACATCTAGCACAGAAGACCTGACAGTTTCAGTCAAATTTCTAATTCTTGATGGCCCTCCAGGGATCACCCTGTTGACCAAGTGTGGAGGTCGATAAAGCCTATTATAGCCATTAAACCCATAGTCTCCCATATATTTCCCTATCAAACTGATAAAAATAGCATTCGTTAGGATCTACGAAGCAGCAAGCCTGTAAGGAGGATTCTGATAATCAGTGCAATCGGGATCATACCAATAACATATATCAAAATCCTTGGTTACCTTCGCAACCTCCAAAGCATTGATCCAGCCATTCTTATAGGTAATATTTCGAGCATCATTTAAAGAAGAATCCTAATTGAGAATAGCCTCATCGTAGCCATCCATACACACTTAAAGAGGTTGTTATGCAATTAGAATATGAGGTGATCAAGATTCTTAGACAGGCTCTTAATGGTTACCTCCTTATCATGCAAATAATTTTTAGTCTTCTCTAGCTCATTCCTCAACTGACCGCTCTCCTTCTCCAGATCATCTCTAAGTTGGCCATTCTCTTATTCAAAGAAGGAAGTTTCTTCTCTAGATTGCTTGTTTGGTTGGGACTTGTTGGCCCTCCAAATCTCAGATCTCAAATCATTATTCTCCTTTTTAAGGAGAGCAGTGACTTCCATTGATCCTTGGAGGACAACTAATAGGATAAAATTCTTCCTCCCGTGCAAAGATTAAATGTTAGCCAACTTTTTGTCAAATCCACTTTCTTTAGCCAACTCGACTAAATCCTTGTCAAATTTAGACATGAGATTGACTAATGTGTCATTGTGTCTGACTTGAGTAGTACGAATTATGTCATGATAAACTGCGTTATCTAACACAACCTGATGGAAAAGTCGACCCAGGTCCGAGTAATCCTTTTTTGTTCACAGACACACACCAGAGCCCAATATCTGGTCGAGATCATCAACATCATCATAACTAATATAAAAAAAAGCATTCCATTCCTTTCTTCAAAGCCATGACGAGCAACAACGAGTGCTTCAATTGTTGCCTCAAACTAAAAAAAGCAAAGACAGGTGGTCGGTCACTTAATCTCTACTAAAGAGAACGTGCACAGAATATCAAAGGATAAATGAATAGATAAAGTTGAAAAAATGAATTTCATTGAAAGATAGTCAATGGGAAAACCCCTATATCACAAATTAAAAGGGAAAAAGTATAGCATTCCCTAATTCTAAGGTACATTCTCCCTCACCTTCACCTTCTCGACAGCTTGAATAAAGGTAATATCTTCCAGTTGGTTGAACGCATCCTTAGCATTCTCGGTATCCTGATAAGATCAAACTTGTTTGAGAACTTTGGTGGCCCCGTGGCTATGTAATACCTCATATTTTCTATGAATTATTAAATTGAATAAAAATTAATTATATGTGCTTGTTATTAATTCTCTGTGCTTGTTGTGATAGGATATGCCACTATTTATATCTTTTCTATGTTATTTAAATTGGATTTGAAATTGGATTTAAGACACGATGATTAATTAATTAAATTCATTATAATTGGACTTGCATCGTGTAATTATTAAATAATTGAGTTGTTAGTTATTTGTTTTGCTTAGATTTGGTAATTGGCTTTTGCAACCCATAGGATGTCCATTTTCAGTTTAAAATAGTGGGGTTTAGGCCTTTTATGGCTTGGATAGAGTTTTGGGCTATTTGGAGTGTTATTTAGACATTTTGAGTTGGGGCTTATTTTAGGCCCAAGGCCAATTATGTGGGAACCATGTTATAAAGTTGGGAGTCTAAACATAAAACACTCATTTTGTCATTTGGAAGACATCCTAAAGCTAGAGAGAGGAAGCACCAAGAGGGAAAGAGGATTTGAGGGAATTGGGGATTGATTTCCCAATCAATCCATAAGGTAAGTTTATTTAGAATTATTATATGCTTATTATTGGTTTAAGTTATGCCTCTTCATATGAATCTAAACCTATTATGTTATGAATTTGAGTTTTATGGTTAAAATTAAATGATTTAGTATTTAATCTAAATTAGTAGCAAATTAATTGATTATCCTCTTAATTTGATGAATTTCATTGTGAATCTTACTTGGATTGATTAGATAGTTATTAGTTGTAAATTTGTATATGAAATCATGTAAAACTCCTTTGATCTCATGTAAAAACAACATGAACTAATTATATGAAATTAAAAATCTAGGGTTATTGAGTATGAAATTAGATTTTATGTAAATCTTGATATAAAACTTAGGTTTTGATGTAAGGAGATCCAAATTGATTGAATGATAATATTTATTGTTGGGGGATTAAATGAAGCTTTGGAGTTCATTAATAGAGGTTTTCTATGGAGAAAATATGATTTTGGATAAGATAACTCCGACAGGTTCAATCGATCAATCGACCTGAGTCAATCGATCGATGAAATTGTAAATCGGATGAGATAGTGCATAATCGAATTACGAAGGCTTGGGCACTAGTTTTGTGTTTTTTTAATTTTTTAGGAATTTTCTACAAAATGGTATGCGAGATCTAAATTTTAGATGGGTGATTTTGGGTTGAACTTTCTTTTGGAAATTTTGGTTATAGGGCTAGGATTTGTTAGCATATAGTTTTCATGTACCCATATGCGGCCATAGCCCGATCCTCGCGGCAGGTGGGTGGGTGAGGGAGGATCCTAGGTCCCGCGAATCCCTCTCGGGAGCGCTTCAGCCGGCGTCATTTGGATGAGGTGAAAAATGTAGAGAGATAGAGTCGCTAGTCTATTTTACTCAAAACAGACAAAAGAAAGGGAGCCATCCCGAAGGACAGCATCCAAAGACATACTGATGCATACGAAACCAAAATGATTCGAAAAGAGTCCGGAGGCTAAGTTACGAAATGGGAAGGTGTTAGGCACCCATTCCGCCCTTTCAGTCTCTCATCAGTTTTTTTTATTTACCTTTATTTTCCCCGTGATATGTGTGCATGTGTATACATGGTGGAGATAGAAATCATCGTCTTGCATCATGGAAGAGGTAAAGCGAGTCATCCGTAGGAAGGTATAAAAATATTATAAAATAGAATTTACGTGATTATCCTTACGTTGATCGTTATGATGGAACGATAACGCATGTGGAATAATACGCCACTAAGAACAAATATATGGAATATAAAGGAATGGAGTTTAGAGAAAAATAGAAAAGGAGAGAAAAAGTAAAAATAGGACTCGAGTCTCGAGTTTTACCCCAAGACGCCTACGTATCCTATAGAGGAATCAAAGTCCACGTAGTTCGCATGCAAAACGAGGGTTAGGTTTATCCCATAAATCCAACCGGGGGATTCTCTTATGTGTGTGTGTGTGTGTGTGTGTGTGTGTGTGTGGAAAAAGTGTTTGAGTTGTGAGAAAAGTGTAAGAAAAGTATGAGAATTCTCATTTGGAATTTATGAGCAAACCCTCTTTTTCTTGTTTTTTAGGTTTTTATTTATACGAAAATAAGAGATGTGAAATAATACTAAATAAAAAAGTATATTAAGATCTGTGAGATGAGATAATGAAAGTTCTAAGTAATAAAACAAGTTATTGCGAATTTATGAGAATTTAAGGAGAGAGTAGAGAAAATTGGACCTTCTTGAAGATCTTGAGCTTGATCTTGAATGTTGGAGAGCAGAGCTTAGACTTGGATGATGATGGAGGGTAGTGAATTCACCAAGTTTGATGAAAAGGATGATGAAAAGTGAAGGTTGGAAAGGGATTTGGATGTGAAAATCACGCTGACTTCGAGTGAGGTTTTCTGGATTTGCTGAGGTGATATCTATCAGATTTGGGCTCCTCTTGCAAGTGAGGTCTGGCCTTCTTTTAATAGGCTCAAGGCATTGTCGATCGGCATAGCCCTGGTCCTGCCTATCGGCAGGGTCTGGAACCTGCCGTTAGGCAGTGTCTTTCAAGCCTTTTTGGAAAATCGATCGCAAAACACAAACCGTTGATCAGAATTGCACACGGGGTGGACCATTGGAAAGGTAATTCAAAGAACTTCAAAATTCCTTCGGATCGCTCTCGGGGTTGAGAGTTGACTTTGGGTCAAATATAGCTTGAAAGCATTCGTCGGTCCATTAGATGAGGAATCTTCGGATGCAAACGGATCGTTCGTCCGCATGGTAAGTCTGAATCGCTCACGGGGCGAATAGTTGGAAAGGTTAGGAGATGTACTTCGACATTCCAAAGAGTTTGATCCAGTTCGGGGAGTTAACTTCGGTCAATCGAGCCCTGGAAGCATTCGGTGACCTTTCGGAGTGAAATGGATCGTTCGTCCGTACCGTAAGTCGGAATCACACACGAGATGGACTGTTGCAAAGGGGTTTCAGTGCCCTTAAAATATTCATTCAATCTCGATCGAGTTGAAGAGTTAACTTAGGTCAAACAGAGCTCGAGAGCACCCGGTGGCCTCCCGATTGAGTTTTGGGGGAAAATAGGTCGTTCATCCCAATAGTAAGTCAAAATCGCGCACGGGATGGACCATTGGAAAGGGGTTTTAGTGTCCTTTGAATATTCATTCAGTCTCGATTGAGTTAAAGAATTTGACTTTTGGTCAAACGGAGCCTGGGAGTGCCCGATGGCTTCTAGGTCAGTACTCGAGGTATGACCTGGGTTCGTAGTGATGAAGGGAGGTGCTAGGGACCTAAGGAGAGTTTAGGGGGTAACAGAATGGGGTGTCTACAGAGCCCCTCAATGGGTGAGTTTGGAACAAACGATATCCGTCGAATAGACACCGCATGATGCTTTTGAGGGAGGATGACCAATTCAGAGGGTTGAGGCTGATTTTGAGGACCTAAGGGAGTGAGGAAGACCAATTCAGAGGGTCGAGGCCGATTGTGAGGACCTACGAAGTGTGCTAGGGATAAGAAATTTGATGGGTAGAAGTCAATTCTGCTGGCTTAAGTTGAGATGACCAATTTCGCGAGTCGAAGATAATTCTACGGGCTTACGTAATGCGGACTTAAGTATGAGATGACAAATTCTGCGGGTCGAATCCAATTCTATGGGCTTAAGTTGAGATGACCAATTCTGCATGTCGAAGCCAATTCTGCGGGCTCAAGTAGAGATGACCAATTCTACGGGTCGAAACCAATTCTGCGGGCTTAAGTATGAGATGACCAATTTTTAGGGTCGAAGCCAATTATGTGGGCTTATGTAGAGATGGCCAATTCTGCGGGTTGAAGCCAATTATGTGGGCTTATATAGAGATGGCCAATTCTGCGGGTTGAAGCCAATTCTGCGGGTCAAAGCCAATTCTGCGGGCTTAAGGTGAGATGACCAATTCTGCGGGTCGAAGCCACTTCTGCGGGCTTATGTAGAGATGACCAATTCTCGAGTCGAAGACAATTATGTGGGCTTATGTAGAGATGACCAATTCTGCGGGTCGAAGCCAATTTTACGGGCTTATGTAGAGATGTTTTTGGGGAACTCTGCTGGGGAGATTTATCTTGTGGTTTTATTTTGGGCTAGGGAGCCGACTGCTGGGTAAATCTTTTGCATCGTCTGAAGGAAAAGCAAAAATTCCACTGGGGAGATTTAGGTGGCCCAGGGTTTGGATGTATTGTTTGGGGAAAATTGAGGCCTTGAGGGCATAGGGGTGATCTTTAGAGATCCTCCGGGGATGTTGTCGGGAGGAGTTTTACTTGGTTTTTTTAGAGTTCCGCTGGGGAAATAGGCGCTTAAGGGAGTGCAAAATTTTCTTGGTGAAAATTTTCTAAATCCTTCCTGGGATTTTTAGGAATTTTCTGAGAATTTTTCAGGGTTTTCTGGTATTTTTTGAGAATTTTTATACGAAATTTAAAGGGGGTGCCAATCGGCATGGTTCAGATGGTGCCAGTCAGCAGTGGTACGGATTTTTGGATTGCCTCGGGAAGGTAAGGGGTCAGTGTCGATCAGTGGGTGGGGGGTCAATGCCGATCGGCAAGACCCTTGGCATCTTATATAAAGGGGGAGAATTCCCCTCATTTTTTACAGCTTCTTGCTTTCTTTCTTTCTGCGATTTTACTCTGCAAATCTTTCTAGCGTTACGATCTCTAAGAAATGGCTGCCTTTATAAGCACTGCAGTGCATAGGGAAGGGTTGACTGTTGATGACTGGGCAAACATGGAGTAGAGGGCCAGGGCGCCTCTTGCTTTAGGGAGGGAGAAATCCTTTGACGCATTCGAGCTTCTTACGGAGGAGAGGACTTTGCTACGGGAGTCGTCGTGTCATCAGTCTTCTAACGTGGTGAGCCCCGGCGGTTATGTAAGCAACCTGACTTTTGGCATTCTTGATTTTTTCTTCCTTCTTGAATTTTGACAAGGTTTCTTCTTTTGACAGTCTGATATCTCTTTGAATAACATGCGTTCCCGCGGGACGACGGGGCTTAAGGATGTATAGGAGCATCTTCCACCTGTGGTGCATTGGGTGGTATCATCAGCGGGTTTTGGGAGGTTAGCGTCTGCGCTGGATGAGACGCCTCGATCGACAGCGGTCTTATGCGTTTTGGGGGAGAGATGGTGGGATACTACCCACGCCTTCCATTTCGTCTTGGGGAGATGACCGTGACTCCCATAGACGTGTAGTAGCTACTGGGGCTGGATTGCTATGGGGAGAAGATAGAGGTAGATCGCTCTCTGAGGGTGAGGTCGGAGGCGATGAGGGTGGCGCTTGGTGATGTAGGGAGGATAGTTTCTAGGGATTCCATCATGCTGTCCTTGCTGAAGGATGTCTTGATGAGTAGGGTGATTGATGTAGAGGACGGGCTGCAGGTGAGGCAGATGGACCGATTGTTCATTTTTTGGTACTGGGAGGTTTCATGGTGGCATCGAGTGGCGACGTCGTCCATCCCTCTCTATGATTGGGGGAGTCTGACTTTGGAGACCCTCTATTTTTCTTTGGATGCATTTAGTCGGTGCTGCCGGTAAACTTTTACTGGAGCCACGTATCTCCTCGAGGTATCTTTTAATTTTGCGCATTTTATTTTCATGCATTCGCATTTACCTTATGCGTCTCTTTTTTATTGTGAATTCCTGTCTTTGGCAGATGTGGTTCTAAGAGGTGATTGGGTGTAATACCAAGCTACTTGACTTGAAGGACGAGACTGCTGGGAACTTCTATCGATTGTATCGATGGCGCAAGGCCAGTCGGCAGTCGAAGGTATCTCTCTCTCTAGAGGCAGTGCGTCAGGTCTTGAATGGCCTGACCAGTGGTGGGGTAAGACTCTTTATTTTCAGTCTTGATTTTTGCACATTCTGATTTTGTATTGACTTATGCCTGCTGGGGATTTTCAGGTGACTTTTTACCCTTCGGGGACAGTCATTCAGGATACGGGGGCGACTGGGGTGAATGCGCAGATGAGGCATTTACTGGCGCATGAGTTCGGCCATTCCTGGTATCTGCGAGAGCGGGTGGTTCGACAAATTATGAAGGAGGAGGTGGTGGTGACTTCTATGAGGCGAGAACGGCTGCTGTCGAAGGATGTGAGGATCATGGCTATGATCGACGAGTTCTAGTTATTGTACACTGATACGGCTGTGCTGTATGACTATATGGACTTTATGACGAGCTGGTTGATGGCGCCCAGCATATATGATGCCTTGCCCTTCGAGTCGGGCGATGGGGTCTTTCTAAAACGGCGGTGGTCCGTCGGCATCTACGACGACGGTGACTTCAAAGGTTCCCTTTGTTCTATTGCATACCCCTTCATACATCATCTGGCAAGCTGATAGAGGGATGGTCCCCATGTTACATCGTCCTCATGCGATGGATCCGGAGGAGCTGGGATTGACAGAGGAGGTTCTTCATCCTGCGGTATACCTTCTTCCTCTTTTTGGTTCCTTTTCTGTTTTGATCCCTCTTTGATACTGATTTTGCCTTCTTCTTGCAGCAAGTTCGTGTGTCGACCACTTGGCTGAGGGACGTCAGAGACTGGATATCTTCGGCGACTGCTCATATTCAGGATGCGATCCCGATTCCTTCTTGCTTGGTGACGTCTACTTCATTCGGGGAGGACATCGGCTCGGGTAGTGGTGGTGCGTCGTCTCGCCGTAAGGGAAAGAGAGCACGTCATAGGGGTAGAAGCTCTTAGAGAGAGGGGTGAAGGGTAGGAGAGAGAGAATGTGGGTTCGGGCCGAGTCCCGTTGTTTTTTCTTTTCTTTTATTTCCTGCAAATTTTGATGTAACACAGAAGAATATATATATGCAATGCAATGGGATTTTTTGTTATCTTTTGTTAATGGTGAGTGAATTCATGCACATGCACTTTTTACTTTGCTGCTGAGACCGTAAAAGGATATATTTTTAGGATTTTTTTGAAGGAAAGTTTTAAAAATGGGAAATTATATAGGGGTGGAAGAGGATTTTTTTGAAATTCTATTGAGAATATCAATTTTATTTTTATTGGGTTTTTCTGATTTTGATAAAAAAAGGAAAAAAGGAAAAATTTCCAAAAATGGGGGGTAGCCGATCGTCAAGTCCAGTCCCATCAATTCAAAGCTTTTGATTAGTGCCCTCTTCAGCTTCTTGTACCTTGTCGGGTAGGATTCCCTCCGATTTGTACAGGGGTTATGTCTTTTGTGAGGATTCTCAAGTATAAAAAGGGGTAGGGGTGGAGTGTTTTCATCACACCTTCACATTCTTACTTACTTGCCTACTATCTCTTAGTCCTGCAAGATGGCTCTCCCTGGTAGCATTGAGTTTTCTAACTACCTCGAAGCTTTGGAAGTGATGTGCTCTTATAATGTCGACTATGATTCTTTCAACATGCGTCGAGTCTCTTTGTGGTGCAATCGGTCCATTGAGTGGAACATGCTGATGGCGGCGATACAATTTTAGTACCCCAAAGACCATGTATGCCGCTTTGGGTTGGATGAAGTTTGTCCTACCTATGAGGAATTTTCTTCCATGTTGGGTATCCCAGTGTTGCGGGGGCTTTACCCAATTTTCTCGTTCTCCCAGGGATTTGCTGGCCGAGCTTCTTCGTATTTTGCCTTCGGTGACTAGATCACTGGTTATTGGAGCAATGATCTCCCTCCCGATGGTGTTGCAATCCATGCATTTAAGGGAAGTAGGTGATGTTGTCTATACTGGAGTCGTTGCTCTGGTCCTGGTTTCAAAATTCCTGCTGGTGACTGGGGAACTGCTGGTGGATCCGCAACTTGTAGCCATTACTTCATGGATGTCATACCGTCATAATCCTACGACGGTGATACTGGCGGAGACCCTGAACGGTCTGGATTCCTGGCGAGAAGGTCGTTCTGACTTCCTGCGGGGTAGCCCTGTGATGCTGTTCATGTGGTTGTCTGAAAGACTCTGCCTGGTGAATCTTCCAGAATATCCTTTGTCGGTTGTACCCAAGTTCTTTTTTCGTCACTTCTTTAGTGCTGGTCTATATATTGAGAGGTGGGAGAATTAGCTTGTGGAGTATGGGGCTCGAAACCTATACTGGTCAGTGCCTTGGTGGGGACAGTTGTTGCCTGTTCTGGAGCTAGGAGAATACCCGTATGTGCGGCTGGTTGGTCTCAGCCAGACCTCTTTTTATTTTCCCTGGCGGCTTCTGCGCCAATTTGGCTGGGCACAGGTCGTGCCATCTCGGACACTAAATTTCTTTCCGATAGAGGATTTGACTGAGCGTCTGCGCCTACGGCTTGGCTCTCTGTGGGAGAGTCGATGTCCGTCGACCCGTCCCTCTCAGTCTATTGGGAGAGTTTGGCATATTCCTGGGGATTATATGAGGTGGTTGTGGAGGAGATTAGTTAGCAAGATGTTGGCGGTGGAGACCGGACAAAAGTGACTTGTCTCTTTTAACACCATATAAGGAGGTGTCGTAGTTTTTTCGAAGTTGGTTCGAGCTTATCAATCCATGGAGTGTCTGCGACACTCAGTTCAGGCAGGGGAAACTTGAGGACCCCAGGATGCAGATGATGATGACGGAGCGGGCTCCTCTGGTAGCTGTGGGTAGGATGGTTTATTTTGTAATGGGGAATAAATGTGGGGATTTTATTTGGCTTTTTTAGGAGGGTATGGATAAGGGAGTTATCCATTCCTTTTCTTATGTAATCTGTACCGTAATTTCTTATTAGTGAAATAAACAAGTTTCTGATCATCCAGTTGTGCCTTTTGATGAATTTTGTGTTGTTTGAATTATCTATACCTATCTATAAGGCATACATAATCCTTTTGTTCAAATATATGTTAGAATGAACTGTCTTTCTCGGAGGTAAGAAAAGAATAGTATTTTGTGAAAAAGAAAGGGTCGTGCTCATGTAAGGGAGACGAGAAGAGTCGTAGCGTGCCGAGATTTCGAAATAGGGGTAGAACTTCTTGAGATAGTACAGGTTGACTGGACGAGCCATATCTTCCCCATATAAGTCGGTAAGCATGGCTGAACCGTCGGATAAGATCTTCTTGACAATGTAAGGGTCGCTCTAATTGGGCTGGAATTTCCCTTTGGGGTCCCAGATGGGTTCTATTATTTCTTTGAGGGCTAGGTCCCCTTCTCGAACACCGCGGTCCTTGAGTCTCTTGTTGAATGAACGCACTATTCGGCGATGGTACCCTTGTATGCGGTATAGTGCTTTTAATCTCCTTTCTTCTAGGAGGGTCAGCTCGTTAAGAAGGCTTTGGCACCAGTCTTCTTCGTTGACCTTGCTTTCAAGCATGACGCGCAATGAGGGTATTTACAGCTCCACGAGTAGGACTGATTCCATACCGTAAACCAGAGAGTAAGGGGTAGCCCCAGTAGAGGTTCGAATTGAGGTTTGGTAGCCCCAGAGGGCGTACAGGATCCGGTCGGCCCAATCCTGACAGCTTTCTATCATCTTGCTGATGATGGCTTTGAGGTTCTTGTTGACGGCTTCAACTACACCATTGGTCTGAGGTCAGTAGGGAAAAATTTGTGTCTCTGAATCCCATACTCGTTCACCACCTCTGTGACTTCTGCCTCGAAATGCAATCCGTTATCTTATACTAGCTCGTATGGGACCCCATACCGACAAATGATGTTTTTGTTGACGAATTTGGCCACTTTCTTAGCGTGCAGCACTGCGTATGATTCTGCTTCGACCCATTTGGTGAAGTAATTAATGGCAACTAGGATGAACTCATGCCCATTGGAAGCCTTCGGTGTAACCTTCCCTATGATGTCGATGCCCCAGGTGGAGAACGGCCAGGGAGAGGTCATGTTGTATAATTCACGTGGAGGCAAATGCAGAAGGTTGGATAATTGTTCGCATTTGAGGCATCTCCATACATAGGCGGTGCAATCATGGGTCATGGTGGTCCAGTAGTAGCCTTGTCGGATGATCTTTTTGGTAAGCATGTGACCGTTCATGTGGGGTCCGCATTCTTCGCTGTGGATCTTCTGCATTATCTTTTCAATGTCAGCCCCTACGATGCAGTGCAGATGAGTTCTATCGAAGTTCCTTTTGAGCAGTGCTTTGTGACAGATGATGTACTGGGCGATGAGTCTTTGAAGGGTTTCTCGATCTTTCTTGTTGGAACCCTCGGGATACCTACCATGATTGAGGAGGTGCCAGATATCATAGTACCAACAATTGGCTAGCTCGGGATCTTCTGTAGTGACGAGCTCAATGTGGTAGTAATGGGTTGGTTTGTCTTGCTTTTGAACTAGGAAGGGGGTCATAGTTATTCCTTCGGGCATATCGACCATGGAGGCCAAGGTAGCGAGATCATCGTCTAGGTTATTCTTTGCTCGAGGTAGGTAATGGAAGTTGATATCTTGGAATTGGGAGGCTATTTCTTCTAAGTGGGCATAAAAGGGCTGGAGTTTCTCGTCCTTGACTCTCCACTTTCTGAGAACTTGATCGATGATGAGGGCATAATACTCGTAGACATCTAGGCATTGAATACCTTTCTTGAGAGCAAATTTGAGGCCTACTGTGCATGCCTCGTATTCAGTCATGTTGTTGGCACAAGAGAAATCCAACTTGATGGCGATGGGACTGTGGGAGTCATCTTGGGCGATCAGAAGTATCCCAATTCCATATACCTTCTTGTTGGTAGTGTCGTCAAAGAATATTTTCCATCAAAGGTTGTCTTGAGTACTGAAAACGATGTTTCCATCTGGGAATTCAGAGATCCAGACATCATCTTCTTCTACGAGGTAATTAGCGAGGTAGTCAGAGATGGCTCTTCCTTTCATGGCTTTCTGCGTGACGTACACGATATCGAACTCGGTTAGAAGCATCAACCATCGGGCCATTCGACTGGATAAGGTGGGTTTCTCAAGCAGGTATTAGATGGGGTCCATTCGGGATACAAGTTTGATGGGGAAGGTGAGCATGTAGTGCCATAACTTTTGGGTGACCCAGACAAGTGCGATACATGCCTTTTCCAAAGCAATGTAGTTAACCTCGTACCCGACCAATTTGTGATTGGCATAATAGATGGATCTTTTTTTACGGGAATCTTCAAGGTATTGGGCTAGCAAATCCCAGTTGCAGTGTCGGTTATGGTTAGGTATAGGAGGAAGGGGAGACCAGGCTGTGGTGGCATGAGTACGGGGGGTTGGGTTAGATATTGTTTGATTCGATCAAAAGCTTCTTGGCATGCCTCGTTCCAAACTTTAGTTGAATCCTTTCGGAGGAGTTTGAAGGTAGGTTCACAGATGGAGGTTAACTAACTGATGAACCGGCTGATGTATTATAATTTCTCGAGGAAACCTCGTACTTCTTTCTCTGTTCAGGGAGGTGGCATCACAAGTATGTCTTTCAGCTTGGCGGGATCTGCTTCTATCCCATTTTCACTGACCATAAATCCCAAGAGTTTTCCCTTTGTAATGTCGAAGATGAATTTCTGCGGATTGAGTCTCATCTAATACTGTCGCAGTCGTTCGAAGAACTTTCGGAGAGCAAGAACATCACCCTCTCTAGTTTTGGATTTGATAATCATATAATCCATATAGACCTAAACGTCTTTACGAATCAGATCGTGCAGGATGGTGGTGGCAGCCCTTTGGTAGGTAGCCCCAGCGTTCTTGAGACCAAATGGCATGACAGTGTAGCAAAAGGTTCTCCATGGGGTGATGAATGCATTTTTTTCTTGGTGGTCTGGGTGCATTTTGATTTGGTTGTATCCGACAAACCCGTCGACGAATGACTTGAGAGCATGACTGGTTGTGTTGTCCACGATCATGTTGATATTGGGTAGTGGATAATCATCCTTTGGAGAGGCTTTTTTCAAATCCCGATAGTCTACACACATCCAAACTTTTCCTCCTAATTTTAAGACGGGCACTATGTTGGCTAGCCACGTGTGATATTCGATCACACGAATGAAGCCTACGTTCAACTGTTTGACCACCTCTTCTTTGATCTTGAGCGACCATTCGATGCGGAGCTTTCTCAACTTTTGTTTGACCGGCTTATAATTTGGGAGAGTGGGAATCTCGTGCTGAGCTATTTCAAAATCAATGTCGGGCATATCATCATAGGACCATACGAAAACATCCATGAATTCTTTTAGCAATTCTTTTAGTTGTGCATGCTCATACTCATCGAGGGTAGTCCCTATCCTAATCTCACGCAGTTGGCTACTAGAACCGAGGTTAACAACAACAGCCTCTTCTTCATTAACTTGAACGCGGTTATGTTATTTATTATTAACCTTATTTAGATCAGTTAAGAATTGTTCATTTGCAAAATCATCATCATCAAAAGTTTGATTATAATCCAAATAGTTAATGTAAGGCACAGCAATATACTCAAAATCTTCATTTCATTGATAGGAAAAACAATATTGATAACCTCGTCAAAAGGGGACTCTATTACATTTGAACAAGGATAGACAACAGAAGATGAAAAGGGGTAAACATTAGGATTATGGGAGATTTCAGCAGGTAGAACTGGTGCAACATGCCAGTTGAGGAGAGGTGTATCATCAGCTTTAATCAGGTGGGATGGATCCAGTGATGTAGTGCCTGAATGAACCATGCAGAGTGTCAGCCTCAGTGTCTGTAATTTGAAGGAATCTTCAGAGTCACTTTCCTCAATCTCTTCGTTATCTTTGATGAGCGATTGTACTAGGTGTTAGGAATTTTATTCCCACGTGTAGGTGTCTTGGAAAAAGATCTCCATTCCAGGCATCATCTTCTTGTCTATATGGTCATACCATGGTTCCAAAAAGTCGCAAAAGGGGAAGTCCTCACCCTCTTTGATGAATTATCCGTTGAAGGAGTCACCTGGGATAGTCTGGACGCGGTCTAGTCTTCTCTTTGGTCGAGACTGGAGGATCATTCTGAGCTCTTATTCTGACGGTTGATACCCCAAACCACAAGGAGGTAAAGCCTTCTTTAGTTCAATGGGCTCAAGTAGCCCTTGCTGTCTTTGTCCTAGTCCTAGTCCGGGCATGAAGTGCATGTTTCTAATCATCTGAATCACATTGACGTTGCCATAAGGGTCGTATTCTGGACAAACCCTTTCTTTGAAGTTGTCCCCTGTCGGGAGTAGAAGTTGTTCAACTCAAAATCCTGATAGGAGCATATCATTTGACCCGTGTTGTATCTCAAGGATTGGACTGTTGGTACTTGCACCATCGGGCAGACATTCAAGGCGAATCCATTATCGACAAGAGAGTGTGGCATAACCTTCCCTATAACTTCGACGGAGATATTGAGTGCATGATTGTGGTTTGGCCCAATCTTGGGGATTTCTTCTTCAGAAAAGGATAGCATTCGGGTAGAGGTCAAGGATCAGACCAAATTTACCACTTCTTCTAGTGTGGTTGAAGGAGGAACTGTGGGTCCAATGAGAAACTTGATCAAAGCATTTCTGTGTAGCTGAGAGGACATGAAAAGCCCCCATAGAGTGATGTTAGCTTGAGTTTTTTTCAGTTGATCGAGTATCTTGCTCTCCTCGAGGGTCATTTCTGGCATAGGAAGGTTTTCTACAACCTTCCCTTTGTCATTGGCTGGCAGTGGGTTTGGGATTTGGTAATGCCTCCCTGATCTGGTTATGTGATTTACCAAAGAAGGGAAAAACATGAATCCCGTTTCCTCGTCGATCTCGAGTTGTTTTGCCACCTTGTTTATTTCTCCGAGAAGTTCTTCAAATGATATTATTCCACACATGTCGGCTACCGGGCCACTTTTCTCGAAAGCTTGTTCTTCATTCGAATCTCTGAATTCTTCCTCCCATCCGGTGGCAATAATTCTATCTTTCCATGTAAAGTCGATGCATTCCATAACTTCAACGGCTTCTTCATACAAGTCATCCTATTCTATGGGTATGTGTAAGGGTGAAGGGACCAGACGCCCCTGTAACTTCAGAGTATCAAGTAACTCGGTCATACTGCAGATGTTGTTAGTTTGCCTGAATAATTCTGCCATAATCTGGACGGCGTCATCCAGGCTGACTTTATTGGTTGGTACTACCCAACTATCTGACTCTCAGGACCATTTTCGTGCTTCTAAGAATAGCGTACTGAACCTTTGGCAATCAATGATCATCTGTGAGGGCAATTTCAGCCCGAACTCTAGGAGTTGGTTTAATACTTCTGATAATTCCATACTTCCATTTTTAAAACGGGTATGGACGACGATGCATGTTGTAGTAAGGAGTGACAGTGCCTGATCAGCAAGGCTAGTAGGATGTAGGAGGAAATATATGCAAATTTGGAGAGGTTTAGGAAAGTATATGGGTGTGATTTGAGTTGAGGGATCGAATTATGGGTTCTCTTCTAGAAATATGGCATTGGCATGATTTGGAAGTGGGTTGTGAGTAGTGTTTGGCTTAGGATTGGCTGGTGGGGAGATGGTACCCCGGTCAATTAGACCTTGGATTATGTTTTGGAGGTGAAATCATTGGTCGGTTGTATGGCCAGAAGTTTACGAAATGCGCAATGGGCATCTACCTTGAAGTTTCTTGGGAGTGGATTTGGCAATGGACGGGGATCCAAAGGTTTGATAAGGTTTCGGATTAACAAGGCTTGATAAACTTTGGAGAGGGGAGCATGGAGCTCGATGTATTCCTTTCAGAATAGGATAGGGCAGCTTTCTGACGCCCATAAGGTGGTTATATTTTTTAGGGGTGAACTATCCGGACACCTTCTTTGGTTTGACTTTTATTTTGGCAAGACATTCCTCGATTTTTACTCCTGCTTATCTGAGAGCTTGGAAGTGGGGATAGTATTGTCCTCCCATCGTTTCTCGGACATGGGGTAAGAAGTTCTTCTTCACTATGCTGACTTGTTCTTCCTCGGAAGGCTGATTGGTCATGGTTGCTTCTTTTTCCCTCCATTGGGCGATGAAGTTACTGAATGATTCCCCAGGGTTCTGTTTGAGCATCTCTAAATCACGGAGGGTGACCTCAAGCTCTTCATTGTATTTGTAATGTGACATGAATTCCTGATCTACATCCTTCCAGCTACGAATTCTGGACTCTTCGAGAGACAAAAACCATCAGAGGGCGTTATCCTTCAAAGTTTGCTAGACTAATTGGGCCATCACTTCTTCATAAGCCCCTAGTAGAGTCATGGAACAGTGATAACTTCAGAGGTGAACAATCGGGGGTCCACTTCCTTCGAATTTCTTAATTTCTCGGGTAACCTCTCTTTAGGATAAGGAGACATGTGGGTGTAGTCCATGTAATTTCCTGAGATTTTGACTTGGTCAAACTTCTTGGTGAGCATCTTGAGGTCTTCTTTGACTTTGCTCAGCTCTTCTTCCTTTAAATCAATGATTATAGGCAAGTTAGCCCCAGGCCGAGCAAGGTTCGGCATAGGAAGATGGGCAGGCGGCGGCCCATTAATAAGAGGAGCACGTGGAGCGTGCTGATACTCTTCGGGAACCCAGATGGGCTCGGGTGGATCCATAGCACGAGGGAATAGGTCCTCAGGTTCTTGAGGAATGGGAACCTGGTTTTGTTGCATCTCTCGGAGCTCGGTTTGGAGGTTGTCAATCTTGGACACAAATTGAGCTAGGATTGCCGTCAGATTCGACTACACAACGGGTATTTGATCTATGTTCTCCATGGAAAGCGAATGGATACTGGACTCGGAAGAGGTACAGGGGAACGGAAGGAACTTCGGGGTGACTTGACTGAAGACTGAAGCCAATAAGGAGATCGACCTGAGAAGGCGCAAAAATGGGATTTATTTTTTAGAAAAAAGGGATGAAATTTTTTTCTTTTTGAGATGAAAAGACAATTTTTTTTTTTGGATTTTTGATAAAGAGAGGAGAAATGTTTTTGGATTTTTTTTCGGGAGACGGACCTCAGCATGATTATTATAATTATTATGTTCTCACTTGTATTCTCCTAAATGCAAAATGAAATGCCGGATGGGACCCGAGACTAGAAAAGTTGGGTTTATAATATATGCAAAGCTATGGCTGGACTTGTGACCAGGCTCACGGACAGGGTCCCGTTTTAAAAATGGGCAAAAATTTGGGCGGCAGGCCGACCTGGAATTTCAGCAGAGTTTCGAGTAGAAATCGGCAATCTAACATGTGTGTCCTAGTCTTGACACCTATATGCGGGTATGCAGTTGGTTTGGTGAATCGGAAAGGGTTCCCCTCTTTGGCGTGACTTCCACGATATACGTCTTGCTCTTGCGGGAAATTGGTACATGTGGATAAGCCATTTGATATACCTGAGTGTACGTGAATTGCCTCACCATATACCTCGTGGGGGCGGTACGTGTAAGAGCGAATTCAATATACTTGGCGTACGTGAACGAGTTCCTTACGATATACCTCCCGTCATGACTTTGGTTAAGCGGTACGATGCAGGGGGAACCGCTCGATATACGTCGAAGGTACTTGGCCAATGGAAGGTAAGAGTCATATCGCTTAGGCTAACTGCGCCTTGCCGGACCGGTGCCCATCACGAAGTGACCCTCCAGTTACTGGGTAAAAATTTGGTCAATAACAATTCTCTTTGGTGATGTCATGTGAATCATGCATGATTATCTTATTAGTATCTTATGAGAATATCTTTTATGATTATGCCAAACAGGGAGAAAAGTACAAGTACCAATGGTTCACCAAGTATGGATGGATGATGTGTACAACATGTGGATATATGTGACCCTAGGTGCACGTGGTGCGAAGTGTACATGGAGAATTTTCTACAAGTGTGTGAATAGAAGCATAAGTATGGGAGATACATGGAAAAGGGGAACATGCAAAATTGGGTAAAATATGAACAAGTATAACATCCATGTCAATAGAGTCTAACCCTCAAAAGAAAGTCCCCATTGGAGTTGCCACTGTGGCCATCCCCCGATCCTCACGACGGGAGGGCGCGTGAGGGAGGATCCTAGGTCCCACGCGTCCCTCTCGGGAGCGCTTTGACTGGCGTCATTTGGGTGAGGTAAAAAGTGTAGGGAGATAGAGTATTCAGTCTATTTTACTCAAAACAGACAAAAGAAAGGGAGCCATCCCGAAGGACATCATCTAACGACATACTGATGCATACGAAACCAAAATGATTCGAAAAGGGTCCGGAGGCTAAGTTATGAAATGGTAAGGTGTTAGGCCATTCCTCCCGTTCGGTCTCTCATGGGTTTTTGTTATTTTCCTTTATTTTCCCCTTGATATGTGTGCATGTGTATACATAGTGGAGATAGGAATCATCGACTTGCACCATGGAAGAGGTAAAGCGAGTCATCCGTAGGAATGTATAATAATGTTAGAAAATAGGATTTACATGGTTATCCTTACGTTGACCGTTATGATGGAACGATAACGCATGTGGAATAATACGCCACTAAGAACAAATACATGGAATATAAAGGAATGGAGTTTAGAGAAAAATAGAAAAGGAGAGAAAAAGTAAAAATAAAACTTAGATTTTGATGTAAGGAGATCCAAATTGATTGAATGATAATATTTATTGTTGGGGGATTAAATGAAGCTTTGGAGTTCATTAATAGAGGTTTTCTATGGAGAAAATATGATTTTGGATAAGATAACTCCGACAGGTTCAATCGATCAATCGACCTGAGTCAATCGATCGATGAAATTGGAAATCGGATGAGATAGTGCGTAATCGAATTACGGAGACTTGGGCACTAGTTTTGTGTTTTTTTAATTTTTTTTAATTTTTTATGAATTTTCTACAAAATGGTATGCGAGATCTAAATTTTAGATGGGTGATTTTGGGTTGAACTTTCTTTTGGAAATTTTGGTTATAGGGCTAGGATTTGTTAGCATATAGTTTTCATGTACCCATATGTGGCCATAGCCCGATCCTCGCGGCAGGTGGGTGGGTGAGGGAGGATCCTAGGTTCCGCGCATCCCTCTCGGGAGCGCTTCAGTCGGCGTCATTTGGATGAGGTGAAAAATGTAGAGAGATAGAGTCGCCAGTCTATTTTACTCAAAACAGACAAAAGAAAGGGAGCCATCCCGAAGGACAGCATCCAAAGACATACTGATGCATACGAAACCAAAATGATTCGAAAAGAGTCCGGAGGCTAAGTTACGAAATGGGAAGGTGTTAGGCACCCATTCCGCCCTTTCAGTCTCTCATCAGTTTTTGTTATTTACCTTTATTTTCTCCCCGTGATATGTGTGCATGTGTATACATAGTGGAGATAGAAATCATCGTCTCGCATCATGGAAGAGGTAAAGCGAGTCATCCGTAGGAAGGTATAAAAATATTATAAAATAGAATTTACACGATTATCCTTACGTTGATCATTATGATGGAACGATAACGCATGTGGAATAATACGCCACTAAGAACAAATATATGGAATATAAAGGAATGGAGTTTAGAGAAAAATAGAAAAGGAGAGAAAAAGTAAAAATAGGACTCGAGTCTCGAGTTTTACCCCAAGACGCCTACGTAGCCTATAGAGGCATCAAAGTCCACGTAGTTCGCATGCAAAATGAGGGTTAGGTTTATCCCATAAATCCAACCGGGGGATTCTCTTATGTGTGTGTGTGTGTGTGTGTGTGTAGAAAAAGTGTTTGAGTTGTGAGAAAAGTGTAAGAAAAGTATGAGAATTCTCATTTGGAATTTATGAGCAAACCCTCTTTTTCTTGTTTTTTAGGTTTTTATTTATACGAAAATAAGAGATGTGAAATAATACTAAATAAAAAAGTATTTTAAGATATGTGAGATGAGATAATGAAAGTTCTAAGTAATAAAACAAGTTATTACGAATTTATGAGAATTTAAGGAGAGAGTTGAGAAAATTGGACCTTCTTGAAGATCTTAAGCTTGATCTTGAATGTTGGAGAGCAGACCTTAGACTTGGATGATGATAGAGGGTAGTGAATTCACCAAGTTTGATGAAAAGTGAAGGTTGGAAAGGGATTTGTGTGTGGAAATCACGCTGACTTCGAGAGAGGTTTTCTGGATTTGTTGAGAGTGATATCTATCATATATGGGCTCCTCTTGCAAGTGAGTTCAGGCCTACTTTTTATAGGCCCAAGGCATTATCGATCGGCATAGCCCTGGTCCTGCCTATCGGCAGCTGCCGATAGGCAGGATCTAGAACCTGCCGTTTGGCAGTGTCTTTCAGGCCTTTTCGAAAAATTGGTCGTAGAACGCAAACCATTGATCAGAATCGCACACAGGGTGGACCATTGGAAATATAATTCAGAGACCTTCAAAAGTCCTTGGACAGCTCCCGAGTTTGGGAGTTGATTTTGGGAAAAATATGGCTCGGAAGCATTCATCGATCCATTGGACGGGGAATCGTCGGACGCAAACGGATCGTTCGTCTGCATGGTAAGTCTGAATCGCGCATGGGGTGGAGAGTTGTAAAGGATATGAGATGTACTTCGACATTCTAAAGAGTTTGATCCGATTTGGGGAGTTGACTTCGGTCAACTGAGCCCTAGAAGCATTCGATGACCTTTCAAAGTAAAATGGATCGTTCGTCCGTACCGTAAGTCAGAATTGCGCACGGGATGGATCATTGGAAAGGGATTTTAGTGCCCTTAGAAGATTCATACAGTCTCAATCGAGTTGAAGAGTTGACTTAGGTCAAACATAGCTCAGGAGCGCTCGGTGGCCTCCTAATTGAGTTTCGGGGGAAAATAGGTTGTTCGTCCGTATGGTAAGTCGAAATCGCACACGGGATGGCCCATTGGAAAGGGGTTTCAGTGACCTTTGAAGATTCATTCAGTCTCGGTCGAGTTGAAGACTTTGACTTTTGGTCAAATGGAGCCTGGGAGTGCCCAATAACTTGTAGATCAGTACTCAGGGTATGACCTGGGTTTGTAGTGATGAAGGGATGTGCTAGGGACCTAAGGAGAGTTTAGGTGGTAACAGAATGGGGTGTCTACACCATAGAATATATATATATATATTCTTATGATTTAATTATTAGAGAATGATATTTGGAGTATTCGGATATTAGGAAAATCGTTGATTTAAATGGGTATTTGAGGGTAAACCCGAGTGTAGGATGGGTTTGAAATTGGGATTGTGAAAGCTTAGAGGATTGGGGCCTGTTGTTAGACATTATTAGACTCATTTTGATTGAATGGTGGGGTGTTTATCCTTAGGGTGAGATTAGGAATTTGGTTTAAAATCCCTAGGTAAGGTTAGTTATCATACTCGATAGTTTTATATAATTTTGTTATTGGTTGATACAGAGATATGATGCCTTGGGAGATTATACTATAGCTAACTAATATTGAATATATTTTATATATGGATTATAATGTGTGGTAGGGTGTGACAATGCCTAAGATTCGAGAACCCAGGAGGTTACGATTAATGTACTTTGAGATGGATATAAGGTTAAAGATGTGCTATACCTTTTTATTATAGCGATACTAGTATGAACTGGTAGTGTTAGGATCATTATGTGTATTTGATTTACCTAACCCATTTGTGAGGGTTATGTATGTGTTTTCTTTACACTGTTAGTGAGGGTGGATATTACTTGTGTGATTTAAGTGGAATGCATACCATGTGTGAGTGCTCGTGGTGTATCGTACTATGAGGAATTCCGTGATTGGGCACGTGAAACAAGGACCACACAAGTACCCTGGTGAGTAGACAAGCTCTTCCTTGGTCATATTTTACCCCAGGGTCATACGTGTAGGTATCCGTGTACCTAGATGATTCACATAAATATTTTTTTATGTAATTTTGGGTATGGTAGATTATACGAGTGATGGGTAGGCGTATGATTTATCCCTTAATAGTGTTGATGTCTTAAGTTTGGGACGGTCTAACACTAAAATTAGTACTCGCAAGTGATCCTCGAAGGCGATAAGGATAGGCCTTTACTATGTGTGGGCATGCAAGTATCCCATTTATTTGTGCATGTCGGGGGATGAACCTTTTGTATAAATGTTTGACGTGAGTAGATTCTGTATCCTAACATATGTGATTATTGGGTGGCATTACTAGAGATAGTTGTACCGATTTATGTGTTAACTTATACTAGAGATGTATATGACTGATAGTAGGGATGCCTACCTACATACTTATGTGACGAATTTGTGTATTACACATACTAGAAATGTGTATGTTGTTTTATTCGCATCAGACAGTCAAATGTGTATAGAATTAAAATATAAGATTATTATTGGTATATTAGTTATTTGATGAGACGTACCGTAGGTTCGAGCCTACCACACAACTTATGTTTTATAATGAAAGAGATAAACTTAAGCTGAGAAACTAAAGATTAAAGAATTAAGAGGTAAAGATTTAATCATATGGGCTACATAAGGGTTTGAAATTTAGAACCGTGTATTATTTTAGGTTGTTTGGGTTGGGATAAAACTTAAAAAATATTAAAATACAAGAGGCGGATAAATAGTTATGATTTATTCCAATTTCAGTTATACTTTTATTCATTATAGACTTATTGTTAACATTATGGATTTTAACATTTTCAGGACTTAGGCCACGAGAGCCGCAATCTTGACCAATTTTGTTGATTGTCATCGCATCCTATTGTAAATTCTTAGGATGTAAGTGTCTTTGGCCTACACGTCAATTGCATTTTCATTCCTATCATTCAGATTTTAATTTTAAGGGATTTATGTGGTTCCTTACTTTCTTTGTGTTTTGATAGTGTTTACATCTACGATTGGTATCAGGGTTGGTTTTATATTATTTCCATTTTAGTTTATCTACTTTTGTTATTTATTCATCTTCAGTTTGTTCATTATGCTGAGAATGTTACCAAAAAAAAATTATTATCATAATTTTTGTATTAGACTTTATCAATTTATTTATAGATTTTATGGGGTGTTATAGTTGGTAGCATAGCATTCTAGTTCTAGTGTCCTAAAGACTGTGTGCGTCCGTTGCTTTTTTGTATTGCGTTCTTTGATTACTTCAAAGCCTTATCGTTTAGGGTTTGTATTCTCTATAACGATGATTGTTTAGGGGGTTTCACACCAATTTTCCTAATTTCGGATAGGCCAAGTGTATCAGGAGGGTTACTAGTGTTAATTTTGCATGTGAGATGTTCCACGTATGAGGTTGATTTCGGTCTAGATTCAAGGGCTTTTAGGCACGAGACCTTTAGCAAGTTCTTAGTTATGGTTTGAGGGAAACAAATTTCACTCACCATCCATAACGAGATAGGAATAAGTTATTAAAGACCTCGTCTATGCAACTGTGTGCTAGCCAGTATGAGGGGAAGTTCAACTATCTTTCTCTTTCTGCATTGGAAGAGATTGATATGAAGGTGAAGGAAGATGTTCGTGTTATCATCTAGTACGAGAGAGAATTTTTGGCATTAGTAGAAACCATGTGTGAAACGTTTGGCAGGTGTTACTGAGTAAATCACTACTCACCACTTATGCTCAGGTGGTTGAAGTTACCCTCCTACATCAGTAGGAACATTACAACTATTAGAGCGATAGATTCCCTAAGATTTTGAAGACCAAGGCCAAAGTGGGCCTAATAAGTTATGACGGTGAACTGTTGACCCAAGTAGGGAGACATCACCAATGGAAGAAATGGTGTATGTGGAGTGGACCCCAAGAGGTTTTCAAGAGTAGACGACATGATCTACTTTGGCCAGCATAGCTAGGGGAATTATGGCTAGTGGAGCCACTACCTATGAGGGCAAGGTAAATGTGGAAAGTTTTTCCCTTAATGGTCGATGAGGCAAGGCCAAAAGGGCCGCCAGTGGGGCCTTTATTTTGATAATCCATATATAGGAAGGTATTACACTCGTGGAGAATGACACCATCTATTTATATAATGCCTTAGTGGATACCAACGTTTTAGGGTACATTCAAAGGATTGTTATAGGTACATCTATGGATCGCGTATATGAGCCTGGCTTAGACATCGAGGATTTATCATTATTTATTAGTAATGTATAACTACATTATGAGGTATATGTACTTTTATCTCCGAGGTTTATGTATATGTGGATGTAAGAGAGTAGTCCCCTTGTAGCCTGGGAATATGGTAATAGTAGTTTAGGCATAACCCATATAGGTATGGTGATTAATGATAACCCAAGAACTCTTCAATAAATACAATTAAACACATAATATTACATTTCCTCAACATTCAGATTAGGCTCACAATACACTCGTGTATAACCCAAACAATAATAAAGGAAACTCATAAACAACTCAGCAAGAGGGAGAGAGGAATAAGAACCCTAGATACACCTTCGCAGGCATCCAAACACGCCAAAAACCATCATAGATCTCTAGTTAGCTATAAAAGCTTCACAAAAAATTGCAATGGTGTGTGAGTAAGAGCCCTAGTTTGCAATAAATTCTCTCTAATATCTTTTCTCTCTAATACTCTCTAGAAAGAACTCTGAAAAAACTATCATCTCCCCTCAAAAGTGGTTGAGGCCCATAAATATCCACCCACACCACTCCTAAGGTGCCTCAGTCTTTCACAATTATGAAAGACATCCCTCATACCTTATGTCACAAACATTATATACCTAATGGACTAGTCAGCTCCACGTCATAACAATTAAATGCCAAGACATGCCTTTTGCCTAACCACTATGCGTCAGGGAGCTTTCATCACAGAGGTGGATCACCAACTGTCTGATAGCCCCAAATACCATGGTTGTTTACTCAAGTGCAGATTTGACAGTGACATCAGCTAAAGTATATGTCACATTAAGTAGATGGCTATTTGGTTCATAACTCAACGTACGATGGAACTCAAGGCTGCTCCGCCTAAGAATCCATGCTCAAAGGTATTTCAGTGTTTTATCAGGTGTATCTAAGATGGTAAAGATAAGCCCCAACGCTGCCTCACTTCTCAATCCTCAAAATCAAGTCTTCCTAAAGTTCCCACGACGAGGTATCCCGATAGAGCTTGAAAGCTCTCCCAGGCACTGCCAGTCCTGGTCCCTCCCGAGTACCGTTTGACCTTGCACTAAATAGAGTTATAATTGTTACATCATTACAATCGTTATAGCTTGTAGACGATATAAAAAGATATAACATGACTAATCAAAATAATAAAGCTAAATGATGAGCCCTATCGGCCAGTTACTTTGCTAGAAGATCTCCTTGAGCTGCCACGCTGAGCAGCCTCACTTGTGCTGCCACGTTGAGCTACCTCACTTAAGTTACCACGCTGAGCTACCTCACTTGAGCTACCTCGCTTGAGCCTGTTGTATTAGGTGGGGGGATTATTTTAAATCTCTAGATTATCTTCAAGGCCCCCTATATTTGCCCCTTCATGGAGAGATTTATTGTGGTAACAAGAAATATCTGCACGAAAACTTCTCAATCCGATGAACCTTCTATTTGTAAGAAAAAAATTGCCTTTATGCCTACATATAACTTATGTCGTTATCACTGGCAGAAAAAAGTAAAATTCTCCCTGATGTGCCTGAACCAAAGTGTAGCGAATCGTCAGCGAATGGCGAAGGGACATCACAACTTTTTCCTGTCATTATGCCTCAATCGGTTAGTCTTCTTCCTTAGCTACTGGAATTCTCCCGAAATGCCCGAGGAAATTGCCAATTACCCCTTTCTGACTCTTGGAAAGTAAAATTCTCCACTGTGTCATCATTCGGCCATTCATCGCCATTTTGTCTTCTTTAAAAAGTAAAATTCTCCCCGATGTTCCAAAGCTATAAATAAATTCGAATGGGCTTATGGCAAGGGGACATTGTAGCTTTTTGAATCGTGGTATCAGCTTCTGCGTTGTGGGACATCCGTTGTGTCTGACAAAAAAATTTGGCGGCCAAAATCATAACTTATTTTGAAAGAAACCCTTTCTATTCCCCATGTGTCACTTCATTAATGACGTGGTGACATCTTTTCAACTGTTAGGGCACTCCCCAAAGTGACACGTGTCCATTTGAAATGATTATAGGCGACATTGCACGTGTGATGGTGGAAAACTCAAAAGCCAACTTAAGAATTTCAAATGACTATTATTCAAACACTTAGCCATTTTTTTCATTTACCTTACCTTCGTCTTCTTCAACTCCTAGAGCATTTGGAGAGAGAAAACCCTCAAACCTTCGTTGTTACCAAGCTTTTCTCTAGTTTATTTTCCTTCATCATCTTCTTCACCGCCTCTTGTGTCCATGCTCCATCATTTATGTCCCTATCTCCTCTATGTAAAGCTTTCTTCTTTCATCGCCACCTTCCATGGCTTCTTCATGTGTTCCCAACATGCCTGCAATCGGTGCTTTGCCTACAACAACCCTTGACCCTGCTACTACTTTCACCCTAGATGCCACTACCCTGGTGGTAACGTGCCAAGAGAAACTATATTTTTATCGTCGCTCCCCCACTTTTGGTGAGGAAGATGATTTTAAGGGCGCCCTCAAAACTTGCACTTTAAGTGCCAAGTATGACCCATTTCTTTTCGGTGATGAAGACCAAGATTCCACTACTTGAGGATATTTTCCTCCACAAGGGACTATGAGGTTCCGTCTTAATAGAGGTGACTTCCCTTGGTTCCATATTGATTTCGAAGAACCTAGTGGTTCCCCCTCCCACTTTGCTGCATGGAACTCGTTCATGCAGACCATTTACTCTGACGCTCTTTCCAATGTTGGTCCCCATCGAGCTGCCTGGTTTGGGGATTTTACTCTCTCCAAACAATGTTGCTCTTAAAAATGGAACATTAAAACTCACACATTATTTGTTTCATAGGGAGATTTCATCGTTAAGCTTGAGGACGTTTATGAGTTGCTTGAGCTTGAGCCCATAGGGATTTCGGCTTATCACGACGAGGCTTTAAACGCCGAAAAGAGACACCGAACTTGGACCAAATTTGTAGGAGGTGTATTAGTACTTCTAACAAGGCTATCTTCACTCCTCTCATAAACTACTTCTATCGTACCAACCTCACTGCTAAATTTGACCCAGTCAAAGGTACATCTATCAAGTTATTAGCCTACATACTTGTGATTCTTTCTCGTTTTGTCGTGCTTGGCAAATCCAATGATCAACCACATAGGGACTTGATTAATTTGTTTGTCTATTTAGCTAGAGGATATAGGCTTCCTCTGGCAGCCATGGCCTTAGGGTCTCTTTATACGTGGTTGGACAGGACCCATCTAGACATGGAACGGTCCTTGGGCAGATATAACTTAGCCAACTTTGCCAATGCCATAATTTTGATCGGTTTTCTTTATTTCCATTTTCTCGAGATATCTGTCAACCGTATTCCCCTTCGTGCTGGAGAAATCATAAAGCCCCATCGCTTTTTTTTACTTTCACAAGAAACAGAGTAGAAAGGATCTTTTGGGCATTTTTGACAAGGCAAGTTGCTTCATGATGAGGCCCTATAGTGAAGATTCCTATGCCCACACTTGGAACATTTTTGTCCTGTACCCAAGGTGGTGGGGGACCACTTTTCAATATGTTATAGCAGAGGATCCTTCCTTTTCCATCATTTTAGCCTTAACTCCCAGCTATCTTCCCTCTTACACTAAATGGGGATATACGTCTGAACATTACAATCCCAACTGTTGCAGCCGTCAGTTTGGGGAAGACTAAGGGGTTCCTCGACCAGTGTTTCAATATTCTCACCCTAAGGCATCTTTTCCTGAGGCCTGTGCCTTTTACACCGTGTCATCTGCTTCCACAATCTGCTCAGAAATAAGTGGTTGTGTTACCATTCCTGTACTTTTTAGGAAGGGGGGTGTAACTAGTGATTTTGCATTGAAGTATTGGCCAAGACAGATAGCCATAATTCATGAATTCGTCCAAAGTCCCCCTGTTTACCCCGTTGTACAGAGTTTTCCTCCTTTGGGGCTGGGGCTAAAGGGGAATTCTGTTCTGGAAATTGAGTTCCCTATCATCCGAATACTGAAGGATCCTCCTAGCGAGCTGCCTCCATACTTCCCAACAATCCTCGTTGCTGCAGCCAAGGATAAGAAAACTCCAAAGTCTAAACCCCCTGCTGGAGGTGTTTCTACCGCTGCAGCTTCTGGTGAGGGTCCCTACCAAGCCCCTTTGCAAAAGGTAAGGAAGACCAGGAGTAGGGCCTCCTCGAGTCCCAGGTCCCCACGCAAGTCTCAATCCCTAATAGATGCTTTTCTCATTGCCTTTGTTCCTCCCAATACTTATGTGCTTGAGGAAATACGGGAGGCGGTTAGAAAGGAGGTAGAACGGCTACAACAGATATTTCGACAAACTGAGCCATCAGTTCTTCCTCTTGAGTCATTTCCCACTATTATGGTGGATCCCACTGAGGGGACTTTGTAAAGAAAAAGGGTTTCCCATGGTCCTTCTGCAACTAGCGCTTCTGGTAAGAGGAAGAAAACTTTGGGAACCAAGGCAAGTAAAAGGCAAGCCTTTATAGTGCATCCCACAGTAATTACCGCTACTCCTAGAATTTCTCCTTCTCCTTCTCCTTCTCCTTCTCCTTCTCCCTATACAGTTATATCGATTGATTATAGCCCTGAGGTTATATATGATCTCACCGAGAGGGATTCTCCTCACTCTTCTCCTCCAGCTTCGCCCGTTATTATACCATCACACTCGTCTTCTGAGCAAGAGGTAATTCTTCCCACACTTAGCCATTTATATCTTAGTGAATTCTCTTCTCTTTTCTAACACTTGTTCTTTCTTTCCTATCTTCATTAGGAGGTTGATGAAAAAATTCCTTCTCCTCCGATGAGTCTTTTCATGGGAGGATGCTTTGATGCTTCTATAACTGATTTATCTCCTCCCTATTCTCCCATGATAGGTCTCACTTATTCACGTCGTTCGACCTCTAAACGTGCAGAGGAGGTTGCTAAGAGGCCTTCTATTCTCATTGAATCTGCGGGGGTTTCCTCTCATCCATAGGAGACTCCCCTAGCTTCTTTTGGTTCACCCTCTATGCTGGTGGTTCCTCTGGCTGTGATTCCAATTTTGCCAAGCTCCACGAGGTAATAAGTGTTAAGTGATTGGTAAATATTTCTTCTATCTTTCCTACCTTGATGTATCTTCTAAGTTCTTTGTTGTGTTTCATGTTGAAGTTGCTTCATCACTAGCTTTATTGATGGTTGATGCCCTTCTTCAGCTTCCTTTATTAAGTCCCATCTCTGAGTTTACCCCTTTTCCCCATATCACTGAGGTAAGTTAAGTGTACATTTTCCCCTTTTTTCCTTGCGTCTAATACTTAGCCTTGTATCTGCAACTTTCCACAAGTTTAATCCTGTCATCCTCACTCGTGGATCCCCACATCACTCAGTCTATCGTTGGTCCATATTCTCACCCCCGTGCTTTTTCAACCTGTACAATTGTTAATGTACCTGTAGAAGATCGATCCGTTCCTTCGAGTTATCCTTCAACCTTGGCCCTATTTTCTTTTTCTGGACTAGGTGCTTCATCAAATGTTGAGGTTCCTCTGGCTGAGGTTTCTGTGGAGGCTCCTGAGGAAATGAATCTGCCCACTACAGTGCCCATCGTTGTAGCTTCTTCCATATCTCCCGTTCTTGCTCCAGTCGTTATTGAGGTATTTTGCCATTTTCTCCTCATTTTTTGCATATGTTTATAACTCCACTATAATGGTGACAATGTACAATCTCTTGTTAAGATTTTTCGTAACTCCACCTATAACGGTGGCTTAATAATGAAAACACACTTGTTAAGATTTTTCATCAAACTTCACCTATACGGTGACTTAATAATGAAAACACCCTTATTAAGATTTTTCGTCAAACTCCACCTATAACGGTGACTTAACAATGAAAACACCCTTGTTAAGATTTTTCGTCAAACTCCACATATAACTGTGGCTTAACAATGAAAACACACTTGTTAAGATTTTTCGTCAAACTCCACCTATAACGGTGATTTAACAATGAAAACACACTTGTTAAGATTTTTCATCCAATTCCACCTATAGCGGTGACTTAACAATGAAAATACACTTGTTAAGATTTTTTGCAAAACTAGCATCAGTTTGTGAGGGATCCTTCCATCATTCTAACCACAGTTCAGTGTGCTCTGATGGTTGTTGAATCCACGCATGAAGATCAAGTCCCCTCTGAGAACTCAAACCATGACGATCGTGGTTTAACTACGAATTTTCTAGCAGATAGTGATTCAGGATGTGAGGTTCCCTTGCTAAATATGGCTCCACCCGACTTCTGCCTCATAGACCTTCACCAGTCTCCTCAAGTCTCTGTGATGGATCGATCTATCATTGAACGCATTGCCCAGCAGCATCCTGAGAATTTTACTGTTGATTGCCTGTGCTCTAATGTACTAGTGATGAGCCACAGGTTACAAGGCTTGGCGATCGTTATTGCTGAGGTCGTCAATATCCGAACGTCTGACCTTACCATGATGATCATCAATCGTCACTTGGGTAATTTAAAGTAAATGGGCAAGGATGGCTTTCAACTAACTTGGCTGAGCAACTACCAAAAACTTCTAAAGAGTCAGCAGTTGGAAACCCAGAGGGAGTAATATCTGAAACAGGTCGAAGTCCATCAATCTGAAGAGAAATGGCTAGCATGGTTGGCCCCTTTACTAGTAGTGGCTGAGGAAAAGGTAAGGGCGCCCGAAGAAGACTTGGCAAATTCCAAGGTAGAACGGGAGACCCTATTGATTGGGAGAGCTCAAGTGAAAATTCGGCTCGAAGTGTTCATTGCTGCCCAGCAAACTCATTTGGAAGCTTTATCAGGCTTATCCGGGGACTTCTTTTCCCAGCCTGATCTATGGTTCCTCCTGGGTTAGAAGTCCTTTCTTTTGATTTTGTTTATTTTCTTTCTTTATAACAAATGTAGTTCTTGGTTAATATCTCCCAATTTTGTAAATCTACCCAATTCTCATCAATGAAGGATATAGTATTTTGTCATCATGTGTTGTTTCGTTGCAATATCTTTGTTTTATCGTAGAGTTCAAGCATATACAATTTACAAACAAACTCTTTTCATTTTATTACAAAAGATAAAATAACTCATACAACAAATTGCACCAAAACAAATAAACAAATTCTAATTGAGGTTACTAGCATATACATGATAAACTTTTAACCATTTGTTGTTAATTTTGAAATGTTTATCCTCTTCCATTTTATAAATTAAGCAGTAACCTGAATCGTGAGCCTTCTTCATAATGAAAGGTCCCTCCCAATTCACAGTAAACTTAGGGAGAGGGAGCCCTCTGATGTGCTTCATAGTTGCTTTCAAAATGAGGTCTCCTTTGACAACCTTCTTTGGTCTTACCAGGTTATCATACGCCCTTGAGAGTTGCTTTATGTAAATTTAGAAGTGTTGTATCGCGTTATCTATTTGCTCGTCTAACGCTTCCAATTGTACATGTTTGCTATCAGGGAGCATGCTGCTTCGCAGGGCATAACGGGCGAAAGGAGGTTCTAACTCCACTGGCAGGATTGCTTCAGCTCCATACACAAGGGAGAACGGTGTGTATCCTGTGGGTTTTCTCTTGGTTATTTAGTAGGCCCACAGTACTGTTAGGATCTTATTGTCCCACGATCCTAGGAAATCTTCCATCGTTTTGGCCAAAATATTGACCAAGGTCTTATTAGTTTCTTCGACTTGACTGTTTCCCCTGGGATATGCCACCGTTGAGGTATGATGGATGATGGAGTATTTGTTAGTGAGCATCGTTACATCTTTATTGATGAAAAGGGTTCCGTTATCATAAAGGATAACTTTTGGGATCCCAAAACTACAGACTATGTATTCTCTAATAAAATTATCCACCACACCAGCTGTTGCTCTTCTGAGTGGTATCGCTTCAGCCCGCTTCGTAAAGCACTATGTCACCACCAAGATCTAAATCTTTCCTCTTGACGAAGGTTGTATTGCCCCTAACAGGCCAAATGCCCAAGTGTGGAATGGATAAGGAGTATCCAAAGAATGTAAGTCCATCGAAGGAGCACGGATCATATTTCCATGTAGTTGGCACGCCTTACACTTTTGCACAAACTCAGTAGAATCTTTATCCATAATTGGCTAATAATACCCCAATGTCACTAATTATTCATATATCTTGGCCCCTCCAATATGAGCTGGATCATGAGCTTATTTCAATAGTTCTATTGCCTCCTCCTTCTTTATACATCTCAATGGTCTGTTGAAGTACCTCCTCCTGGACGTAAAATTATTGAGCCCTTCATTTGAGTCCCATCGAATAACTCCATCTTTGATGAAGTTAATGTAAGGTTATCTCCAATCTCTTTGAGTTCCAATGAAGTGGCATTCAGCTGCTTGAAAGAAACATTGGAACTTATCACATTTCCATCGTAACTCAGTTACATCTTGTTTCATCATTGGACAAAAGTATCATTCCCTCTGAATTCTTATGTACAGAGGGATCTCTGTTATTTCATAGTGGCCTTTATGTGTTTTTTTCAATCTTTATTTTGCTTCTTCTGGGCTGACACATCTAGATAACCATCCTCCCACATTCCTAAAGTAAAGGTTACTATAATTGATGAAGTATTACGCCAGCTCTTTCAGTTATATCTTGGCTTCCCCAGACTCCTACTTCTTTCTGATTTCGCCCCTCCAATCTGAAACACCTTTCATGGGTAGGATTGATTGCACATCCGACAAGGTTGTTCTTTGTTGGATCACCACATTAGTTGAATCGATCTTCATAGCCAATTTTTGGGCAATGGTGGCATAGGCATTAGCATGTTTGTTCATAGTTCTAGGATGCCTTCTTATCTTCACTTAATAGAACTGATTGATCAGCCATTGGATGATCATAGGGCGCTAAATTGAGGTGATTCAACGCATATTCCCCATTCACTTCTTGAACCATCAAGTTGGAATCGCCTTTGATGCATAGTGAACGGATGCCCCTTCTAATGAACTCTAGCAGCCCTAGTACTAACGCCTCATACTCTGCTTCGTTATTGGAGCAAGGGAAATATAGCATATAGGAAAGCCAAAATTCCTCCTTTCCTTTAGAAAAGATAACCCCTGACTCTCTTTATTTTTTGTCGAAGAACTATCAAATTGCATCGTCCATTATTTTAGATCGGCCTCCAGGAAGTTTACTTACAAATCATCCCCCGAGATGTTCTCTCGGGGTGGCTAAAATACTCCCAATGGAAAGGTAGATGACAAATCTGCATATGCCTGGCTCTTGATCGCGCGAGAAACACACACTTTAATTCATATTCTGAAAGGATGAGGAACCATCTAGCTGCTCTCCTAATCAAAATAGTTCTTGCCAACAAAAACTTATTTGGGTCACATCTTATCACGTTTTGTGAATTATTAAAGATAGCAAGTAATGTCTAAGTTTTTATGATACGAAAACTAAGGCTAAACAGTGTCGCTTTACACTACTGGACCTTGCCCCTGGTCCATGTATGATTCTACTCAGGTAGTAGATTGGCCTTTCTTGTCCATTGACTTCCTGCGCCAAGAGTGCTCCGATGGACCTGGTGGTAGACATTAGGTAGAGTTACAACGGTACTCCAGATTTTGGAGGGATCATCATTTGTGGAGAGGTCAGCAGCTTCTTCAGATTGGTAAAGGACTCATGGAGCTTCCTCCCATTTAAACTTCATGCCCTTTCGCAGTGGTTACATCATCGGGTGATTTATCTCGACTAGTCCTAGAACAAATCTCCTAAGATAGGAGACTTTATCGAGGAATCATTTGATCTCCTTTATCGTTCTTGGACAGACCATTTTTAGGATTTCTCATCGTTTGTCCTGGTCCATCTGTACTCCCTGTCGATTTACCACGAACCCTAGGAACTTCCCACTTGTGACCCCGAAAGCACACTTCAGTGGGTTCATCTTTAACTTGTATTTTCTGCAGCGAATGAACACCCTCCTCAGGTCGTCTAGATGGGACTCTTCCTTATTTGACTTGATGACCAAATCATCCACGTAAAATTCTAAAAACTTATGAAAGAAATCATGGAAAATGGCCATCGTTGTCCTTTGATATGTTGCCCCGACATTCTTTTACCTAAAGGGCATAACCTTGTAAATGAATTTGCCTAATGGGGTCTTGAATGTCGTTTTCTCTGTGTCAGCTCGATCCATCTTGATCTAGCGATATCCCACATACCCATCTATGAAACTATACATTTCATGACCCGTCATTGCATCAATTAAGCTATCAATTAAGGGTAGAAGGAACTCATCTTTTGGGCAGGCTCTGTTCAATTCTATGAAGTCCACATAGATCCTTATCTAGTTCTTATCCTTCTTCCCTACTGGGATGATTCTTGACAGCCAAAGTGGGTGTTGTATCTATTCAATGAATCCTGCTGCTTGTAACCGTTGGACCTCCTCCTTAATCTTCAAATCCAACTCCGGCTTGTAATTTCTTATGTCTTACTTCACGAGTATGGCTGAAGGTAAAACGTTCAGCTTGTGGTAACTCACCTCTTCGTTTAGGCCCTCCATCTCTGTGTATTTCCATGTGAAGACATCTCTAAACTCTCGAATCAACTCTATCAATGCCCCACTTTTTTCTGCACTCAGGTCCTTCGAAATGAAGATGAGCCTTGCATCGTATCCTTCTTCAGCCAGGTTCATCTATTCTAATTCTTATACCTGGGGCCTTGAGCGGTCCGTCATATAGTCTAGTTCTTTGTCCACATCCTCTGGAAACTCTTGTATATTCGAGTTGTCAATGACCATGCATTGCCCCTGTTGTTACACCAAGAAACATTCATATATCAAGTCAGCCTCGTCATCAGCCCCTAGATCAGCTCTTTCATTTACCCGCTCACACCTTTAGAGGAGGTAAATAACTCACCCATCCTCATTGATATTCTTTTTTCACTGCCTACTCATCGTTATAATCGCTTTTCTATTACTTTCCCTCAAATCTTCTGCGAGTCTATCTCCTGAATATCTGCTCAGTACACTCTACTGTTGGACTTGTTGTTCCATCAGGTCCATCGTGGGCCTCATTCGATCCCTGAGCTGCTTCGAGAGATTCTGCCCCCTCAGAGCAGTTAGGTGAACTTCTTCAGCTACTGCTTTTCCTTTTGTTATTTTACTGCTTTGGACGTTCACAGGCCCTATCCTTTCTCTGATAGAGGTAACTCTTGCACCTTCCATCCACCTCATCAGCCCCTTGGAATCTTACTCCAACTCCGTGTAGAAAGCTGCATCAACCAAATAAGCTTCTTCGGTGGTGAAAGGGTTTTTTGTGGCACGTATAGTGATATCGATTCCTTTCATATTTGTCTTCGCACATTAGTGATACGTCGAAGGGACTAGACCCTGGTTGTGCATCCATACCCTCCCTATCAACAGGTGGTACGAAGTGGAACTTTCAATCACATAGAACTTGATATGTGAGGTAAGGTTCCCATTACAATCCCCACTGTTGATGTAAAAAATTATATTTGACCTAATTATTTTAATTCACAGATAAATATGAATAAGTAAATATGAGACAATGGATTTTTAAAGTGGTTCAGCCTTCAGGAAATGGCCTACATCCACTGTTTTTGTATTGCTGATTGTTTGTCCAGAATTCTTGACAAATGGTTTTCTCAAGAAATTTTGGTCCCCTCTAATGAGGAAGTTACAATATATTTATAGCCTTGAGGTTGTACATGTCAAAGGACAATGCGATGTTATCTAGTAAACATATACATCTGTATGATAATAATGAGCATTTAATGCACAGTCGCCCCTTTGATTATCCTGACTTGAGTGTTCTGTACGCTAAGTAGCTCGGACCGCTTAAGCTGCTCGAACTGTCTAAGTAGCTCAGCACGCTTGGGTTACTCAGGGCCCATGAGCTTCTCGGGGCCCATGAGTTGCTCGGGGAGCATAAGTTGATCGGTACGTTTAATCTGTTCAGAATGTATGAGTTGCTCGTGGCACTTGAGTATCCCTGTGGTAGAGGTATTTATAATTGCCACGTTGGTTGACACGTGTCTTAAAATGATGGGTCCATGTCAGCAGATTAAATTTGGTATCAACAGAAGCCCCCAATGTTTCATAGTTTGATGTCGAAGAAAAGTATGGGACATTCTGCTTGAAAATTGTATAGATTATTGGTTTGTATGGTTTTTAGGAAAGCGATCGTCGTATATAACTCCTTTTTGAATGCATAGTATCAGGCCTCATAAATATTTTAAATGTTCATGATCGCTTCGATTTTTGTGCCCCTTTTCTTCTTTTTAGCCACCGAATACGTAAATGTCTGCCCTTGTAATCATTGCTTTTCTCTATTCCTAAGGTAAAGTATTTAAGCGCGGCAGAAATCCTACCATCTTTCACCTTTCAAATCTGTATCTTTGAACTCTTCATTTTCTCTCTGTCTTGTGCCTTCGTTCTTTCCGTCGTTCATTTTCACCTTCTCTCTTTTTCCCTGTAAGATTTTCTTCCCTTTCTTTTATTTTACTTTGTTCATCATGGTTTATCTTGTTGAGTCTTTGGACAAATTTCGGTCTGAATTTTCAATCCCTTCGTGGGTTATTTTGGAAGAACTTTCTGAACTTTCTGATTATTTTTCTTTGGCTGAGGGACATTGGTTCCCAAGCCTTTTTGTGGCCGAATGTGGCTTTTCTTTTCCCCCAAACCCCCTATGTTTGGAGTTCTGCCAATATTTTGATGTTGTACCTGCATTAATAGCTCCAAATACCTGGAGGATAGTTAATGGTGTACATAGATTGAACCAACTCCATGGAACCCATTTAGGGATTCCAGAGATTATGTATTGCTATAGATGGGTTGTCAGTGATCCCATATTCTATTTAAAAGCTAGGTTTTTTAATAGGGCATTAGTTTTCAATATTCCAGATGCCAATAGGGATTATTTTGAGCATGGGGTTGTTATGAAAAATTGGCAATATGCTCCATTAAACGGAGATGATGTATATCATGGTCTCAGGTGTCCCCCTTATGGCAATGGAATAGGTTGATTTTATTTTTTGAAATCTTATTTTCTTGGTGTTTGATAAAATGTATCACTGACATTTATTTTTATTTGTTACAGTTGACAGTAAAAGAAAACCTCCAAAAGAAGTTGACGTTAATTTAAAGCATTTGAAACTTATCTGGGATTTACACCAATCTATTGTCGAGGAACATATTAGATCTACCTCTTATTTGTTGCAGTATAAGAGCTATACTTCATCTTTCACTGCTCTTCCTTATCCAGTGGTAGTTAATCTTGACCAAGTGCCAGCTTCTGAGACTAGGGTGGAAGGTTCTTCCTCTAAGTCAAGTATTCCTATCAGTGATCTAATGAAGAGAAGAAGAGCTCTTGCCTTTTTCGATAAGTCTGCCTCTCCTGCTGTGGAGGCAAAGAAAAGTAAAAAAGATGTCCCAGAAGAGGGGATAAAGACTGTAGAGGTACCCCCTCCTGATTCTGCCAAGAAATTTGGCGAGAAGCCCCCTGTGGCTCCGATCAAGATTATTGCTCTCTCTCTCCACCGAGTGAGGTTATCGTCATATCACCAACAAAGACAACTTCTTTGATTGAAAATGCTCCTGCACCTGTGAAGAGGTTGAAGAAAAGTTCTTCCGAGAGACCTGCTAAACTTGTCTCTCAAACTTCAAACGTTGAAGATAATATTCCATCTTTTGTTGCTCTGAGCTCTGCTGTGAGCTTGGTGAAATCTTGGACTATCCCAGAAGTCCAGGGCATTGAAGACACTCTTTCTCGTGAGAGAATCACTACTTTGGCTGCTCAACACATTGCCTCAGTAAGTATTGTTGACTCGAACCCTTTATTTTTTAGTACTATATTCCTGTATTGACTAAAAATGCTTTCTTTTTTTTCAGCTGGTGACATTTTTTTAACAGTATCATGAAGAAGGATGAAGCTATCAAGGCTTCAAGTTCCTCGAGAGGAGTAGAGGAGGCTTTCATTGGGCTGACCCAATCTCTAAAAAATTCTCGTAAAAAATACGAGGATAATAAGGTTGCTTGGGAGAAGCAACTCAAGTCCATTGAGCTGGACAGAAATCAAGATGTGAATGCCTCCAAGGACTTGGAGAAGAAGTTTAAGGAATCTGAGCAGAGCAACAAAAACTTTGAACAGATCAACAAGAAGCTGAAGCCTAAGCTCAAGTCTGCTGAAGATGAAGTTGATAAACTTCAAGATGTTGAACGACAGAAAAAGGAGGTGGAGGAGAAGTTGAAGGTTACCGAGGAGCTCCTTAGGGAAAGGACTCCTTAAAGAAGGCAAAAGGAAGAAGGCAGTTAAAAAATCATTCGGCGCTGGTTGGGATAAAGGCTGGAATAAGGGTCTGGCTGCCATGTCCTCACAAATGGAATACGCCAATCTTAAATACTTTAGGGATGGATAGGTTCCGGCCTTGCAGGAGCTGAAAGTTGTTGAGAATTCTGACTTATTCTAGTATCACACTCATGGCCCTCCTCCCTCTCCTGGAGAAGAAGAAGAGGATGAAGCTGCCTCAGATGAATTTTCTTTGATGATTGGAGATCAGGCCCTTTCTGTCCCAGTTATTCAAACTTTCTCCGAGCAACTCCTACCCACCAGCACTTCCGTCGAGCAGCTACCTTTATCCTCCGAGCAACCAGTCACTTCCTCCAAACTTTTTGAGGAGGTCGTAGGGAACAAGGAGAAGGTGTAGAGTTGTTCGGGTGTTTATTTTGTTATTTTTGAATGTAACCTCAGACTTTGTATTTTCTTCTATGATGAAATAAAATTCGAACTTTGGTTGTTCACCTTGAATTTCTATTTTACTTGCTCTGTCTGTGTCATTATTGATTCTTTTTATTTTTTCTCTTTGCTAGTTTATGGCCAGGATGGATCTATTATCAGCTCATGACACAGAATTGATGAAGAAATGCAATGACTATTTTAAAGTTGGTCATGCAGATAATAATGAGGCTCAAATCATTGACATCCTTGGTCCAGATACTTTTGAACGAGCAGTCAAAGCTTACCAATACCTGAAATGCTTGCTCGATCGTGTTGTTGCCAATAACGTGGCCTACTATGAGATGATTGAAGATCTCCAAGGAATAATCGAGCAACTTCAGCAACAGTATAAAGAGTCTTCGACACTTTTGCATCAAGGATATGAGAAGAAATATCAGCAATTGAGTGCTGATAAAGGGTATGATAAATTTATTTCTGCTTATGAGAAGAAAGAGAGTGTTCTGAAGCTTGAGGTTGAAGAACACAGGCACATCGCTAAGCTGTTGGAGCAAGAAAACATTGTTTTGTAAGAAGAGATTAAACAACTCAAGTCTGTCACATCTTCCTCGGGAGCCCTGGTCCCTGTTAATGATGAAGGTTTCTCTTTCTTGGAGGTAGAAAATACCAATTTAAGAGATGAGTTGGAAACTTTAAAAAGGGATGGACCCTCCTCATCTAATCATGGATGAGCAAGGTCTTCTTCTCGTGGACGATCTAGGGCTGATCGGGTCACCATTGAAGAAGCTAGAACGCAATCTGCTTTAGAGAATCAGGCTTTTCAGTTGATGGCGAATAACCAAGCCTTAGCAGAAATGTCTAAGAAAATTTTGAGTCTCAGCGAACAACTTACTACTCAGAGTTCTGCCTTGGAGAATAAGGAAATCCTGGTGAGAATTCTCCACGAGCAACTGGAGAGGTTGACTTACCAATTCCACAAATAACCCAGAGAATTTTGGATGGCTGGGTATAATGAAGCTCTTTACCATCTTGATGATCGGATCCAGCGGTCAAATAATGAGGGGTACAAGCAGGGATGGTTAAATGTTATGTGCGTGCTACAATTGGAGCAGGGACACTACTTATGGGATTATTATGAGCCTGGAGTGCCCGATTTTCTCGTGCCTCCTTTTAAGCTTGATTTTAGTTGGATACCTGCTCGGGTAATTCCTCGATGCTTAATCTCCAAATATCTTGACGACTACAGTCTTCATGCCAACGTTGATATATCTCGTCCATAGCATTTGCTTGATCGGCACTCTGTGATGAATGTTATAATGCTGAGAGATGTAAATTTTATAAATTCTCCTTATGCCATTGATGACTCTCCTGCTGGAGTAGAACCTGTTTCAAAGGCAGAAGGGAAAAAATCGATAGAATAGGATCTTTATGAAGTGTATTTTTCAGCGTATGTAATTCTTCTTGTTTTGAATGAAGTAATTTGCAGAATGTCCTTACTTGTTTGTTTGTGAATATGTGTACATTTTGTTTTGTGTTTTTGGATAATAGTACTTGTCCTTTTTATTGTTTGATTATAGTGACTTGTCACTCTTTGGTCTAAGCAATGAAATTATTTGCAACCCATGTTCCTGCTTAGTTTAATCAACCGGAGTTGATTGTAATTGGTTTATTGACCAATCGAAGTTGGTGATAATTTATTCCTGACCAACCGGAGTTGGTGGTAATTAATTCCTGATTAACCAGAGTTGGTGGTATTAGATTCTCGACCAATCGGAGTTGGTGGTAATTGATTCCCGACCAACCGGAGTTTGTGGTATTTGGTTCCCGACCAACCGAAGCTGGTGGTAATTGATTCCCGACCAACCGGAGCTGGTGGTAATTGATTCCCGACCAAACAGAGCTGGTGGTATTTGATTCCCGACCAATCGGAGTTGGTGGTAATTGGTTCCCGACCAACTGGAGTTGGTGGTAATTGGTTCCCGACCAACCGGAGTTGGTGATAATTGGTTCTCGACCAACCGGAGTTGGTGGTAATTGCTCTGAATTTGATGTGTAGTGTGTAGCACTAATATTCTGAAAAAATTTAAATCAAAGAAAGAAACTGGATGAAGCATCACTTTATTCATATTGAAGAAACTGCATTACATATGAATTACAATTACTGATAATATTTGCGTAGATGCTCTGCATTTCATGCATTCTTGAATTCTTCTCCTTCTAAGGTTTCAATCCTGTATGTCCCTGGGCGAACTACTTCGGTTACTCTATAGGGTCCATGCCAGTTGGCTTCCACTTTGTTGTGCTTTTGGATCACCTTCTTCAGCACATAATCCCCTTCCTTCAAATCACACATTTTCACTCTTTTGTTATAGAACAGAGTTGTTCGTTGTTGATATGCTACATTCCTGATTGCTGCTTCTTCCCTAACTTGTTCGAGCATATCTAGGTCTAATCTTCTCATCAAGTCACTGACAGGAGAATTTAAATTTAGTACTCTATGTGTAGGTAGACCCAATTCAGCAGGTATGACAGCCTCACTCCCAAATGCCAGCATGTATGGGGACTCTCCAGTTATTGTTCGCAGTGTGGTGAGATAAGCCCATAACACAGAGTGTAGTTCATTAACCCAATTTGCTTTTGCACTATCTAGTCGTTTCTTCAATCCATTTAGTAGCATTTTATTTGTCACCTCAGTTTGTCCATTGCTCTGGGGGTGACCTGGTGCAGAATGAGTTTTCAGTATATTGGATTAATGACAGTATGCAGCAAACTCCTCGTTGTTAAACTGGGTTCCATGGTCAGTAATGAATGCATGTGGGAGACCATATCTGCAAATAATGTTTTTCCAAATGAATTGATAGACTTTGTCATATGTCATATCAATAAGGGGCTAAACTTCAACCCATTTTGTAAAATAATCCACAACAACCACAAGGTACTTGAATCTTCCCTTGGTTGTTGGGGGTGGCCCGACCAAGTCTATCCCCTACATGGAAAATGTCCAAGGGGACGTTATGGGTGTTAACAATGCCTGGGGAGTTCTTCGGATGGACGATAAGCGTTGGCATTTGTCTCACTTCTTAGCATAAGCTGCGCAATCAGCTCTCATCATCGTCCAGTAGTACCCCTGCGTGGTTATTCTTCGTAAGAGGATCCGACCGTCTACATGGGCTCCAAAAGACCCTTCATGAAGCTCTTCGATCAAATCTTTCACTTCAGAGGGATGGACACATCTTTATAGCCCTGCTATAACTCCTTGTTTGTACAAAATGCCACTGGTCAATACATAACGAGCAGCTTTAAACTTTAGTTTCTTGGCTATGAGTTTATCAGTTGGTTGAGTCCCATCTTCAATATAGGCCCTGATGGGATCCATACAAGATGGTCCTAAGTCGAGGGTAATGAAATTCATCATTAGATCTTCGTCTATGCTCCGACCAACTAGGATTTCTATTGGGATTGTTCTTCGTAGCTCGGTGCGTGTGGCTGATGCCAATCGAGCTAGTACGTTTGATCTTACATTCTCCAATCTTGATATTCTAATCAACTGAACTGCAATAAGACTTGATACAACCTCCATTTCTTTGGCATGATACTTGATCATTAATTCTCCTTTTGCTGCGTACACCCCCAGAATTTGATTTACAATTAATAGAGAGTCACTGTATACAACGACTTGCTCTGCCTTCATGGTTTTGTCCAGGCTTAGTCCCACGATCATTGCTTTATATTCGACCTCATTATTAGAAGCTTTAAATTGAAAGCGTAGATCATACTCCACATCAATCTCATTCGGACTTTTTAAAACAATCCCTGCTCCACTACCCGCAGTGCACGAAGAGTCATCCACATACAAATTCATATGGGAAACTTATCATCAAAATTTTGATCAGAGAGAGTTCCTCGGTGGAATATCTGGTACTTCCTTTTGTCATCCTCCAGTACTTCTCGATGCTCGTCAGTCATCTTTTCTTGCTCGACTGGCATTTCTTACTGCTTGCCTACCAACGTAAGTTGGCCGGGGTTTACATTTGATGATCCTGTAACATCTACAGGTTGATCTGCATTCAAATCCTATTCTTCGGAGGAATTTTCTTGAGTGAACTCTGCTATAAAGTCCGCTACTGCCTGCCCTTTGAGCGACGACCTAAGCTCATAAATTATATCATATTCACCGAGCTCCACTTCCCAGTACATCAATCTTCCAGATTTTTTCTACTTATGCAGAGCTTGCCTTAATGGCATGTCGGTGTACACCACTATAGTATGGGCTTGGAAGTATGGCCTCATTCTTATGCTTGCTTTAATTAGTGCTAGTGCCAATTTCTATAGCCTTGGACATCTGATTTCTACTCCTCGGAAAGCTTTGCTGGTATAATAGACTGGTTTTTGTACTCCGTCCTCCTCTTTTATCAATGCCGAGGTCACTGCGTTTTTTAAAACTGCCAGATATAAGTATAGTCTTTCTCCCATCACTGGTCTAGATAATAGTGGAGGTGTCCCTAGATACTTCTTCAACTCTTGAAAGGCCTCCTCGCATTCATCATTCCACTCAAAAGTTTTTCGAAGTGTTTTGAAGAATGGGAGACATCTGTCTGTTGCTCGTGATACAAATATGTTAAGTGCTGCAACTCGTCCTGTGAGACTTTGTACTTCCTTCTTTGTAGTTGGAGATTGTAGCTCCAATAGATCCTTGATCTTTTCAGGGTTTGCCTCGATTCCTCATTGGTTAACAATATATCTGAGAAACATGCCTTCTTGTACTCCGAATATGCATTTGGTGGGATTCAGCTTCATTTGATATTTATCTAGTTGATCAAAGGTCTAACCTAGGTCAACTAGATGACCAGCAGCTTTCTTGCTCTTCGTCAGCATATTGTCAACATAAGCCTCCATGTTACGACTGATTTGTTCTGCAAACACCTTATTCATCAGCCGCTGATATATTTCACCTGCATTTGTAAGTCTAATGGCATAACATTATAACAATAAGTTCCCCTTGGGGTGATAAAAGAGGTACTCTCCCTGTCTTCAGGCTTCATTTTAATCTGGTTGTAACCAGAATAAGCATCCATGAAACTCAATAATTCATGTCCCGAGGTAGCATCCACCAACTGATCGATTCGAGGCAAAGGATAATAATCATTTGGGTAGGCTTTATTAAGATCAGTGAAGTCCACACACATCCTCCACTTGTTATTTTTCTTCTTCACCATTACCACATTTGCTAGCCAATCAAGATATTTGACATCCTCAATAAAAGAGGCTTTTTGCAGTTTCTCTACTTCTTCCTGTATGGCTTGGTTCTTCTCGGGACTGAATACCCTTCGTCGTTGCTTCACTGGCTTGATTTCCTTATTCACGTTGAGCTCGTGACACAGGAAATTTGGGCCTATCCCTGTCATATCTTCGTGACTCCATGCAAAAGTCTGCTTTTTGTGTCTTAGAAATGCTATCAGCTCTTGTTTTATTGATACATCTAGTGATGCACCGATTTGAGTTGTTCATTCTGGATGCTCGTTGTCCAGAATGATATTTTCGGTAGCCTCCTTGACCTGGCCCTTAACGAGCTGAGACTCATCTCTTGGGTTTAAAGTTTCAATCTCCGCATCTTCTATTTCACCTACCTGATAAGTAGTAGTCTTCTTCTTGGATTCTTCACGCTCCTCCTGCTCGACAGATGAATAGTAGCATTCTCGAGCTACTTTTTGGTCGCCTTTCACAACTCCCACTCCAAAATAAGTTGGGAATTTTAAATATTGATGTACAGTAGATGGTACTGCTTCGAACTTCTTCAGGCCTACTCTTCCCATGATGATATTATAAGTTGATTGGACATTTTTATCCATTACAAAGAAGCGTACTCTTTATGTTCGACAAGCAGGCCATGTACCGATAAGCATATCCAACTTGATCGTCCCAAGTGGAAAAACCTTCTCGCTAGTAAAACCAAGGAGGGGCCTATGATATGGCTCCAACTGGGATAGATTTAGATTCAAACTATCAAAACATAGGTAGAACATGATGTCTGCTGAGCTACCATTATCCACCAGTACCCGTGAAATCACCACTTCTTTCATTCTCATCTTGATTACTAACGGGTCATCATGAGGATACAATACGCATTCCAGGTCATTTTTAGAGAAACCAATGACTAGTTTATCTTTATTCACCTTCCTCGGGCGATTATCTTCGGCCAAGTTTATTTGCTGAATGTACGAGCAAGTTGAGCCTCATTGAGGTAACCTTTCCTCTCTGTAGTCATGTCCCCAACTCCTGCATCTCCACCTATAATAACATTACATTCAAATGATCCAAAATGTATTGAAAATACCTCACGTTCCGGTTTCTTTGGTCTTTGGGGGAGATCAGGGTCATCTTCTGGGTCTTCTTCATGACTTCTCTTCTTTTGCTCGACGAGGAGATCTAGACCTTTGCCTTGCTCGGTCATTACTTTTTCCACCATTTTGATGATCAATATTTTTAGCCATCTTTCCTTGTCTGATGAGTGCTTTAATTTCATTCTGGAGAGCTATGCAATTTTTGGTCGTGTGACCATGGTCTTTATGGAACTCGCAATATTTGGACGTATTCCTCTTGTCGGGATCTGCCTTCATTTTTCTGGCCAGTTTAGCCCCTCGCTATTCTTGATCTCTTCTAGAATGTGATTTATTTCTACCTTCAAAGGAGTATAGTTTCCAAACTTCTTCAATTATTCCAGTGTTTTCTTTGCTTTTGACTGCCTGTTGCCACCATTATTCTTTCGATCCTTCTTTTCAGTCTTGTCAGCCTCTACCTTGGTTTCCTTAATATCTGCATTCTTCTTAGCAGCCATAGCCTCCTCGGCATTCATGATTTTGGTTGCTTTTGCCATCAGTTCATCCATGGTCCTAGGCGGATCCTTGGCTAAAGTGTAGTATAATTTATCCGGCAACAGTCCACTCATCAGAGCAGTAATTATTATTTTCTCCTCGTAATCAATTACTTCCAGTTTCTCGTTATTGAAACGATTAATATAGTCCCTGGTGCTTTCACCTATCTTTTGTCTAACACTTAATAAGTGTGCTACTCATTTGACTGGTTTCTATCTAAAGCAGAAGTTCCCAATAAAGAGTTCTGTTAACTGAAAGAAAGTCGCAATTTTCCCCCGAGGAAGGTTATCGTACCATATCTGAGCTGATCCGGTAAGAGTTCCTGAAAATGCCATGCAACTCATCTCGTCTGGAACTGCGTAGATATTGGCAGCTTCTTGGTATTGCTCTATATGAAGGACAGGGTCAGTTTTTCCATCATATTTAGGCGTCACTACAAGAGCCTTGAACTTTGATGATGTGGGAAAATCCACAATTATTTGTACAAATGGTGTCCATTGGACAAAAGTTCTTTGTAGAGGATTCTTGGCCTTAGCCATTTCTCCTAATCTGTCTTCCAACCTCTGAATATAACCCTTCCAGGCATCGTTTCCCTCCTTGGGCCTGTTGGTTCGAGCAATTGGTTGAATTTGCTTCTTTGGATCGCGTTGAATTTGCTTCTTTGGATCTTTCATGACGAGAAATTGGTTGTGATTGGGCAGAGCCTTCTCTTAAATCAGATGGTCGTTAAGAGTTCCTTGACACAATCCTAGGGGGACTTCTATTCCTCCTAGGGCCCAAACGATCAAAAGGATAGATTCTACTCAACCTTTCAAGGGCACTGGTCCTTTCTGGAGATAGAGTGACATTTTGTTGAGTGTCTGTAGCTCGTATTGAGGAAGTCCATCCAGGTTGATAAGAAGAATCATTAGATCTCTCAATATGATAGGAATTGGTGCATCTGTATCGAGATTCCTATGGAAATAACGTTCGCCTAGTTCGCGAAGAGGGTAAACGAATATTTCTCTGAACACTTCGTTGTCCTGATTGAGCCAGTACTCCGCCTTGAACGGTTTGTATAAGCTGTCGCATGGGTTCTTGCATGATCGTCTGGCCTTAGGCCAAATTAGCCATTATACTCGCCAGATCTGAAAATTTTGGGGGAGCAGAAGGGTTTGGAGGAATCCCCGTGTTTCGATTACTGGATTCTGGATTATCAGCCATAGATGATGAATTGTTTTGGTGAAAAACACTAATTACAGTCGTTTCCCACAGATGGAGCCAATCTGTTAATGTAAAAAACTAGATTTGACCTAATTATTTTAATCACAGATAAATATGAATAAGTAAATATGAGACAATGGATTTTTAAAGTGGTTCAGCCTTCAGGAAATGGCCTACATCCACTGTTTTTGTATTGCTGACTGTTTGTCCAGAATTCTTGACAAATGGTTTTCTCAAGAAATTCCGGTCCCCTTTAATGAGGAAGTTACAATGTATTTATAGCCTTGAGGCTGTACATGTCAAAGGACAATGCGCTTTTATCTAGTAAACATATACATCTGTACGATAATAATGAGCATTTAATGCGCAGTCGCCCCTTTGATTATCCTGACTTGAGTGTTCTGTACGCTAAGTAGCTCGGACCGCTTAAGTTGCTCGGACTGTCTAAGTAGCTCGGTACGCTTGGGTTGCTCGGGGCCCATGATCTTCTCGGGGCCCATGAGTTGCTCGGGGAGCATAAGTTGATCGGTACGTTTGAGCTGTTCAGAATGTATGAGTTGTTCGTGGCGCTTGAGTAGCTCTGTGGTAGAGGTATTTGTAATTGGCACATTAGTTGACACGTGTCTTAAAATGATGTGTCCATGTTAGCAGATTAAATTTGGTATCAACACCCACATTCACATATCCAATAGACTTGGATGATTGATTATCGTAGCCAGAAATCACCAAGGGCATTATTATTAATCTTTCCTTCGAAATGTTGGCTATCCGGAAGGAACTGATAGTCGTGTTATTGATTGATGCTCCCCCATCTATTATGGCCCTTGCAAAGCTTACCCCATTGATGCTCACCGTTACGTAAAGGGGTCTGTTGTATGGGAATCTCATATCCCTACCAGTATCACTAAAAGTAACCTTGGACAAGAACTTTCTCACCTGCCTAGCTATAGGCCCCTTCATCTCAATGAGGGTGTTGCATTCTTCCTTGCGATATCTCAAATTGCTTGTGTTATGTCCAAACGACTTTCCTTTGGTATCCCCACTTGGTCGTAGAACCACAAGAACTTAGGCGACTGCGAAACTGCTTGGTACTCTAAACTTGGGTCCACTTCTTCCCCTTCCAGGTTGTATACCTCTTTCGCATCCCTCGCACTTACTTCGTCGTAGGCTATGACCACCTTGTCCATTCCCCTTGTACAATCTTCCAAAACATCTTCAAAGTCTTCCCATTGGAACTCCAGTTCCCTCGCCTCTCGTTCGGCCTCCCCATCATAGGCAACCACCAGATTTACCCAGTGTGGTGGGAGGGAGTTAACATTTACACTCTTTTGGGGGATCTACAAAGTTCCTATCTTCATGTGTTTAATGATGATTTTCCTCAATGTGAAATAAGTCTTCGTTGGGTGACCCACTTTTCGATGGATCTGATAGTACTTGGGATCAACTCTCGTTATTGCATCTGGCTCCACGATTGGAATGCCCTTTGGTTCATGCACCATTCCTCCTTGGACCATGGTGTTGTAGCAACTAACAGCCTCTTCAATGGTTCAAGGTAGCGGTGGTGGGTCTTCTCTATCTCTTTTAAACTTTTTCTTGTAATCTTTCTTTGACTCCTTAGCCCCTTCACTTCCATCAGCGTATCCTACCCGTGGGGGATGACCCCATGTTGTAACGGGTTAGATCGACTGCCTGAACAACCTCGGTACTATGATGGGGTTCGATCGAACCACTAATGATATATTTCTTGCTACTTTCAGAAATGCTGCAAAAGTTCCTTCGCCGGTTTCATTAGTAAGGTGATAGATATATTTCGGGAGCAAACCTTCATCGCAAAGCTGCAACAATTTGGACTCTTTGGCCTACTCCCTTACATCGAGGGACCCCTCCCTCAATCTTCGCACATATGCCACCACATTTTCCCATGGTTGTTGCTTCTCCCTGCCTAACTGAGTCAACATAAACTCATCTTCTGTCAAAAAGAACTTCTGGACAAATTGCATGTGCATCTCTTCGCATGTTGAAACACTTTTTGGCGCCAAATGGGAGTACCAGGTATAGGATTTATCGGTCAAGGATTTGGAGAACTCCCTCAACCTATGCTTCTTATTATTGTAATGAGCTCCCAAGTGTTCGATGAAGCATTTGATATTCTCTTTCGGGTTTCCCCCCTTCCCAGTGTATTTTTCAAAGATGGGAGGAATGTAGTCCTTTGGGTAGGGCTCATCATTGTATTCTTGAGGATAAGGCATACGAAATCATCATATACCGATGCCGCCTCGCCAGCTGATTATGAGGAAGCTGTTATCATTTTCAGCATTTCTTTCTGCATCTCTTTCCTCATCTCTTCCAAAGTAGACGTTGGTGTTTTCTCGATCGTTAAGGAAATGGATAGAGGGACCATTAGTGGAACACTTGTTACACCTGGAGTGGACACCATAGGTGGAACACTCGTCACACTTGGGGTTCCCACTATTGGAACATAAGTGGGTATTGTGTTCTTTGGGGAAGTGCCCATTGGAACTGCACTTGGTGGGGTTATCGGAGCCACCTTTGGCATTATGAAGGAACTTGCATAAAATCTCCCCCAATATCGTTGTAGCAACGGGGGTCTGTGGAAACTCATAAAACTTAGTCATGATGAGGGCCACCTGAGCTGGCCCCATCCCAATGCTCATGGAAGCTTGCGTTACCCTTGGGATGCCTGTCATCATTTGAATTAGAGGCACATCCAACCGAGGGACCCCGTCCGTAGATGCCTCAAGCTCTCTCGCAGCTTTCTCTTCTTGGCATTGAATAGCATCAAAGTCTATAGCACGATTAACATTATCTTGAGCCATACTTCTAGAAGAATATCTCCCCAGCAGATTCGCCAAATGTAAGAGGGTAGTCCCCTTGTAGCCTGGGAGTATGGTATTACTAGTTAAGTCATGACCCCTATAGGTATGGTGATAAATGATAACCCAAGAACTCTTCAATAAATACAAGTAAACACACAATATTATATTTGATCAACACTCAGATTGGGCTCACAATACACCCGTGTATAACCTAAACAATAATAAAGGAAACTCATAAACAACTTAGTCAGAGGGAGAGAGGAGTAAGCATCATGGATACACCTTGGCAAGCAACCAAATAGGCCAAAAACCCTCATATATCTCTAGTTAGCTATAAAAGCTTCACAATAAATGGCAATGGTGGGTGAGTAAGATCCCTGGTTTGCAATAATTTCTCTCTGATATATTTTCTCTCTAATACTCTCTCGAAAGAACTCTGAAAAAACTATCATCTCCCCTCAGAAATGGTTGATGCCCATAAATAGCCACGCACACCACTCCCGAGGTGCCTCCGTCTTTCATAGCTGTGAAAGACATCCCTCGTACTTTATGTCACAAACATTAAATGCCTGATGGACTAGTCAGCTCCACATCATAAACATTAAATGCCAAGACATGACTTTTGCCTAACCACTGTGCGTCAGGGGGATTTTATTACAGAAGTGTCTCACCAACTGTCTGAGAACCCCAAATGCCATGGTGGTTTACTCAAGTGCAGATTTAGCATTGTTTAGCTTGCTAGTGACATCAGCTAAAGTAGATATGACATTAAGTAGAGGGCTATTTGGTTCACAACTCAATGCACGATAGAACTTAAGGTTGTTCCACGCTCAAAGGTCTTTCGGTGTTTTACCAGGTGTATCTAAGATGGTCAAGACAATCCCCAATGATGCCTCACTTATCAATCCTTCAAACTAAGTCCCTCTGAAGTTCCCATGGCGAGGTCTCCCAATAGAGCATGAAAGCTCTCCCAGGCCCTGCCAGGCCTGGTCTCTCGCGAGTACAGTTTGACCTCACACTGAATAGTGTTATAATCGTTACATCATTACAATCGTTATATCTTGTAACCGATATAAAAGGATACAACATGACTAAGCAAAACAACAAAGCTAAAGGATAAGCCCTCTCGTCCAGTTACTTCGCTGGAAGATCTCCCTGGGCTGCCATGTTAAGCTTCCTCGCTTGAGTTGCCTCGCTGAGCTACCTCACTTAAGCTGCCTCGCTTGAGCCTGTTGTATTAGCTGGGGGGATTATATCTAATCTCGAGATTATCTTCAAGGCCCCCTACAGTGGACACCCCATCAAGTAGGGGTTGATTTACGTCGTGATTATAAAGACGTGGCATTTTATTTAGTAGACATGGTTTTTCAGCGGCTTTGTGGACTTGTAGATGAGATATCATCGTATTAGTACTGAGCATGTGTTTATAGCTATGTTGTACGCTTATATCGACTACCAGGGATAGGTTTTTAAAGGACATTTTGGGCGGAGTTTTATTTTGGGGTAGTTGTGCTTAGATTGGGGAGAAGGTCTGGCACACTTGTTTATGTATGGATGTAAGAATATTATAAGAGACTACGATTGCGTAGAGGCGTCATCGATAGTCTTAGGTTATTCTAGTCTTTTATTGTTTGGGTGTTGATTTTTCACCTACATAAGATTTTAGTTTTGTCGTGGAGTTGGCACTAATATTGGATCCTACATGAGGACATTTTATGGGATTGACTTTTCCAGGGATATTAGCGGTATCGTGGGGGTAGACATCATAGCTTTTGATCTATTAATTTATTCAGGAATGACATTACCTTGAGGAATCTCCAAAAGAGGGACAGTTCACTAAGAGATTGGTGAACCATTAGGAGCAGGATAAGGTCAAGATACAGGACGAGTGTTTGTTGTTACATATTAACGGTCTATCAAATTTGTGGAGGAGAGAGTTTCCTCCTGATAATTGAAATGGAAGCGAGTTGTCTTTAGTCTTGAGATCAGGAGGAGGATATCCCGAAGGTAGCTTTCTAACATAATATGAAATGGGAGCGTCGTTAGTGGATTTTGGCCACGGGAAGGGGTAGTTTACTATGATTTGTGATGATATTTTGTTGAAGAGGGAATGGTGTGGTAGCGGTGTTCAATAAAATCAAATATTTAATTATGGGTAGTTTATTCCCCAACGTTGAAGTTTACCGAGAGTGGGTACGCAACTAGCATTGGGAATAGGTCCTTTCCATGTTTGATGACAGGAGAAGGGTAAATTTTTCAAGAAAATGTTTTACCAAAGGGGGTTCCAAACTGCGAGAAGTAGTTTTGATCGAGCCGCATATTTCGGATTTTGTTATACATTCCAAAAGTGATTGGGTGTACCATATTTAGTAAAGTATGTACGATTAAGTCAATGAAGTAATTTTGATATGGTTTCGATTGTGAGGATGTTCCTTCCAGTCGAGATGGTAGATCACGAGAGACATTTGAGCGGGTGCAGTGCTTGAAATCCCAATGTAAGAGTGGTATGATTAAACAATTAATTTTAATAGGGTTCGGGAGTTCCAAAGAGGAAATGGGACCATTTGGAGTCATTTGAGTGAGATTAACCGAGTTGATTAGGGCTACGAGGTAGCAAGTACATCGTTTGTGGTTGTGTTCGGGACACTTAAAGGGAAGCGGTGTTCGTTATCGAATGTATGAACTATGCCAAAGAAGGCGAACGAGTTTTTAAATTCGAGCGGGAGTAGGGTTTGGGGTCGTAAGAAAAAGGATCTGGTATTTTTGGTTACCTTTTAGATAATGGGAAATTAGGAGTTTGGGTTCGAACGGGAGTTAACAACCCAATGAGAAGTTTTTATTGGCAATCTTGGATAGGGTGAGACCGGTGTCATTTGACCTTACCCGATCACCGTTAACATGTTCGAGGTGAGGTAACAAGTCATTATAGAAATGATTAAAAGAGCTTGGTGTAAAGTTTTAGCTGCACGCAATTTACGACGAGAGAGACCTAGGTGTATATTAGGTCGTAGTGGAATAAATTCTTTTACAGTAGTGTGAAGATGCTACAAGTGAAATATTCTTATACTTTTGATTAGTAATATGTTAAATTCTAATTTCAAGGAAGAAATTCATTGTTTGAGGGGGGGAGAATGTAAAACCCCGTATATTCTATGAATGATTAAATTGAATAAAAATTAATTACGTGTACTTGTTATTAATCACATGTGCTTATTGTGATGGGATAGGTCATTATTTACATCTTTATGTGTTATTTAAATTGAATTTGAAATTGGATTTAAGACATGGTGATTAATTAATTAAATTAATTGTAATTGGACTCGTACCGAGTAATTATTAAACAATTGAGTTATTAGTTATTTATTTTGGTTATATTTGGTAATTGACTTTTAGAACGTGTAGAATGTCCCTTTTTCAGTTTAAAATAGTAGGGTCTGGGACTATTGAGTTAATATATGTCTTATATAAAGTTTTGGGGTATTTAGAGTGTTATTTGGACACTTTGGATTAGGACTTATTTTTGGCCCAAGGCCAATTTTGTAGGATCTATGTTATAAATTTAGGAGTCTAAACATAAAACACTCATTTTTAATTTGAAAAACATCCTAAGTCTAGGGAGAGAAAGCACCAAGAGTAAATGAGGAGTTAGGGGATTTTGGGATTGATTGCCCAATCAATCCATAAGGCAAGTTTATTTAGAATGGTGGTATGCTTCGTATGGATTTTAAGTTATGCCTATTGATATGAATATAAACCTATTATGTTAAAAACGTAAGTTTTATGATTAAAATTGAATGATTTATTAATTAATCTAAATTAGTAGTAATTAAATTGATTCTCCTCTTAATTTGATGAATTTCAGTGCAAATCTAACTTAAATTGATTAAATAATGATCAGTTTGTAAGAGAAAGTTTTAAAATTCCTCATTTTATTTTTATTTGGCTTATTCCGTTACACCTTACTACACCTTCATGACTGTTTTCAAGTCTTCGAAGAGAAGAATCATTGGTGACATTTGCAAGATTGAAGATTATTCGTCAAAATTTTATCCGAGAAGAGTTATGAGGTGTTTTAGCAAAACTTTAAAGCTTTAGGGGTGATTTTTAAAAGAGTTTGTATTTAAAAGTTTTTGAAATGTTTTTCAAGAATTTTTACAAAACTCGTTAACTCATTAGAATGAGTTTGATATGTCTTTCGAAAGAGTTACGTAGTTCCATTAAAATGAGGTTCTTACGATTGGACGAAGTCTAAAACTCGCCTGCTCTAGAATGTCATTCAAAGTTTCATTTGAAATGGATCGAATGAGATATAAATTTTGCAAGATCTAGAATGTCGTTCGAAGTCTCATTAGAAGAAGTTCAAACGAGATGAGGTACATCGTTCGGATGAGGTGGAATTTCATTCGAACGAGTACGCATGTTTTTATTTTTTTAAATAAATAATTTGCAATCTTTAATCTCTCTCTCTTTGCAACAATTTTTCATGTAAATAGAGATGCGGGATTAGACTTTTTGAGAAGTCTTTTTAGTGTTATTTTTGTGATAAAACTCTATAATTTTTTCATCCATACCCCTTGGATCTTTGAGGATATTATGAATTCATAAACCTTTGTTGAGATTTTATCTACTGCTGATTTTTGGAGTAGATACTCTATGAGTGAAAAAGAAAGGAATTAAGATTCCTAAGGCTGATTGGGGTATAGCGAGATAAGAACTGCTTGTTGTGGGAAGTACTGGACTGCATCATTTTCTGTTGAAGATTTGAAGACATTTCCACATTATAATTAGTGTATCTCTAAGTAGTCTGTAAGTCGTATAATGTCTGCCTAATCTTGCATAGTGCTGAATATAGGTTTTGTCTTAAAGAGATTTTTCCTATATTTCTTCTTCTTACTGTTTGGTTTGGATATTTGGTTTGGAATTTGGCTTCACATCATCGTTGCATGTTCACTTCTTTAAATAAGATAAAATTTAGTCAAACGTGTATCTTTACGTGTTAGACCTAAGATACAAGTAAATCCATATAGCCCCTTGCGCACAGTTTTAAATTGGTATCAGAGCAGGTTACATTAATTTATTGTGTCATCTTTAAATTGGGTTTATATGGATAATTTGTATAATAGGGTTCCTATTTTTATGGGTCAAATTATGCATATTGGAAAGCTCGAATGAGTCGACTTTAAAATCGATTGACGAGCGTGTCTGACTTATTTGCGAAAGAGGATAGACAATACCCACTATGACTAACGACGATGTCATAAGTCTTAAACCTATCACTACCTGGACTGAAGATAATTTTAAATGGAGTATTTTAAACTCCCGCGACTTAAGTGCAATTTCTGGAGCCGTCACCCCTGGTCATGACGTGTACCACATCTAAGGAAGTGTGGGATATCCTCCACCTCACTCAGGAGAATATCAATACTGTGAAAGCTTCCAGGCTACAAAATCTCACCACACAGTTTATGACCATAACTATGCAAGCATCTGAAACTTTTGATGAGTTTTATGCTCGTTTGTTCGATATAGTCAATTCTAGTTTTAATTTTGGTGAGAGAATTCTTGAGACAAGAGTTGTGAAAAATATTTAAGATCCCTTTCATCCAGCTTTATCCCTAAAGTCACGACCCTTAATTCTTTTAGAATTTTAGTTACTTTTAGGTTAGAAGAACTCTAGGAGACCTTCAAACTTATGAAATCAATATGTTCCCCAAAATTATTAATAAAAGGGGAATATGCATTGTTTTGAAAGCTTAGTCTAAAAAGAAAAACGAAAAAGTTTTTTATTCTGAGGGGGAATTTGATTTTGAGATTGATAATCTTGCCTTATTTTTGAAATTTTTAATAAATTTTCTCAAATTAAAAAAGAAAATTATTCCAAAGAAAACAAAAAATTTGAGAAAAATAAAAATTGCAATAAGGAAAAGAACGTTTCTAAAAAATATCAAGTGAGATGTTTTGAATATGATGGAAAAGGACACAAAGTACATGAGTGTATGAAGGGGTGATGGTCCCCAAAATATCAAAAATTTAAGTTTCTAAACAAATTTTAAAATTCAACTCAACTAAACAAATATTTAATTTTCTTTCAAACAAATATTAAATAAAGTCAATTCAAGTTCTATAATGCCAAACAAACCAAGCATGAATATTTTCAAATCAAATTCCTTGACATGAATTAAACTAAAATTTCCCAAACTTAATTAGGCATTAAAATTACACCATTGTTGTGTTTAAATCATTTTTTATCTTTTTACACCAACACATGCATCTAAATGATTTTAGCAAGATAAAAATAAAGGCAATCACACGAAGCTACGATGTACGAGGAAAACCCACAATGAAAAAACCTCGGACGACCTAGCCACAAATCCACTAGGCATTGTTTTACAAAAGACAAGACAAAAGACTTACTTCCTCAACTCGACTCCTTCTCAAGCCTTAACGCTTCTTCTTTCTTCTACCTCGGCTTAGATGATAACTCCGGAATCCCCCATAGTCTCAGAACCACCGATGGGTCAAATTAATCGTGAAACATACGAAAGCCTCTCCTCCATATACACACCACAAATCATAATAAAACGGACTCTTTCGTAGGAAATTTTCTCTTTTGGGATGAGAATAATACACGGGGCCAAATGGATGATCTCAACAATTTAATATGTGTAGGAACTTGGATCAAACTAAACTATGGGCGTAAACTTGTGTTTTTATGGAAATTAAAACCATTAAAGATCAAGAACATAAATGGAACTTTTGGGGTTGAAGAACTTTCTTTTAATGCTCTCTAAAATTAAGAAAAAGTCATTGAAAAAAGTTGTTCCTTAAGTTTTAATAGTAGGAAAGAATGAAGTGGGAAAGTGGGTAGTTTTTAAGAAAAACTGACAAAACTGAAGTCGGTCGTTCGAACGACTTTTGAATGTCCTTCGAACGACTTGGTTCGAACGAGATTTCAGAAAAGAAAAGGGCAAAAATCTCATTAGATAAACTCGTTCGAACGATGTCTTTCCAACGACATTTCTAACAATAATTCAGAAAAATGGAAACTAATCTCGTTAGATGACTCGTTCGAATGACTTGGGCACCTCATTCGAACGAGAAACCAGTTTCCTTCGAACAACTTCTCAGAAAATCCCCGAATACTTATAAAGCCCCAAAACTTTTATGTAAAGATTTAAAATGATTTTTTGAGAAAAATATAAAGTCGTTATGATAAAAATTTTATAAAAAGACACCCATAAAAATATATTCAAGACTCTATATATATTGAATGCATTCATACCTTTAAAAAAAGCTGGGAATTCAAATGTTGATGACGTATGAACTTGGCACGAAAACGTATAATGATGATATCTTCACTATAGGATTGGCCGCTATGCCTTCAACTAAATCATTATAGGCTTGAAAGGACACAACAAACTTCTATCCTATTACTCAATTAGTTTTTTCTGGAATTAAGCCAATATTATAAATTGACTCAATTCGAAATTTGATGTTACAAATCTCCCCCTTTAGCTATTCAGGGACAAAACCTAAAAATAAAAATCGTATGGGCCATCAAGCTCTTCTAAAAGATACAAACCCTCCCCAAATAAAAAAGTACAGACGCTTGACTAGACAAATGGAATGAAATGCTTTGCCGCTTAAAAACGTTGCCACTAAAGATGAAAGCTTGCACACTTGAACACACCATCAAATGCATAGGGAATATAACAACATAAACTGCATAAATAACATCTCCCTCTTTGTCTAAAATGATCTACCAAAGAAAGATGTCTCCCCTAAAGTTAGATCGCCCCAAATTTAAAGGTTTAGATACCATTTCTCTCATTTTTGTTCAGAAATAGATAAAGATTAAAATGCTTATATTAACTCATTTCTCCCCAATTAAAATCAAATACTCCCCCTAAATGTAACAAAGGGGAAAGTATAATAAAGCACATGGCATGAGAAGCAACTAATCCAACACAAAGATTAATGAATACCAACTATGATGCGATAGAAAAATGATACCAAATAAAATAAACTAATATAATCATGAGATATCAATCGCAAAAAGACGAATATCTATTTCAACATGAATCATACATGGACTAGATTGCAAGATAAAGACTTAAAAATAAAAGAAATATCGTTTATATATATATACAAAAGATACCAATAACGCACATGCACATATACATAGGTATAAACACCACACAAGACACAAAATACATTAAGCTTTCCATACTCATATGGTATAAATATGTCTAAGTAACAACTGGTAAATGGAAATGAATGGGTGTGAAGTAGTAACAAAAGAATTAAGACCTAATCACTTAAACATATTCACGGAGTTCTTATTTGAATACAAAACTTTATCAACTTATATATAGCATCATGTGATAATATAAAGTGAACCCAAAGAACAAAACATATACAATGCACACAAGCCTAGAATTTTGATGATTCTACACACTAATAGAGTTATGGAAAATAATCATAACTAGGATATATTGTCATTGCGCAAACCCGTTGGTACATCCATCCAAACTTCCTCGATAATAATTATTATTTTCTTTTCTTTTGAATGTTCATGTCGAACTCAACTACTTTGGCCTTGGCTAAGTTTTACAATGCCACATTTTTAGGCCATAATTCAATGTTGGTTATTCACGCAAAGAGATTTAGTCTCGGATAAATGTTTTTCTTTTCTTTTTAAATCTGGGCAACGGTTCTTATATGCATAAATCCTCCATAGTCATAAAACATGTAGATGACAAAATTAATAGGAGAACATCTCACTCATCTCAAATATACATATAAAGTTAAAGATCAAATGAGCCTGTACATGTGTGAATCGAGGCATATGAAAAAAGAGTCCATTAGGCAAGTTAAAGTCAAACTATTCCATGTAAGCATGATAAATAACACTTTAAGGATTGAAAAACTTAACCAAAAGTTCAAGCCACATGCACGAACTAAGTCGTTCGAATGACATTCAAAAGTTGTTCGAATGACAGGCATCAACTCGTTCGAACGGGCGACATTAGTTTTATATTATATTTAAACACAAGTATATACCACATAATATGTGTAAAATTAAAATATAAAAAAAAAAATCTTTTTGAGCTTTTTCATTTTTTTTAAACAAACACAAAGACAACCCAAAAGACAAACAAAAATCATTTTGTGTTTTCAACTAAGACGGATAAATAAAAATTAAATACAAAAGATACACAAGTCATAATTCTAGCAACACATATATAATGAAGCAAAGACTAGAAAATGACAAAAAAAACAAACAACTAGAAAGAATATATCCTGAGGCATAAAGATAGTATATGTAAACAAAACTAACATAATCAACCTTTATATTTAATAAGGGAGGAATTATGTGCAAGTAAATGAGAATCATAAACTCAATCATGTAAAGTCTCCAAGTCGGATCTCCTAATCCACATGAGTGAAACACGACTCTCTCGGGATTTGGTGACCTTGATGACTCTAACCTTTGAATTTTTAGGACCATTTCTAAGATAAAAAACAAAACTTACTAATGTGCTCCTTCCGACCACAACGTGTGCAAGTGAAAACACGCGCGTGAAGTATTACCTAAGGATTGATCTTTTCGAGTGTTCCTAGTTGATTCTCTCAAAATCATGATTTTGGATTTATTAGCGAAAGCATTTTGAGTATCAAAGCCAATACCACACATGTCATATTTGATTTGGACGGTTCCTAAGATTTTATCTAGTTTCTCCGACCTACACTCCAAATCAAATTTGACTCGACTTGAGTCTTTTAATTTTTCTTTATGTTCCACTATTCGAGACTCAAGTAAACACCTACTCTCTTGAAACTTGAGAATCTCTTTCTTCATAGCCTCCATTAAACCTGTAAGGCTATCTCTTTCACCTTCTATGTACTCTAGCTTCTCACGAAGATTCTCTTACGTTCTTTAAGATCTTCAACTAAAACACTCTCATCATTAGCCACGACACGTTCTCTCATTTTAGCTTCTAACTTCAAGTTTGCCCTCTTTAATTTTAACGATTACACATACAATTCACGAAATGCTACTTGAAGTTCACTTTCTCCTCCTATTCTTCATTCTCATTCTCTTATCCACTCTATTTACCATCAACCACATGGGATTCGCAAACAATGGCCTCGGAAGTGTCATGTAAAGGAATATATTCATGGGAAGATTCATTATCAGTGCTCACATGACTTTCCATGAACGCGGTGAAGTTGCGCTCAATGGGGGAATCAGTTCCCTCATCCTGTTCACTATCACTAAGGGTGGCATTAAATGAAATAGGTCTCTTTCCCTCCTTCCTTAGTTTAGTAGGACACTCTAATGCCCTTTGGCCATAACCCTCACAAGCATAACATTTATTTGACTCGTTCCTATTAGCATCTCATTATAATTTTTAGGGAATTTCTTGGCTTTACTATTCTTAGACTTCTCAAACTTTTTATAATCATTTTTAAGTTTCTCTTTATAGTCTTAAGAAATTTTTTAAACTTTCTAGCAAACAAAGCCATATCTTCCGAGTAAATCTCAAACACGAAACTGATATTTCCTCCTTACGGTCTTTAAAAGCCATGCCCTTATCCTTCTTATTCTCATCCTTGGAGGGAAACATATCAAGTTCATAGGTTTTAAGGTCACCTACAAGCTCTTCAAGTTTCGTAGAATCTAAAGTGCTTAAAGAATTTAAAACGACCACATTTGGAATAAATCGATCGGGTAATGACCTCAAAATTTTCTTTACGACACGGTTATTTGGTATCTTTTCTCCCAAATTAAAACATAAATTCATAATATCTGACAATCTTGCATAGAGCTCATCAAACGTCCCACTTTCTAACATCTTAATGGTTTAAAATTGAGTGGTGAGGTTTTGGAGTTTCGAAGCTTTAACGACACTTGTTCCCTCGTGGGTGAGTTGGAGTATATCCCATGCTTCCTAAGACGTTTCACACGTCATAATCCGGAGAAACTCATCTGGTGTGACATCACCAAAAAAGGGATTTAAACTACGAGAATTAAAATTAGCTAACTTAAGCTCAGTCTCACTCCATCTTTCTATGGGTTTAGGTACATGAACCTCTTCTTATCGGCATGTTCGTGGGGTCCACCCTTTAACTATTGATAGCCAAACCCACTCATCTAAGGATTTAAATGCCAACCTTATACCCGCTTTCCAATAAGCGTAGTTGGAACCATCAAAAACAGGAAATTTTGCAAACGGTAAATTTTGTTCTTTTAAATCACAATTAAACAAAGGATATTAACACAATAATTTAGCATTCATGCTCTGATACTACTTAAAGGGATGATGGTCCCCGAAATATCACAAATTTTAGTTTCTAAACAAATTTTAAAATTAAACTCAACTAAATAAATATTTAATTTTCTTTCAAACAAAAATTAAATAAACTCAATTCAAGTTCTACATATGGCAAACAAACCAAGAATGAATATTTTCAAATTAAATTCCTTGATATGAATTAAACTAAAATTAACCAAACTTACTTAGGCACCAAAATTACACCATCGTTGTGTTTAAATTATTTTTTATTTTTTTACACCTACAAATGCATCTAAATGATTTTAGCAAGATAAAAATAAAGATAATCACACAACGCCGCGATGTACGAGGAAACCCAACAACGGGAAAACCCTCGGACTACCTGACCACAAATCCACTAGGTATGGTTTTACAAAAGACAAGACAAAAGACTTACTTCCTCCACTTGACTCCCTCTCAAGCCTTGACGCTTATTCTTGCTTCTACCTCCGCCTAGATGATAACTATGGAATCCACTATATTCTCGAAATCCACCGATGGGGAAAATCAATCGTCAAACATACGAAAGCCTCTCCTCTGTATGCACACCAAAAATCACAACAAAACAGACTCCTCGTAGGAAACGTTCTCTTTTGGGATGAGAATAATACTCGGTGCCAGATGGATGATCTCAACAATATAATATATGTAGGAACTTGGATCAAACTAAAATATGGGTGTAAACTTATGTTTTTATGGAAATTAAAACCATTAAAGATCAAGAACACAAATGGGACTTTGAGGGTTGAAGAATTTTCTCTTTAATGCTCTCTAAAATCTGGAAAAAATGAGTTGAAAAAAGTTGTTCCCGAAGTCCTAATAGTAGGAAAGAAGGAGGTGGGAAAGTGGGTAGTTATTAAGTAAAATTGACAAAACTGACATCAATCGTTCGAACAACTTTTGAATGTCGTTCGAACGACTTGGTTCGAACGAGATTTCAGAAAAGAAAGGGGAAAAAATCTCGTTAGATAAACTCGTTTGAACGATATCGTTCTAACAACATTTCTAACAATAATTCAGGAAAATGGAAACTAATCTCGTTAGATGGCTTGTTCGATAGTTCGTTCGAACGACTTTTCAGAAAATCCCAGAATACTTTTAAAGCCCAAAATTTTTATGTAAAGATTTAAAATGATTTTCTGAGAAAAATATAAAGTCTTTATGATAAACATTTTATCGAAAAGACACCCATAAAAATATATCCAAGACTCTATATATATTAAATGCATTCATACCTTTAGAGACCTTGGAATTCAAATGTTAATGACGTATAAATTTAGCACGAAAACTGGCACTGATGATATCTTCACTATAGGCTTGGCCGCTATGCCTTCAACTCAATCGTCATAGGCTTGAAAGGACACGACAAACTTCTATCCTATGACTCGATTAGTTTTGTCCGGAATTATGCCAATATTACAAATTGACTCAATTAGAAATTTCCCCTTACAAACCCCCCCTTTGGTTATTCCGCGATAAAACTCAAAATAAAAATCCTATGGGCCATCATGCACTTCTAAAAGACACAAACCCTCCAAAAATAAAAAAGTATAGACACTTGACTAAACATATGGGATGAAATGCTTTGCCGTTTTAAAAGGTTGCCACTAAAGTTCAAGGGCCAACACACTTAACACACTATCAAACACATAGGGAATATAACAACATAAAGTGCATAAATAACATTTCCCCCTTTGTCTAAAATAATCTACCTAAGAAAGACGTCTCCCCCTAAGTTATATCGCCCCAAATTTGGAAGTTTAGATACAATTTCTCCCCCTTTTTATTCAGGAATAGAGAAAGATTAAAATCCATATATTAACTCATTTCTCCCCTATTAAAATCAAATACTCCCCTTAAATGTAACAAGTGACAAGTACAATAAAGCACAGGGCATGAGAAACAACTAATCCAACATAAAGATTAATGAATACCAACTATAATGCGATAGAAAAATGATACCAAATAAAATAACTAATATAAGTATGAGATATCAATCGCAACAATATGAATATCTATTTCAACATGAATCATACATGGACTATATAAATAAAAGAAATACCGTTTATATATATACACACAAAAGATACCAATAATGCACACACACATATACATAGGTATAAACACCACACACGTTTCAAAATACATTAAGCTTTCCACACTCATATGGCATAAATGTGTCTAAATAACATGTGGTAAACGGAAATGAATGGGTGTGAACTAGTAACAAAAGAATTAGGATCCTATCACTTAAACATGTTCACGGAGTTCTTATTTGAATGCAAAACTTTATCAACTTAGATATAGCCTCATGTGACAATATAAAGTGAACTCAAAGAACGAAACATACACAATGCACACAAGCATAGGATTTTGATGATTCTACACACCAATATAGTCATGACAAAATAAGCATAACTAGGATACATTGTCATTGTGCAAACCCGTTGATATATCCATCTAAACTTCCTCGATAATAATGATTATTTTCCTTTTTTTTTTAATGTTTATATCGAACTCAACTACTTTGGCCTTGACTAATTTTAACAATGCCATATTTTTAGGCCATAATTCAATGGTAGGTACTCACGCAAAGAAATTTTGTCTTTAGCAGCAAGATTCCATTGATAAATAACTACACTGGATAAATATTTTTTTATTTTTTAAAATTCGGGCAACGATTCTTACATGCACAAATCCTCCATAGTCATAAAAACATGTAGATGACAAAATTGATAGGAGAACATCTCACTCAGCTCAAATATACGTGTGAAGTTTAAGATCAAATGAGCTCGTGCATGTGTGAATCGAGGCATATGAAAAGAGAATCTATTAAATAAGTCAAAGTCAAACTACTCCATGCAAGCATGATAAAGAACACTTTAAGGATTGAAAATCTTAACCAAAAGTTCAAGCCACATGCACGAACCAAGTCGTTCGAACGACATTTAAAAGTCGTTGAACAGTCGGCGTCAGTTTTATATTGATTCAAACATAAGTATATGCCACATAAAATGTGTAAAACTAAATTACACACAATTTTTTTTTGTGTGTTTTAATTTTTTTAAACAAACACAAAGACAACCCAAAAGACAAACAAAAATCCTTTTGTATTTTTCATCTAAGACACAATAAATAAAAATTAAATACAAAAGATACATAAGTCATAATTCTAGAAACACATATATGATGAAACAAAGACAAGAAAATGACAAACAAACATACAACTAGAAAGAAAATATCATGAGGCATAAAAGTTAGTGTATGTAAACAAAACTAACACAATCAACCTTTATATTTAGCAAGGGAGGAATCATGCGCAGGTAAATGAGAATCATAAACTCTATCACGTAAAGTCTACAGTCAGATCTCCTAACCCACATGAGTGAAACACGATGCTCTCAAAATTTGGTGACCTTGGTGAATCTACCCTTTGACTTTATAGGTTCATTTCTAAGATCAAAACAAACCTTCTAAGGTGCCCCTGCTGACCACAATGTGTGCAAGTGAAAAAACGACGTGAAGTATTACCTAAGGATTGATCTTTTTTAGTGTTCATAGTCAATTCTTTCAAAATTATGGTTTTGGCTTTATTAGAAAGTATCAAAGCTGCAGGTACCCTTTTATTGACTCGACCTCGCCCATAAAAGTATCCGGCCAAGCCCAAGTGAATAATAAAAGGCGCTCGACCCAAATTATGAGTCCTGAATGACGATTATAGGATATGACCGAATCCATCCCCAAAAATCTCGGATGAGATATTCAAGGGATACTGGGTTAACGTGTTGGTTACCAACACACACTCTCTCTCTCTCTCAACTAAATATATATTGTACCCCTGGCCCGAGGCATGTGAAAAACTTTCTTGAGAGTTACTCAATACAACAGTAGACCTCTCCGTGGATGTAAGAAATTTGATGAACCACATATATTCTTGCGTTGTGTGATTGTGATTGTGATTATTGTTGTTCTTATTATCTTGGAGATTGTTTCCCTTCATTAATTATTTGTGTTGAGATTTTTGTCACCAGAATTAGCGCCGTCTGTGGGAAGCAAAAAAATTTCCTGCGAAAACCTTCACCAATAAGAACCAGTGATGTCCCATCACGGCAGTAACGTCCCTCAAGCAAGTGACATTCAGTAAAAGCTTAAACCTCTAAGGGTAAGGTCTGAGATTCGTCATTCAAACCCAAGACTTAATTAGGAGAGGCAAGTCGCCAAAAAAACTAGGGGCCACCCAGGTCCACGCAGATCTCCAGGTTGAGAGACGCCTATGAGGCCAGACTCAATGAGCAAGAGGAGGATACTCGCCAACAGCAAGATGAAAATGCTCACCTCAAGAGGCACCTGGAAAGGATAGAGAGAGAACTCCATCGAAGTACAAGGCGATGCCACAACTGAACCCCTAGCCCTCAGGCGAGCAAGTCTTGCAGCTAAGGAAGGAGCCCGCGACGTGGGTCAGAAAGAACTAAAAAGCACTGGACATAATGACCATTCCGAGAGATTGCAACTAGCTCACCGTTACAGGAGTCCTGGTAGACTGAATGATGACATACGAAGTTTGGTCCGGAGGGAAATGGACCAGTACCCATCTCATCGCGGTGCCAAATCTACAAGGGAGCTAGCCAGGTGAGCTCTTAAAACCCAAATAAAGTCCCTTTTTTTCAAGGACAATAGAAGAAGAAGAGGTTCCAAAGAAGTTCGTGATTCCCAGGTTTAAGATTTATGATGGAAAGACGGATCCCATTGACCACATCAAGCAATTTCGGCAAGCTATGACTCTATGGAGTCACAATGATGCCCTCATGTATCGAATTTTCCCTTCAAGCTAGTTCGAGAATCTACATCATAGGTCCATCAAAAATTTTAAATCTCTATCTGAGTAATTTACAACTCGCTGCATAATAAGTAGCTCCCACCCGAAAAGGATGGATGCACTACTTATTATGAAGAAGAAGCCACAGGAGAACCTCAGAGAGTACGCGAAGAGGTATTGGGAAGTATTTAATAAAGTTTAGGATTATTTAGAGCAGGTCATCATAGAATCCTTCAAAATTAGTTTGCCTAGCTCCTGCCTCCTACACCAGTCCTTAACTAAGAAGGAGGACATAACTATTGATGACTTGATGGCTCGTATTAAAAAATGCACCAAAGTCGAGGATGTGACCCATATTTACGCAGGGGATAATGGTCGCGCAAAGGGCTGGTAAAGGAGACTAAAAAAATGAACCAATGAAGAAAGGTAACAAGAATGGGGACAAAAATAGCTCCGAGAATGGGAATAAAAATGATGCTTCGAATGCATTTTAGGTTGTAAACACAGTCTTCAAGGAGCCAATATTCAAAATTCTTACAAAGATCAAGGATGGGACATTTATTAACTAGCCGAAGAAGATGGGAAGAGACCCTTCCAAGCATAATGACGCACTAAGGTGCGCGTTCCATAAGGAAAGCGATCACAAGACTGAGCATTGTAAAACCCTCAAGTCTCACCTCGAGTATTTGGCTTAAATCGGGCACCTTAATGAGTTTATGGAGAAGAGGACAGATAGGGTAGCAACGAACGATGAGCAGAGGCCCGATAATGTCCTTGAGAAGGATATCGGCCACTAATTCATAGTGATACATGGGGTGTCAAACCTCAAACAAATTTAAGGAAATGCAGTTCGAATGGAAGTTAATAAGCTTACTGCAGCCATGCAGGCCTTTCAAATTAACCCATCTAAGACTCAGGTAGGGAAGCGTCGACGGATGGAGGACGTCGACTACAATAAGCATATTGTGTTCACTGATGAAGATTTGGTGGGGGTGAGAACCCCTCATCATGACGCACTAGTCATTACACTCAGGATAGACAATTAGGATGTCGACAGGTTATTTATCAATCAAGGCAGCTCGTTCGAAGTAATGTACCTAAAATTGTTCAAAAAGTTGAAGCTGGGCATAACCGACCTCAAGGAAGCCACTGTTCTGTTGGTCGAATTCGCGAGAAAGATCACAGTCCCTTTGGGAAAGATCGTCCTGCCGGTTAGGGCAGGAAATATCTAAAAAATAATTGAGTTTCTTATTATTGATATCGAATCACCGTACCAAACCATCCTCGGTAGGGGATGTCTCCATGCAATAAAGGTCATTCCATTTACCTATCATTAGAAGTTAAAGTGTATAACTAATCGAGGAGTAGTTGAGATCCATGGAGACTAGGCTACGAAAAGGAAGTGTTTCATCGCAGCCATACGCCCCAAATAAGAGAAGAAAGTGGAAGAATCTAAAAGCAAGGAAGAAGCCCAGGAGGGGTTGGTGCCCTCCAAATAGCAGCTAAGGTACGATCGACCAGGAGTGGAGGAGACCGGGCTCCTTCCCTCCGAGAGGGTCGTTAAAGACCTGAAAAAAGTCGCAACTGAGAGTAGCTCGACTGTAAAGAAGTTTTTTATTAGTACCTCATTGACCGATCGCGAGAAGAAAGAACTAGTCACTCTTTTTCGGAGCAACTTGGATGTTTTTACATGAGATCCCTATGAGTTGCCTGATATTGATCCCAGCATTGCTTGTCACCGATTGCATATGAACCCAGCCTTCAAGTTAGTCACACAAAAGGCTCGCTGAACAGCCATAGAGAAAGCTAAAGGAGTAGAGCAAGAGGTCGGGAAGCTACTGGATGCAAGTTACATACGGGAGGTTCAGTTTCCTAAATGGTTATCCAACCCAGTAGTAGTTCCAAAGAGCAATGGAAAGTGGAGAGTTTGTATCGACTTCACCGACCTCAACAGGGCCTGTCCCAAAGAGAGTTTCCCCCTTCTCAAGATTGATCAACTTGTCGATGCTACAGAAGCACATGAGAGGATGATCTTTTTAGATGTGTACTCTGTATACCACCAAATCCCCCTTCACGTATCGGATCAAGATAAGACCTCCTTCATAACCACTGTTGGTTTATATTGTTATAAAGTGATGCCTTTCGGCCTTAAGAATGCAGGAGTGACCTATCAATGACTAGTTAGGAAGATGTTTAAAGACAAAATGAGGGATACTATGGAGGTTTACATCAATGACATGCTCGTTAAGAGCAAGCTCAAGGAAGATTACCTCTTCGACCTGGCAAGGACTTTCAAAATCCTCAGGAAATACCGAATGAAACTCAATCACAAGTAAGTATACTTGGTCAGTAAGAGAGGAATAAAGGCAAATCCTGACCAGATTAATGCCATCAATAAAGTTTAACCCCCTTAAACAGTAAGAAATGAACAGAAGCTTACGATAATGCTCGTTGTGCTCAACCGGTTCATTTCTAAGTCTTCAGAGCAGTGGCAGCCGTTCTTTCAGTTGTTAAAAATAAATAAGGGCGTGATATGGAATGAGGACTGCTCGAGGGCCTTAGAAGAACTCAAGGCCTATCTTAGCAGTCCACTTTTTCTTGTGATTCCTAGAGAGAATGATCCTTTATATCTTTACCTTGAAGTATCAGACCATGCTGTGAGCTCTGCCTTGGTATGTGAGAGAGAGGGGAGCCAATATCCAGTCCACTGGGCAAGCGAGATCCTTTTGGAAGATGAACAGTGGTACCCGCTATTATAGACACTCGCTTACTCACTAGTGATAGCCTCAAGGAAACTAAAGCATTATTTTTAGGCCCAATCCATCTTCGTGGTTACTTAGCACCCCCTCAAGGATGTTATGAGGAAAACAGACCTCTCTGGCCAACTATCGAAGTGGTCGGTCGAGCTCAGCAGGTTTGATATTCACTTTCAACCAAGAACAACCATCAAGAGGCAAATCTTAGTTGATTTCATTGTTGAGTTCATAGGAGAACAACCCTGTGATCAACAAAAAATAAGTCGATCAAGGGAAAGCTTACAGGAACCAAGTGTTTGGACCTTATACGTTAATGAAGCCTCCAACTCAAGGGGGCAGGAGTAGGTATCATACTAGTGACTCCTGAAACCTCCAACAACGAGGCAGAATACGAGGTATTTTGTGGAACTACGTAAAGCACAACTGCTAGGGGAAAGGCACCGTCAAGTCTTCGGCGACTCTCAGCTGGTATCCAACTAGATAAATGGTGATTTTAATGCAAAGGATTAAAAGATGGCAGCTTATATCGCTGTTGTGAAGGGACTAATAGCCATCTTCGATCAAGTGGATATTCAACAGTTCCCCAGAGGATAAAAAATCCATACAGATGCTCTAGCAGCTCTAAGTTTGGCAATAGACTCTGAATTGAGAAGAACGATCCAAATAAATTTCCTCGTGAAGCCCAGCATTGATCAGACTATTGAGTCGCTGAATCTCGAGAAGGTCCTCCACATTAAAAGGCTCCGAGCTAGATGGACCCCATCGCAGACTACTTACGAAGTGATATACTGCCAAGTGATAAAAGGTCAGCTCATCAGATAAGAGTCAAAGCTGCTCGCTTTCACTTATCTCCTGATGGGAAGTTGTATAAGAGATCCTTCACCGGACCCTACCTCCAGTGCATTCATCCATAAGACATCAAGAAAATTCTTCACGAAATTTATGAGGGAATTTTTAGAATTCACGCAAGAGGAAGGTCGATAGCCTTTTGAGCAATGAAGGAAGGGTATTGGTGGCCATATATGCAGAAAGGATGCTGGATTCTACGTTTGAAAGTGCGAGAAATGCCCAAAACACTCACCCATAGTCCACGAGCCCGTCATTGACCTAAAGTTACTACCCAGTCCGTGGCCCTTTGCCCAGTGGGGTTCTGCCTACTGCGACAGGCAACCGTAAGCATCTGTTGGTCGCCACAGACTACTTCACTAAGTGGATAGAGGCAGAACCAACGACGAACATCAGGGACACAAATATGATGAGGTTCATATGGAGAAACATCATTACTCACTTCGACATACCCAGAATGATTAATCCTGACAACGGAACCCAGTTTGCGAGTGGCCCCTTCCAAAGTTTTTGCAACGATCATGGAATCGGGCATTACTTCAGCTCTGTAGCGTATCCACAGAGCAATGGTCAAGTTGAGGCCTCCAACAAAATAGTGATCGATAGACTAGAAAAATGCCTGGAACAGGCCAAAAGAGCTTGGGCGGACGAATTAACCCACATCCTCTAGGACTATCGCACCACTCTAAGGCGGGCAACACCCTTTGCGCTCAAATATGGAATGGAAGCAGTTATTCCATGAGAAGTTGGTTTCCGTACCATGAGGTCCATGTTGGTCGACCATGGCTATAATAATGAAGCATTGCTCACTGAACTTGACTTAGCCAATAAGTGAAAAGAATTGGATATAGTCAAACTGTATTCTTACTAGCAACAACTAGCCAAATAGTACAATCGAAAAGTCAATCCAAAGAAATTTCAAGTTGGGGACTAGGTCCTGAAGAAAGTCCTTAGCAGTGCTGTAAAACCATCATATGCCAAACTGGGACCGAACTGGGAAGGACCTTTTAAGGTAGTAAGGGATGATTTATAAGGAGCTTACCACTTGGAAACTCTGGAGGACAGGGAGATACCAAGGGCTTAGAATGCGACCAACCTGAAGAAATTCTACTTCTAGATTTCTCTATCCATGCACCATTAGTTTAGGCAAATTTTTATTTTATAAACTAATGTTGCTCTTGGTTGATGACTTCGATTAATAAAACTCGATTGGCCTTAACATTCTATATGTATTAGTTATCTCAAATCTATTTTACTATATTCACCCTTTCCAAGTTACAGGCTCCACTCTTTTTATGAGTATAATAGAATTCATATATTACAGTCAGTTGGCTATCTTACTTCAATCAAAAAATCTTTTAAACCAGCATCTTGTAATTGCACCACAGTGGTTGGGTTTACACTGGCTCAACTTCCCCAAAGCATAGTTATCGAGGTTGACATATAATAACCCTCCTCGGGCCTTTATTCATAACACAATTGGTCTCCTACGTTGCTCTGATAACAAATAAAGACCTACAGGGGATCCTTAGGCAGTGCGACTAACCCAGGTTGGTCGCCAACATAGTTTGGCTATAAAATCCTGCTCGGGTGGATTGCCTATTAATCACGTGTATCCTTGCCATCGCCCAACTTAGGCCTAAGGCAGTGTGAGACACGATCTAAAAGGTAAAATGAGGCGGAATGGTATGGCTAAGGCATACCGGAGTGGGGGGGAGTACTCATTTAAAAATAAACTCTAGGTCACATTTAATAGGTCGAGATGCCCAAAATAACTAGAGATTACTAATAAATAAGAAATATAAAACATATGTTTAGTCGACCTTGGCCCAAAACATAAATATGTAATTGCTAAAGGTTACATAGTTACATGTGCAATAGTAATAAAATAAATCAAATTCTATGGAGGTCTAGGCTGTTGAACAAGGTAGTCAGTTACTCGCACTCTTTGACCATCATCAGGATGAGGGGTAAAATCCTCCTCAACCTCCTCCGAGCTTGGCTCTAGCAGTTGTCTTAGGATAGCATCTATTGGGATCCAGCGGTCATCCATTCTAAATTGATTTAGTTCTAAGGATGAGGGAGTAATCTCATTCCTGTACTAGAGGACAAAATTTGTGGGCACCATTAACTCCCTAAGGGCACTTAACCACCCTCTACTGAAGGTCAGCTCCTCTACCTCCTTTAGCTTTGTGGGAGTGTCTGTCCAGCCTTGGTTGTATCTATCTGGACACACCTGCCGAGGACCTTTTTTGAACAGGTACCTGAGTCTGATGACATCCCTATGAAGCCCAACAGCTATCAGATACGCTCGACGAAAATATCTCTTCAGCTCGACAATCTCCCTTTGAGAACTTCCATCATCAGTTCTAGCTCACCACCTGGATGACGACGAAGAGCCTTGTATAACTTAAGGAGCAATGCTTGACGCGTTCTCCCTAAGGCATGTAACCTCCCTCCTTAAAGCATCATTCTTCTGCTGTAGCACCCGCCATCGTCAATTCTAGCTCGCCACCTGAATGACAATGAAGAGCCTTGTATAACTGAAGGAACAATACTCGATGCGTTCTCCCCGAGGTATGCAACTTCTCCCTCCTTAAGGCATCATTCTCCTCCTGTAGCACCTCCCCAGCCTGGTTAATTTTAGACGCATTCAAGAGCTTCGCCTTCAGAATATTCACCTCTTCTTGAACAGAGGAACCAATATCTTTTATATCTGCAAGTTGATCTTTAAGCTTGGCAACCAGTTCGAAATGATCTTTGTAGTCCTTATTCCATACCCTAAGGAATTTGTAGATTTTTACAAAAGTTAGGCAAACTTGGTCGCTCACATTAGAACCAAGAATTTGTCTTAGGCGAGAGGTAGCAGGGATAAAATCATCAAGATCGACATACTACAAAGCATTAGAGCACACAGAATACATATATCAGCAAATGCAAGAAAATAAACTTTTTCATTTCATTAAAATTGGTGCTGGCCAGATACAGGTACATTAAATGGAAAAATAAAAAATATAAAAGGACCCCTAAGAGTCTAGTTAATAACATCAACCTGCTCAGAAGAGGCTAGATCTTTTGCCTTATTAATAGCAGCCCTACCTGTCTCAACACTAACCACACCTCCTCAAACAGGGTAAGGTTTATTCACTGATCGCCAACAGGATCCGCAGAAAGAGCAGCAAGAACATCAACAACAGGAGCAACAGGATCCACAGTAGTCCGAGTAGCAGGGACTTCTTCATCAATGATGGACTTGGGACCAGGATTGTGCTCGTCGAACAAAGGTGAATCAGTAGCAACTCTAGCAGCAACTAAGGCTCGATCTCGACCTTTCTTGAAGTTTGCCCGATTAATGTAATCGGTATATTTTTCAGCATCTTCATAGGCTACCTCCCAGCCCTCGTTGTAGCCACTCTCTCTAACGATGTCCACCTCTGCCTTTAGGCTCTTCACCTTCTCAGCAAGCCCTTTATTTTCATCTGTGACTGCCAGTTTTCTCGCCACGATAGAGTTCTTTCAGCTCGTTAGCCGCCCCAGCCCTTTCCTTAGCAAAAGAAGCCTCAGCCTCTGTGAGAGCCTTCTTAGATGACTTCTGGGCCTCTAGAGCAGTCTTCAAGGTCCCTTTGAGCTCATTGTTCCTCCTCGCCAGTTCATTTTATCTGTGATGAAGGATGATGTAGTCAGACAAAAATTACAGGAAGAAACAAATATGAGTCAGAGAGTACGAAGAAATTACAAGAGATAGAGAAAAAGAGGAAATGGTCTTACCAAAGTAAGCCCCTGATCTTCCTTTAGGGCTAACAGGTCTGGTCCCATCTTTGAAAATCGCTCATGGTCCATCGTCAGTACTGCTATCTCGAGCATCATGGGAGTGAGCTGAGGGGCTAGAGCCATAGAGGCACCCTCAGTTGGGATAGCCACAGGTACAAGAGAATCCTATGCTTTCTTCATCCTCTCTCCTCCTCTTTCTTCTTCTTCTCCTCTTTTTTCTTCCACTTTCTTTCTCCCTCTCTCTCTCTTCTCTTCTTCTTTCCTCTTCCTCTCCAGATCTTTCTCATGAGCTACAATTTGGGAACCACTAGCAGTATCCCCAGACCTTGGCTTCTGGATCTTCAGCCTATTGGATAATAGGACATTATCATCACGGATCTGGTTCTTTATTCCCGGGGGAGCCATATATTCCTCGCTAAAACTTTTTGACCTACAATATCCTGAGCTAGAACCTTCCTCGTTAGACCTCTATCCACCAGACTCTTCCCCGCTGGATCCCGCCTCACCACTACCACCTATATCACCTACAGTAACTCTAATATCTGAGCTGTTCTCTTCCTCGTCGTCTAGTTTGATGGGTTCGAGAGCACCTTTTTACTCTTATTCTTCTTCCTCTGGGATATCAAGATGAGGAATGGAGTCAATCGGACGAACGATGAAGATGGTGGTAGTGTTTTTGTATTCCAATAAGAAGGTAGTCGACCTGGGACATTCACCTTCTATAATAGAGTCCCTTATCTTCCAGTCTTTGATTAATTTAGCAGCACAGATCTCGTGGAGAGCAGGTTCTTAATTCTTGGACTTCGCTGAAAAAGGAAAAAAAATATTAGAGGAAAAACACACTAGAGCAACAATAAAAAAGCAGTAATATTAGACAACAACTTATGAATTCCTCCCCATACGTAAGGATCTGAGGTCCTCTGTACCGTGCTCCCCCTACCTGGGGAGGGAATTACCAATTCCTAGCAATAAATCCCTCAGACCAGTAGTCCTTATGGGAATCAGTTAGGTTCACTACCAATACCCTGTCTAGACTCCTCGCTTCTAATTAAAGAAGACCTTAGCTGGTACGAGAAAAGGTATAACCAAAGCAAATTTCAACCAATCCTAAGTTAGTACCATATAGTTGGTTTATTCTATGGACGCCATTTACAATTTTCTAAATATTTGAAGAACACTGAGCTAGGACTATATTGAAGTACTGTAAGAAATGCAAGAACAAGCAATTTGGGGGGAAAGGTTAAAACCCCTTGAGATAACAGAAGAACATGAACTCAATGGACATCCTCAATGTCACGGACATGATGAGGAACAGGGGCACACTCAATATCCACCCAGTCGGGGATATTATAACATTGCCTAAATTCTACCAGAGATTTGTTGTTTATCCTAGCCATGAGAAAATCCTAGCTACAATAAAAAGAAAAATAACGAAAGGAAATGCGGAAAGAAAAAGGACTGGGGAATTATGAAGCAAAGACCAAGCTTGAGACGATGAGAAACCACAGGTGAATAAGGACGAGAAGCAGGAAATAGCTTTTGAACGACGAAGAACAAGATTGAAAGCAAGAGGAAACTTGAGAGGAAAATATGTTTTGGAAGTGAGAGAAAGCAGGAAGTTGAAATGATAAAGTGAATCATCCAACAATTCGGTTGAAACCCCTCAATGATAGTGCACGAAAGTTGAAGAATATTTACCGCCCAATTTACTGCAAAACGGTGATTCACGCCCCTATCAATTCTAAAAATAGCAACAGTGCCATCAGAGGAAGACCAGAGACGTTATTTAAAATTTGTGAGCCCAAATTGTCGCCTCATAAATTTTAGGGGCAATTGTGGGTACCCTTTTGTTGACCAGGCCCATAAAAGTAGTCGGTCAAGCCCAAGTGAATAATAAAAGGCGCTCGACCCCAATTATGAGTCCTGAATGACGGTTAGAGGATATGACCGAACCCATCCCCAAAACTTTCGAATGAGATATTCAAGGGATACTGGGTTAATGTGTTGGTTACCAACACTCTCTCTCTCTCTCAACTGAATATATATTATACCCCTGACCCGGGGCATATGAAAAGCTTTCTCGAGAGTTACTCAATATAACAGTAAACCTCTCCGTGGACGTAGGCAATTTGCCAAACCACGTATATTCTTGCATTGTGTGATTATGATTGTGATTATTGTTGTTCTCATTATCTTGGTGATTGTTTTCCTTCATTAATTATTTATGTTGAGATTTTTGTCACCACAAAAGCCAATAACACACATGTCATCTTGATTTGGATGGTTCCTAAGATTTTATCTAGTTTCTCCGACCTACACTCCAAATCGAATTTTACTCAACTTCAGTCTTTTAATTTTTCTTCAACTTTCATTATTCGAGACTCAAGTAAACACATGCTCTCTTCAAACTCGAGAAGATATTTCTTCATAGCCTTCATTAAACCTCTGAGCCTATCTCTTTTACCTTCTACGTACTCTAGCTTCTCACGAAGAGTTCTCTTACGTACCTTAAGATTTTTAACTAAAACACTCTCTTCATTAGCCACGAAACGTTCTTTTATTTTAGCTTATAACTTCAAGTTTTCCCTTTTTAATTTTAACAATTCGGCATGCAATTCATGAAAAGATACTTGATGATGTCTAAACTTGGCAAGAAAATTGGCTCTGATGATATTTTCAGTATATGCTTGGCCGCTAAGCCTTCAGCTCAATTATTATAGGCTTGAAAGGACACAACAAACTTCTATCATATGACTCAATTAAATATGTACGGAATTAAGCCAATACTACAAATTGACTCAATTGGAAATTTTCCCAGTGTTCCACTAGGTTAAGGAGACAGATCAAAGGCAAAGCTGCATACAAAGCCATTCTTAGATATAGTGATATCGAGTCGGTGGATTCTAAAGTTGAATCAACACATAAACCGTTTGTTGAGTTCTTGTCCAATAACATTAGTACTTCTAGTTTGCCTCATGCCGACGAGGATATTTCTACATACGATAGCCTCAACATTTTTCGAATTATTTCGGAAAGAGTGATGAGAATTTGAGTGAGGGAGAAGGTGAGCTTCAATGCACCTACCATGAACTCTACAAAGAGTCTTTGAGAACCAAAAATCAAAATAGGAGTTTGACACTTAGTTTATTTGATTTGGGGAAGGAGGTTTAAGTTTTGAGAGAGTGTGAGGTTTCAGTGAGTCAACTCGAGAAGTTAACAGTTTTTCGTGTGAGCAATATATTATGGTTGGTAAGGAGAAGATTGAATTGACTAACACTGAGGGTAGTCTTACAATAGGTCTTCAAGCTTCATTGGAGACTCGTAAGAACTTTAAGCCCATATATATAAACTCAAGAAAGATCTCGAACGTGCTCGAGAGGTCAAGATCACTGTAGAGGACATGTCTAAGAAGGAAGGAAAGATGTTCCTCAGTTCATTTTTGGGTTTAAAGAGAGGCAAGGAATAGGTTATGGTGGTGCATTCACTTCCATGTTGTACCTGAGCCGATTCCCAAGCTTGTGATGAATCCTTGTAGCCCTCGTCCTAACCCACCAAGGAGACCTAACCAACAAATGAGAGCTCATCCTATGCATTTAAATCAATGTAGACCCAAGTCAATTTATGTTTGTTCCCATTGCAAATAAAGTGGTCACTTTATTTTGAGCTAGAAAGAGTTTCACACCCGCGTGTTCTTCGATATGTTCCTACATGAGTTTGCACATGTGTTTTCGCATGCACTCCCATGCATGTTATTCCACTTGCAACCGCTCATGACCATAGAGATTTTGAGAGTTTTGAAGAGAAAGTAGAATTTTTAATTAAAACTTCTCAAAGTTTGATCGAGAAATTTCAAAGGATGTCTACTCCTTTTAAGAACTCATCTCGGACTAATGATTAAGGTTATGAGTTGTTTCTAGGATATGATGATTATCATGTTCATATCATTTGTCCTTATGGCTAAATTGTATTTTCTATCGTATTCTTATATTTATACATATTTATGCTTTTTGATATTTTTTTGAAAAATCTAAAAAGATGTTTAGTTTTTAGAAATTTTTTTGAAAAGTTCAAAAAGATTTAATTTTTGATAAAATTTTAAAAAAAGATAAAAAAGATTTTTGTATTCTGTTTTTCGCCATATATGGATATGCATTTAAGATATTCAGATCACAACTTCATTACATACATTCATGTGACTTTTTATGGTATTTTGATATATGGCTTCGTTTATTTAGTGTGCTTAATAATGCGTGGCTAGCATTTAGTTATTCTTGGATGATTACTGTCTTCATGCTAAATTCTTTATCGCCTTTATTGAACACATGCACAGACTTTTTGAACATTGTACTTACTTGTCATATGTCGAATATGGTGTTCTCATCTCAATAATGTTTAATAAAGAGCCAAATGTAATAAAGATAAGTTGTGCTTTTAAGAATCATTGCTCGGATTTTATTTATTAAAAAAATTATTATATGTTAAGCAATGGAAAGGGACTACAGAAGAGAAAATTCTCTTTGTGTTAAAAGCCACCATTTGCCAAAAAAACATAAAAGATTAACGACACATAAAAAAATAGAAGTGCTAAGGCCGATTTTATTTTCATGGATACTTTGCTACATATGAGCATTATGATATCTTCAAATTTGAGAGAGAATTCTTAAATATGTGAGATTTTGAGGGTGTTATAAAGTAGAAGGTCAATGGATTTGTACAATGGACTCTTTTGAAAAGCATTAAATAGTTTGACGCTATTGATTTGAGAAGCATTTAAATTCATGGCATATTACACAACTCCAGCCAATTTCATTTTGTTAAACATTCTTACACCTAAGGATGAAAATGACTTCTTTATTTATAAGTATCTCATTGACTTCGTGCGCTTTTGTTATGAATGTCTACGTTGACCTGCTCATGAAAAATGTTCACACAATTTCATTCAGCTTTCATGATTTGGGTATTTTAGTGTTATTCCATGGAGTATTATATTTTGTACCTATATGTACCTTCTACATATATATATATACTTTTTATACTTGAAAAATTAGAAAATTTAAAAAATAGTTATTTGAAAGCCTTTTAGAAATCTCATCGCATGTGCCTTATTGATTATCTTTGTGATGTTATTTCTTTTGGATTAGGGTGATTTTATTATTCAAGATTAGATTCTTACCCTTTGTCTATTATGGACAAAAGGGAGAGAACAAATTGAGGGTGAGTTCATTTATTTTTTTAAACTCATATCGTGATGGTATCTATTGTGTCTGTTGGTCATTCTGCCTTGATGATGATTTTAGTGACTTTTTAGTTGAAGACTTATGAATTTATGCATTTTCATTTCTTGGTTTGGGAGGACATTAGTTGTATTAGCCTTAGGAGTTAATTTGGCATCGGTTTGTGTTTTATCCCGAAATAGCCAAAGGGGGAGATTTATAAGAGCAAGTTTTATAATTGCTCATTCAATTTTTATTTGATTTATTTCATTACACCCCACTACACCTTTATGACTGTTCTCAAGTCTTTTAAGAGAAGAATCGTTGGTGATATTTGTAAGATTGAAGATTATTCATCACAAATTTACCCGAGAAGAGTTATGAGCTAGCTTGGTAAAACTTTAAAGTTTTAGTTTTTTTTTTAAAAAGAGCTTTCATTTAAAAGTTTTCAAAATACTTTTAAAAGTTTTTCCAAAGAATTTTTGCAAAACTCGCTAATTCGTTAAAATGAGTTTGATATGTTGTTCGAACTAGTTAGGTAGTATCGTTAAAATGAGGTTCCTACGATCGAACGAAGTCCAAAACTCGCATACTCTAGAATGTCATTTGAAGTTTCGTTTAAAATGGATCAAACGAGCTCTGGAATGTCGTTCGAAGCATTGTTGGAAGGTGTTCGAACAAGATGAGGTACATCGTTCAAACGAGGTGGTAGTTCCTTCAAATGAGTACGCATATTTATGATTTTTAAAACAAATCTTTTGCAATATTTAATCTTTATCTATTTGCAACAACTTTCTCCATAAATAGAGATGCAAGATTAGACATTTTAGGAAGCCTTTTTAGAGTTCTTTTTGTGATCAAACTCTATAATTTTTCCATCCAAACACCTTGGATATTTGAGGATCACTTTGCCAAACCAAAAAGAACACATTATGAGTTTAAAAAGTCATGTAGAGATTTTCTCTACTTATAGTTTGTGGAGTCGAGGCTCTATGGTTAAAAAAGAAAGTAATTGCGATTCATAAGGCTAATCGATGGATGCCGAGGCAAGAGATGCTTGCTATGGGCGATGTTGAACTGCATCATTTTCTGTTGAAGATTTGAAGACATCTCCGCGTTATACTTAGTGGATCTCTAAGTAGTATGTAAGTCACATTGTGTCTGTCTAATTTTGAATAATGTTGAATATAGGTTTTGCCTGAAAGGGATTTTTTCTCTATTTCTTCTTCTTCTTCTTCTTCTTCTTCTTCTTCTTCTTCTTCTTCTTCTTCTTCTTCTTCTTCTTCTTCTTCTTCTTCTTCTTGTTTAGTTTGGAATTTGGCTTCACATCACCGTTCCATGTTCACTTCATTTAAATAAGATAAACTTTGGTAAAAAGTGTAAAGACCTAAGATACAAGTAAATCCATATAGCCGACGAGCAATTTTATAGTTGTTAATTTGTATATTCATGTAAAACCCCTGTGATTTCATGTCAAATTTGTAGAAAATATAAACTAATTGATAAAAATTGAAAAGTTAGGTTTCTTGAGTATGAAATTGGATTTTATGTAAATCTTGATTTAAAATTAGCCTTTTGATGTTAGAAGGAGATCCTAATTTGTTATATGATGTTATTTTATTATTTGGATGATGGCTGGGGGCTTAAATGAATCTTTGGATTTCATTAATGGATATTTTGGGTGGAGAAAACATGATTTTTAGAGTAGATTACTCATTTAGGTTCGATCAATCGACCAATCGACTTGATCCAGAGTCAATCGATTGAAGAAATTGGAAATCGAATGAGTTTGTGCGAAATTGAATTATAAAGGTGTGGGAATTGGTTTCGTGTTTTTATTTAAATTTATTATGACTTTTGTACTAAACAGTGCGCTAGACCAAAATTTTGGATGGGTGATTTTGGATTGAACTTTCTTTTGGAAATTTTGGTTTGGGGGCATATGGCTAGGATTTTTTAGCATATAGTTTTCGTATACTCATATAATAGAGATATAGTTTTATGATTTGAATTATTGGATATTGATATTTGGGGTTCTTTGGATATTAGAAAAATCGTTGATTTAAAAGGATTAAATTGAGGATTGGGCATTTAAGGGTAAACCCAAGTGCAGGATGGGTTAATAATTAGGAATGTGGAATCTTAAAGGATTGAGGATTGTTGGCCATGATTATTAGAGTCATTGTGGTTGACTAGTGGTATGTTTATCCTTTGGGTGAGATTAGGAATTTAGTTAAAAATTCCTAGGGAAGGTTAGTTATCATACTCAATGGTTTTATTTATATAAGTTTGGTGTGGGTTGATACCTAGATGTGATGCCTTGGGAGATTGGACTAGGGCTAATTGAGATTGAATATATTTTATGTATGGATTGCAGTGTATAGTAGGGTGCGACTATGCTTAAGATTCAGGAACTCGAGAGGTTAGGGTTAATGTACTTTGGGATTAATATAAGGTTAAAGATGTGTTATAACTTTCTATAATAGCTATGCATGTATGAACCGATAGTGTTAGGGTAGGTATGTGTATGTGATTTACCTTACCTATTTGTGAGGGTTATATATGTATTTGCTTTAGCCCATGAGTGTGGGTGAAAATTGCTTGTATGTTTTATGTGCAATGAATACCATATGTGTGTGCCCATGGCGTATCGTACTAGGAGAGATTCCATGATAGGGCACGTGCGATGCAGATCGAACAAGTACCCTGATGATTATACGGGCTCTTCCTTGATCATATTTTACCCCAGGGTCATATGTCTAGGTATCTGTGTACCGAGAGGGTTCACAAAAATATTTCATCATTTAATCTTGGGTATGATAAATATACGAGTGATGGGTAGGCGTATGATTTATCCCATTAGCATGTTGAGGTCTTAGGTTTTGGATATCTTAAGACTATACCTAGTACGTTCGAGTGATACTCAAAGGCGATAGGGATAGGCCTCCGTTATGTAAGGGCATGCGAGTAGCCTATTTAATTGTGCATGCCGGGGGATGTACTTTTGTATGGATGTTAGAGTATTTCTGCTAACATATGTCATTATTGGGTGGCGGTACTAGAGATAGTTGTACCGATTTATGTGCTATATTAAAGATGTATGTGACCTGTATGTGACACCCCACTTATTAAAATAAGAGGTGACCAGGCCGATATTCCAATTAACACAGGAATCATAGATGGTGCATTCTTAGCATCACTGGTGTTAAAATAAATATACGAAATGACCACCAATTAATTTAGAAAACGGATGTCAAATAAATTTTAAGTTTAAAATAAAATCTTTTAGACAATCCAATAAAAAAATCGGTGGTCATTTCGTATATTTATTTTAACTTCAGTGATGCTAAGAATGCACCATCTATGATTCCTATATTAATTGGAATATCGAGCTGGCCACCTCTTATTTTAATAAGCGGGGTGTCACGGATGGTATCAGTGCATCAGGTTCTAGAGTCCTTAGGATCTATGCGGATTATCACGTTCTATCGTAGAGTTATTTGATGAAGAGCCCTATTGTTAGGACTATTTTGTTTGTATATGTATGTGATCTTTGGTGAAAATAAATTATTTTAAATCGTATTCTGATCCAGTTGTATCTTCGTCTCAGATGCCGCCCAAAAGAGGTCGCCCAGCGAGGAGAAATAGAGTTATAGAAGATAATGTAGAACCTACACCGCCGCAGCCAGGAACTATTAATGCCGCGGAGGTAGATAATATTGTCGCCCAGGTGGTCAATGCAGCGATGACAACCTTGGCTAACAGTTTCCTCAAGCCCAACAACCGATAGTTCATGAGGTGTAAGCCCATGAGGGACCTTCCCCGTGGGAAAGAGTCAAAGAATCTTTCTTGAAGGGTCATCCCCCAGAATTTCAGGGTGGTTATGATGTAATAGTAGCAAACCAATGGAAGAAGAATATGCAACGTCATCTTCGCATGGTAGACTGTAGTAAGGAAAGGAAGCAAATCCTTGCTACTTTTAAATTGGTCGGAGCAGCCTTATACTGGTGGGAGTCGGTGACCATGCCAGAGAAGAGAGATACTATGATTATATTGAATTTTTAGGTTTTGTTCAATCGGAAGTATTTTCCTCCCGCAGTCCAAAGGGAAATGAGGAGGAAACTTCAAGATGTAGTCCAAAGTGAACGTTCTGTGGCAGAGTATGAGGAGGAATTTACTCGTCTGGCTAGTTTTGTGCCGGATGAGGTAGTTTCGGAGGAACGGAGGATCTCAAAGTTTATGGGAGAGTTGCATTGGAGAATACGACAACATTTACTGGGAAATTCGACTTTACAAACATTTGGTGATGTAATGAATGCCGCATTGCTTCATTGCCAAGATCATCGGATGTATGTGCAAGGAGGTAAGAAGGTTTTAGTGTCGGGGCAACCTAGTAAGCAGAGAGGCAATGGTGCTGGAGGAGCACTACCCTCGACTCAACCGTCAGGAAGCAACAAGAAGGAAAGGGACACCCAACAAGGGTATTTGTCCAAGCGACAACATTTTGGGGGCTTTAATTTTGGTGGAAGCAGTTTCAGGTATGGTCAGGGTGCCCAGCAGCAGCAGCAGCAGGCGGGCCTGCAAGGCCAGGCAGGACGGGGTAATAATGGGGGTCGAGGCCATCCGAGTCAAGGTTTGGGGCAGTTCCGAAATAATAGAGTCCATCATCAGGAGAATATGGCGAGCCGTTGTTTTAAATGTGGGGAAACGGGGTCCCCGGTTAATTAGGGGACAGTTACCTCGAGTTCCACAGCATCAACAAGCACATTTATCGCCACCACCACCTATTCCAACTGCCCCTCCCCAGCAGGGGCAATTACAGTATGGGCATGTTTACCATATTCAGGGTGCTTTCCTTCCTCCAGTCCCACCCACGCTGCCAGCTATCGAGGGTAAGTTTCCCATTCAGGGGCATTTAGGACATGTGTTGTTTGATACGGGTGCAACGCACTCATTTATTTCTAGAAGTTTTGCTCAATAAACGGAGTTAATTAAATCTGTGGAAAGTACCTTTACTAGTGTCAAATCTTCTATGGGTGATGGTTCGCTCATTTTCTTTGTTTGTAAAGAAGTAAAAATAAATCTTGGTAATTTGTATTTTAAGGCCGATTTACTCGTCCTAGATATGGGCGGGTATGATGTAATCCGGGGTATGGATTGGCTAGTGAAGTATTGTGCGATAGTAAATTGTTATGGGAAAAGTATAGTCTTAGCCATTCCGGGGCAAGAGATGTTTCTTTTGGTTATGCCTCTTACCGAGGGAGGCTCTAACACGTATTTATATTGCATTGCGGAGGAGACTTCGCGTGACATAGTTGTTCTCTAGATTCAATTTCCGTTGTGAGAGACTTTGAGGATGTTTTTCGAGAGATACAGGTTTACCTCCAAGTTGGGAGATTGAGTTCGTGATTTATCTAGCACCGGGAATGAGGCCGATTGCTAGGACTCCGTACTGTATGGATTTTGTTGAGATGAGGGAGTTAAGAGATCAGATTCAGTAGTTGTTAGAGCAGGGGTTTATTAGGTGTAGTACATTGCCATGGGGATCTCCTGTATTATTTGTGAAGAAGAGAGATGGTTCCCTCCGGTTGTGTGTAGATTACCGAAAATTAAACAAGGTTACCATTAGGAATAAATACCCACTACCTCGGATTGATGATTTGTTTAATCAACTTAGGGGAGCTTCGTACTTTTCTAAAATAGATTTGAGAATGGGGTATCACCAGCTGCGGATACGAGAGCAGGACGTATCCAAAACTGCGTTCCTAACTAGATATGGGTCTTATGATTTTTTGGTCATGCCTTTCAGGCTAACCAATGCTCCTGCAGTGTTTATGGACCTTATGAATAGAGTGTTTCGAGACTTCCTGGACCAGTTTTTTATCGTGTTTATTGATGATATCCTAGTTTATTCTCAAACAGAACCCGAACAAGCTAAGCATCTACGGTTGGTCCTGCAAATGTTACTGGATCATCAGTTATATGCCAAGTTTGAGAAATACGGGTTTTGGCTACGGGAAGTGCAGTTTTGGGGTCACATTGTGACAGCTCAGGGTATTTCGGTAGATCCGAGTAAAGTCGTTGCGGTGAGGGAGTGGGGTCAGCCCACGATGCCTACGAAGATTCGCAATTTTCTGGGTTTGGCTGGCTATTACCGTCGATTTATTAAGGGTTTTTTCTAAGATTTCTAGCCCTTTGATAAATTTGACTCGGAAGGGAGTGAGGTCTGTTTGGGATTATTCTTGCCAACTAGATTTTGAGGAACTTATAGATAAGTTAACTTCTGCTCCAATACTTGCGTTACCGAGGCCGGGAGTGGAATATTTGGTTTTTACTGATGCATCTCTGCAAGGGTTGGGAGGTGTATTACAGCAAGAACAGAGGGCTATTGCTTATGCTTCTTGAAAGCTCAAGCCCCATGAGAAGAATTATCCAGTACATGATCTGGAACTTCCTGTAGTGGTTTTTACCTTGAAGATTAGGAGACATTACCTCCTGGGAGAGGAGTTTAGTCTTTTCACAGACCACAAATCGTTTCAATAATTATTTTCGCAAAAAGATTTGAATATGTGACAACGTCGGTGGTTAGAGTTTGTGAAAGACTGCCAATTTGATATTCATTATCACCCAGGTAAAGCTAATTTAGTGGCGGATGCACTGAGTCAGAAACCCGAGGGGGAGTTAACAAGGGTTTGGAAGGCTAAATGGGGAGAACTTAGCCAGGAAGATGTTTTTGTGAGGATGTTTATGTCAGTGTTGACCATTACGCCTACGATAGTGGCAAGAGTTGTGAAAGCTCAAGGAAGGGACAAAGGGTGTCAGGACCGAATACGCCAATTACTAACCAAGGGAGAGGAATCCTACTCTTTAAGTTCGTAGGGTGGATTGCATTTCCACAGGAGACTTATTGTCCCAAATGAGGGAGATTTGAGGCGAGCCGTAATGAAAAACTCTTCTCCGAATGCGCATGTTTTGAAATGAATGGGAAAGAGAGGGAACAATTATTTACTTCACGGTTCCCAAAAATGATTATTACCCGCACGAAAGCCAAAGCAGCATGTGACGACTACTGAAGTGACCACCGCATTCCCCTAAGGCTAAGTAAAGATGTCAAATTTACAAGTGCTCCCTTGGGGCACTCAACAACCAAAAAGCTTTTTCAGTTTTTAGGAAATTTACAGAATTTCCCTCTGACCAACACGCATATATTTAAGACAACTACCGACCTCCGACCAGAGGAGAAATCCTGCTATTCCTGCAGAGCGTGAAAACTTGACAAGCACCAAAATTCAAGTAGAGGTACAAAGCCTAGTGCTCTCAAATAACCCCTGGACTTTGGGGGCAATTGTGGGGTCAAGAATTGCACTGGCATGTTCTCGGCCAGGTGCACCCCATCCAGGTGTGCCTATGATTAATGAAGATTCCCATTCAACAAAGAAACGCTCTATATCACTTGTAATTACTGATCATGATCAGAGATAAGTCCGAACTCTTATGAATAACAACTAATAGGGCTTAAAACTCTTATGTAAAATCGTCCCTGATGAATGGGGCATGCATCATTATAAAGTCGAGCATTACTATAACTCCGCCGACCTGATTTCTTGAGTAATATAGAACAAACCCTATTACTCTGTGGATATAGGCATGTTGCCGACCCACGTACATCGTGTGTGTTGTGTGTGTGATCTCATTATTTTCTGTCATTACTATTTTTGTTTGACTCGTGTGCATTGAATATCAGTACCTGCAGGAAAATACCACACACACACACACTAACGCAAATATTTTTTCATGCATGATATTTTCTCAGCGCATTGAATATCAGTACCTGTAGTAGCATATGGGGTATGGGTTTTTTCATGCATGATATTTTCTCATTTCATGGGCATGCATGAAATGTCAAGCTAAAAGTAAATGTTTATTTTTTATTTTTTAAAGGTTTTTGTTATAAAAAGGGTTTTTGTTTTTTTTTAATAAAAGGGGGGGGGGGGGGGGGGAGGGGAATGTGTGTGGGCTGGGGAGGGGGGACAGGTTAGCACTTGTAAACACACATGTAATGAAGGCCATATAAATATGAGTAAATTACAACTATGCCCCCTTAATTATTACCAAATTTTAATTTACCCTTTATCCTTTTTTTATCTTGTTTTACCCCTTTTACTATTGGGCAGTTTTAAAAAGCCCACTTCGTTAAAAAATATTAGTTTTTTTTACGAAAATACAAAATTTAAATTTATAAATACATGAATTTACCAAATTAGCCCTAAAATATTTTAAGTAAAAAAACCACTCCCCTCTCTCTCTCTCGATCTCACACACAAAAAAAAAAATTATAAGCCCACCCAAATCCCCCCCCCCACACACACACATGACAAACCCAACACACAAATAGTAACTCGATTTCAAGAAATCGATTTAAGTGGAATTGATTTTGTAGGTGAAATCGAACAAAACCAACACATAAATTGTTATGAATTCTCTCCTCTCTCCTCTATCTTCTCTCTCACCTCTATTCATGCTAGGTGTTCGGTGAGGTAAAAATAATTGGGTAGTTTTTGGATGTTGGTATTTAGGTGGTAAAAGGTGATTTGGTAGTGTTTGGGTTGTTTCATGGTGGTGTTTGGGTGTTAACAAGGTAGCCTTTGATGGTGAGTGGATTGGGCTACAAAGCTCCAGTGAGGGGGTGGTTAGGGTAGTGGGGTTTGTAGGGTTACTGGGGCGATGAGGCTGTTAGTTATGGTGGTGGGTTGATTAGGTTGGGGGGTTTGGTTTGTCGAGGCTGTTGGGCAGTGGGGTCGTGGGTCAGTGTGTGAAAGAGAGAGAGCGGAGTCATTGATTGATTGTTTATAATTTTTTTACACTTTTTTGGAGTATTTTGGTAACTCAGCTATTTTTAAAAGATTTTGTTTTATTTTTTCGTCCAAATATTGATTGAACATAGTGGGCTTTTAAAAATTGGGTAATAGTTAAAGAGGCCCTCTACTGTAAAAACTCCTTATGGTGCAGACTTCGGTACATACCATTTTTTTAAAATAGTAAAAAACTAAATTTTTTAATGAAATTTCATGGATATGATTTCCATAGTGGGAAGATCATCTCCAATTTTTTTCATCAAAAAATTCAATAAAAAAACCGTTGAAATGAAGTGATATGTAAAAAAAGGGTATAATTATGCATTTTCGACCGTTGAAATGTTGGTGATCATCTCACCCATTTTTTGATTGAATTTTTTGATGAAACTTCATGGATATGATCTTGATAGTGAGAAGATCATATCCATAAAGTTTCATAAAAAAATTCAATTAATAAAGTGGCTGACGTCAACCCAACATTTCAACGGTTAAAAATACATATTTATACTATTTTGTTTTACATATAACCTCATCTCAACAGTTTTTTTATCGAATTTTTCAACGAAAAAAATTGAGATGATCTTCTCACCATGGAGATCATATCCATGAAGTTTCATAAAAAAATTCATTTTTTTACTATTTTAAAAAAATGGTATGAACCGGAGTCTGCACCATAAGGAATCCTTACACGAGACTTTCTGATAGTTAAAAGGTTAAAACAAAAAAAAAAAGGGGTAAATTGAAATTTGATAATAGTTAAGGGGATATAGTTATAATTTACTCCATAAATATATATAAAATACATTTAATTTACTACAAACACTTTAGTACAAGCATTACTACAAATCGCATTCTTCCTTTTTTTTTTTTAAGTTTCTTGCTGTTTTGTTTATAACTTTTAATATAAAAACAGTTTTTTATATTAAAAAAAACTGTTTTTATATTAAAAAAAACAGTTTTTTCAATTAATATATAAAACATTTTTTTAATTAAAATCAAACAGTTTTTTAAATTAAAATCAAACCGTTTTTTTATAAAAATTAAAATTAAAAATTATTTTTTCATAATATCGCGATTAATTAGTGCTGCTGGCGCGGATCCACATTCCCAGACCTACATCATTTGTTGAATTTGGGTCCGCGATATTTTTACTAGCGACACTAATTAATCGCGATATTTTAAAATATCGCGATTAATTAGTGTCGCTGGCGCGGACCCACATTCCCAGACCTACATCATTTGTTGAATTTGGGTCCGCGCCAGCGGCATTAATCAATCACGATATTTTTACTAGCGGCACTAATTAATCGCGATTAATTAGTGTCGCTGGCACGACCCACATTCCCAGACCCACATCATTTGTTGAATTTGGGTCCGCGCCAGCAGCACTAATCAATCGCGATTAATTAGTGTCACTGGCGTGGACCCACGTTCCCAGGCCTACATCATTTGTTGAATTTGGATCCGCGCAAGCGACACTAATCAATCATGATATTTTTACCAGCGGCACTAATTAATCGCGATTAATTAGTGTCGCTGACGCGGACCATATTTCCAGACCTACATCATTTGTTGAATTTGGGTCCGCGCCAGCGGCATCAATCAATCGCGATATTTTTACCAGCGACACTAATTAATCGCGATATTATGAATTTTTTTTTTTAATTTTAATTTTTATAAAAAACTGTTTGATTTTAATTTAAAAAGTGTTTTATATATTAATTGAAAAAACTTTTTTTTAAAAATAAAAAACTGTATTTATATTAAGAGTTATAAACAAAACAGTAAGAAACTTAAAAAAAAAAAAAAGGAAGAATGCGGTTTGTAGACGGTACACAGACGGGCATTTAGAATTTCTCTTATAAGATATTAAGATTAAAAACTTATTATATTAATTTTGTACATTAATACATCAATGCATCTAATTTGTGGGGTAGAAAAGAACCAACTAACTCAATTATAATCCCTCAATCATCCTAACATACAGCGACATAATATCAGTGGGATGGGCCACGCCTACCTGTGGTCCTGTGGAGGATGAAATAAATAGTTGCATCATCAAGTCCACGAGTACCAAGTGTGGGTGCTTGTTTATTTGACCTGTACCTGTGTACCCCCATATAAAATTCAAATTTCAATTTATGGAGTTGGGTTGGGTCATCCGTTTTGGTGAAAACCTCAAAAGTTGAGCAAACAGCTAGGGTTTCTTTTACTACTATCCAACTCCTCTTTTTAATATTACACCCTGGATCTCTCCTCACTGTCCCCCCCCTTTCCCCCTCAAAAACCATCCACCGAGTAGTAGCTGAAAACACACATTGACAATGGGGTGTCTTTATTGCTGTAAACTAACAATGTTGGTGATTTTTGTGTGCTTGTTTACCGGAATGTCAGATCTGACATCTGACAGAGCCGCCCTTTTGGGGCTAAGGTCGGCTGTGGGTGGTCGGACTATGTTGTGGAACATATCCCACCAAAGTCCTTGTGAATGGGCGGGAGTCCAATGCGAGAATAATCGTGTTACCGCTCTCCGCCTTCCGGGCGTTTCTCTCTTTGGTCAACTTCCTTTGGGCACTATCGGAAATTTAACTAGTCTCCGCACACTCAGCCTCCGTCTTAATGGTCTCTCAGGCCCACTCCCATCTGATCTATCCTCATGCACTAACCTTCGTAACTTATACTTACAAGGAAACCGATTCTCCGGAGAGTTTCCTGACTTTTTGTTTGGCCTTCATGATCTCGTGCGCCTTAACATAGCCCAAAACAACTTCTCCGGTCAGATCTCTCCTCATTTTAATAACTTCACTAGGTTGAGAACGCTTTACTTGGAGAACAACCACTTTAGTGGTTCAATTCCGGAGGTTAAACTTCCAAATCTTGAACAGTTCAATGTCTCTTTTAACCAATTGAATGGTTCTGTGCCCCAAAGTCTTCACTCTATGCCGGCCAACTCGTTTCTAGGGATTTCTCTTTGTGGACGCCCACTTGATCCTTGTCCTACCGATGGTACTACGCCGGCCACTGCCGGGATTAATAATGGAAACCCAAACAACAAAAAACGGTTATCCGGTGGTGCAATTGCTGGCATTGTGATTGGATCTGTAGTGGGTTTTATTATCTTACTATTGATTTTGTTTCTCTTGTGTCGAAAGAGGAATAGTAAGAAAACGAGCTCTGTGGATGCGGCCACAATGAAGCATTCCGAAATGGATAATTTGGGGGAGAAACCGCTCAATGAAGTGGAGAATGGTGGTAATTATTCGGTTGCTGCAGCAGCCGCGGCTGCCATGACGGCAAATGGGAAAGGGGAAAGTGGTGTTGAGGGTGGTGGGATTAAGAAGCTGCTGTTTTTTGGGAATGCGGCTAGGGTGTTTGATTTGGAGGATTTGTTGAGGGCTTCCGCTGAGGTTCTAGGGAAGGGGACGTTTGGAACGGCGTATAAGGCGGTTTTGGAGGCTGGGATTGTGGTGGCTGTGAAGAGGTTGAAGGATGTCACCATTACGGAGAGAGAATTTAGAGAGAAGATTGAGACGGTGGGGGCGGTGGATCATGCCAATTTGGTTCCTCTTAGGGCATACTACTATAGCAGGGAGGAGAAGCTTCTTGTTTATGATTACATGTCAATGGGAAGCTTATCTGCACTTTTGCATGGTGAGATACCCTTTTCTCTCTTTGGTGATATGGTTTTGTGCTTTTTGCACTTGTGTTGTTGCATTTTATTATCTTAACTTTCCATTTTGATGATTTTATATCATCTATTCAAAAGTGCTCTTGGACTTTTTTTGGCAAATCCATTTGACTAATTTCTCTTATTATTTGTACCCATTACTACGAAAACGCATTTAAAGAGGCTTGTATCAACAATTGATAATTTTGCTTTGAATTAGGGCCCATCATAAGCAATATTTGTATTGTTCTTCATATGCTAGAAATACTATGATTCTGTTTTTTCTGTTGTTAGATTAGATTCTTACACCCTTCTTGCTCGTGAATGCAATTATTTACTGCTTAACAAGAGCAGTGATCAGAAGTTATTGAGTTTGCTGTTCCTTTTCCCTCAAGATGTTGTGCGACCACCCCCATTTTGTCCTTTCTTCTCTTCCTTGCTTCCATTACTTTCTTTACATTGACTTATCAGAAAAATAATAATTACTTTGTTTGCATTGGTTGGTTTTGTTCTTTATTTAGCTTATTATGCCTTTTAACTCTCTGCTCCCAAATTAGGAGTGGGGAGTCCACATATAAAAGTCAAACTTTTTAAGAGAATCTGACTTTTACCATAATCAATAGCCAAAACTAAAACTCGGGAGGTGTTTTCAATTTTTTTTTCTTTTCCCTCTTAATCATTCAACATTAACAGGTTAATCAAACAGTTTTTTCGTCTTCTTAATGCTCAATAAGAGTTCAAATTCATCATTTAGCCTTTTAGAGAAGAACCAATGCTACATTTAGAATCAAATAGGTTCAAAACACAACATCATTAATAAAAAATAAACAGATTTTTTAGTATTCACTTGAAAAACAAATGACACCTTACTTGAATATCATGTTTTTTTTTTTTTTTGAAGTGGACTCTTAATTTGGGACCTACAAAAAAGGAAAATAAGACTCTTAAAGGGAAGGAGGGGTATTCATTAGGAAACATTGTTTTTCTTACAATTTTAAATTTAATTATTATCTTCTCTTAATATATTATCCATCTCTAATTTTCGTTTTCCGCTTCATCTTCACTCGATTCTACACAGGTAACAAAGGATCTGGCAGGACCCCATTGAATTGGGAAATCAGATCCACCATTGCCCTTGGAACTGCCCGTGGCATTGAATACCTTCACTCTCAAGGCTCCAACGTCTCCCACGGAAACATCAAATCATCCAATATCCTTCTCACCAAAACCTATGAGGCCCGTGTCTCAGATTTCGGGCTAGCCCACCTTGTCGGTCCGTCCTCCACACCCAACCGAGTTGCTGGCTATCGTGCACCAGAGGTGACTGATCCTCGCAAAGTTTCCCAAAAAGCCGACGTGTATAGCTTCGGCGTATTGTTATTGGAACTTCTTACGGGGAAGGCACCCACCCACGCTCTCTTAAATGAGGAAGGGGTTGACCTCCCGAGATGGGTACAATCCATAGTTAGGGAGGAGTGGACTTCTGAGGTTTTCGATCTTGAGCTCCTCCGGTACCAGAATGTTGAAGACCAAATGGTTCAACTCTTGCAACTTGCAATAGATTGTGCAGCCCAATACCCTGATAAACGCCCTTCGATGTCGCAGGTCACAATTCGGATTGAGGAGCTCTGTCATTCCAGCTCGCAAGATGATTTTGTTAAGGAAACTATTTGAGGGTCTACTTGGTTAGTCGGTGGTGACTCAGCTTATCACCTTTCATCTAAGAACCAACATTACTATCATTTTACTGTGCCCGATTTTAGCATATGTTAAACATTGTGTTTTGTTGGTTAATCAGGGGCCTCATCTTGTTTCTTAATATTTCATTTTATTTCTTCTCATTCCCCATTGTAGTAGCCTTCTTTTTTCTTTGGGGGGCCAATATCTTCTATTTGTTCTTGTTGGGGGGTCATGGGTCAAGGGCATGGTTGCTGTAATTATTACTTTAGCTTTTTTACCTTTTTCCTTTTTTTTTTTTTGAAGTTGAGACTGATGTTTTACATGCTTTTGGGAGGTGGGTGGTTTTTCTTTGTAATGCTTTATTTAATTGTGGTGATTCAAGCTCTCCTACCCATATCTCTTGATTTGTTGCAGAAGTTTAGATGTGGATATAAAACCTACCTTGGTAAAGGTGGCCTGTCTTTATGGCTTTTAACCTATGTCCTAATTAGATTGTTTAGCTTTTATTTTTTCTGTGGATGTTGGTTAGATACATAATGTTGTGTTTGCTTAAAAAAGTTCTTGGAAGTAGTACTAATACTAGTGTTTGTTGGGGGCAGCTGTATGTCTTTTCATACGGGATGGAATTGATCTATTGAGAATGAGTTGTGTGTATGTATAAGCTATATGTTTATCCATGTTAATTATCCTCAATCTGCTATTGTCCAACGATTTTGTATTGTTTTTTGACTGTCTGTGGCCATTGTAAGTGTTAATGGTATATAACCTCCCTTTAATCGCTCCGTGTGTATTTATACTATCTATTATTCAACTTCTTTTGGAAAAAATCCATATTTAATTATAACTTACGCTACTGGCTCAACTTCGTAAGTGGTGATGATGCCCCTTAGAATTTTCGGATTAAAAGGAAGGAAAATTATAACCCAAAGAGGGGGTCTAAAAAAATAATGGCGCATCACGTTGCAACCAAAAAAGCCTAGGAATGCCTTTTGAATTTTCAAACTTCAGCTTTTGATGATGAAAGGGTTCACTTTAACAGGTGAAAAGACCTTGAGAGTTGAGGAGGAGGTATGACCTTGCATGATGATGCAACTGTAAAAGATGGAAGGGTGGTCCCCAAATATTGCATATAAATGGTGGGCACACTGGCAAGTGAGCAGGCTGATTTTAGTGGTCTGTGGTCCTGGGCAGAAGGTAACAGTTTTGTTGGCATCCAAAGCTCGAAGTTTTTGTTTTCTCCCCGCTACTAGATTTATAATTAAAAAAAAGAATGCAGTTAGAAAATGAAAGCAAAGAAACAAAAATTAGATTTGATGGCTTCCAATTTCCAATATGGGAAACTTGTCCTTTCCTATTGTCTATCTTATTTAAATATTGTTTTGGAGCTGTTTTTGGGAGGTAGATACAAGAAAAAGGTTGATCATATAATACCAAAATTACACTCCTTGTCGACAATGGACCACTAATCACCAATGCATGTGAGTTGCTCGAGGCCGTTACAAAAGAAAGGCTAAACTGCTGTAGTATTGAACGGATAGTCGTAGATTAATTATACTATTATCAATAGAGTAAATTACATAAATGTCCCTAAAACTATTGACAATTTTTATTTACACATTTTCTAGATTTACGTGATGATTAAAAATAAAGAGTTTCCATTTTAATCATTAGATAATATTTACCTTTGACCCTAGTCCACTTATATATTTTGAGTTAAGCTATGCCGACACAAGCCATTGACACAGTTTCATTGACAGAGTCAGGTGTCAGCATGTTATTGGATAAAAAAAAAAGAATGTTTCACATTTTTTACTCTTTATCCATATTCTTCATTTGTGATAAAAAAAAAAGAAAAAACTATTTTTATACAATTTTTTTAAAAGGACAAACTGTTTATTTTAAACTATGCATTTTTTTGTTGAAACAGGTTTTTTATCATCAAAGTTAAAAAAAATATTTTTTATTAAAAATGAATAGTGTCTTTTTAAAAACAGTTTTGTTAGTTTTTTTTATATATATAAAATCATTTTTTTTCAAAAATCACTAATGGACCAAAACTCTAAATAGTGAGAATTACTGGATTCGAAACAATCAAATATCCAAAAATATTTGATGATAAAAAAATAATAATTACGAAAAATGCAGGGCTTAAATACAAAAATATTTTTTTAGTGCCGCCTTTTATCGCAATTGGTTATTGCCGATGGCGCGGACCCACATTCATTAAGAGATGTGGGTCCGCGCCAGCGGCACTAATTAATTGCGATAAAAAGCGGCACTAATTTTTTAAAAAAAAATTAGGATTTTTTTATTTAAAAAAAAAAATATTGCCTCTTTTATTAATAAAAAAATTAGTGCCCCTTTTTATCGCAATTGATTAGTGTCGCTGGCGCGAATCCACATCTCTTAATGAATGTGGGTCCACGCCAGCGGCAATAACCAATTGCGATAAAAGGCGGCACTAAAAAAATATTTTTGTATTTAAACCCTGCATTTTTCATAATTATTATTTTTTTAATTTTTTTATCATCAGATATTTTTGGATATTTTATTGTTTTGGATCCAGTAATTCTCACTATTTAGAGTTTTGGTCCATTTGTGATTTTAAAAAAAATTATTTTATATATATAAAAAAAACTAACAAAACTGTTTTTAAAAAGACACTATTCGTTTTTAAATAAAACTATTTTTTTTTTAACTTTGATGATAAAAAACATGTTTCATAAAAAAAATGCATAGTTTAAAAAAAAACAGTTTTGTCCTTTTAAAAAAATTGTATAAAAATAGTTTTTTTTTTTCACAAATGAGGAATATGGATAAAGAGTAAAAAATGTGAAAACATTCTTTTTTTTATTCAATAACATGCTGACACCTCACCGTGTCAATGGGACTGTGACAATGCCCTGTGTCGTCATAGTTTAACTCATATATTTTTAAGCAATAAGTTTCTCACTCTTTAGGGCTCGTTTGGTTCGAGGTTTGAAAATGAAATTTAGAATTCCTCTCATTTAGAATTACAATGTTTGGTTGGAGATTTAAGGGGGAACTTAGAATTCCTGGAATTTAGAATTACCACAAAATTGGATTTTCCTTTCCCCTCTAAAATGGGGGTAATCCTATATTTTCGAACATATTACCTTACTTTTGTGATGAGACAAAAATAACATCTCACATAAACTCATACATACACACTCTCTCTCTCTCTCTCTCACACACACACACACACACACACACTCTCTCTCTCTCTCTCTCTCTCTCTCTCTCTCACACACACACATACACACACACACATACACTCTCTCTCTCATACACACACACACACTTACACAACCACACACACACTCTCTCTCACACACACAAACACACTCTCTCTCTCTCTCTCTCTCTCTCACACACACACACACACACACACTCTCACACTCTCTCTCTGTCACACACACTATCACACATATAAATACACACACACACACACACTCTCTCTCTCTCTCTCTCTCTCTCTCACACACACACACACACACACACACACACTATCACACATATAAATACACACACACACACACACTCAAACACACACAACCACACACACACACACACACTCACTCACCACATACTCACGCGCACACACTCAAATCAAGTAGAATAGTATTTTAGTTAAATGATATTTATTCCTAATTTGAAAAAATAATTTTAGATGCCGGGAAAAAAAAATTCCTGCTCGAACCAAACAATGGAAAGGAATTGAAGATTCTAGGAACTTAGAATTCCTGGAATTATGAATTCCCATTCCCTTTCCAAACCTCGAACCAAACGAGCCCTTAATGTATTCCCAGTCCACTTGCTTTTGCCCCTAGTCCATTTACTTTTATAGTTGTTTTGAAAGTTCGGGGTGTTAACTTTAAAATTGAAAATTTGGGTAGTGAAGTGACAATGAGGATAAAGTTCAGGGGCCCAAGGGTAATTAACCCAATATTTAAACATACAAGCTACTTCAAGAAGGTATCATCAACCTCTATATTGAGGAGTGTTTTCCTCCGATAAGTTATATTAATCATATAGGTATTACTATCACCCAACTCATTGAGTTTATTGACACAAGGGAACTTCTCTTTAGTAAATCAAATGGCAAACAATAAATGCACGTGGCATTAGTTATCTTCGAAATAATAACTTAAGCACTCATGATAACCATTAGACATTAAATATTTTATATATTTAGTATAAATGCAAATACCTCAAATTCTCCTAATACGCACCGTTCATTAATCCAATCTTTAGGAACTATGAACCGTTTCTTATAGTCAAGACAAATTATGTCAAAAGACTTTACTTATATCCTATTAACGGTGTGTCTGACTTAATATAAGATTACGAACATATGCATAATATTCAACGGGGGACACTGAAATTTCATCTATTCGTAAGCCAAACTCCTCACACCAATTTTGTTTTTAATAAATAAGCAAGGCCATCTGAATGGAATTATGTTACACTTTTAGTAGAAATTGGAGTAACAAATAAGGAAGAAATGCGTAGAATATAGAGGAACAAATAAGAAAGAAATGCGAGAGAAAGAAAATAGTAGAAATATTTTGTATTAATAGAAGCACTAAATACATAATTGTGACAATTCCCCCTCCCTTCAAAATTGATCTTTTCCTCAAGGGTCAAAATCAGGAAATTGAGTATTCATAAAAGACCAATCTTCCCACGTTGAGTCTTCTGGAATGTAATTGGACCATTGAATCAGAACTTGAGGCATTGAAAGATCACCTCTTAATCATTCTTCTTTCTTTGATAGCTACAGGTTCACACGCAGTTGACCCTCTATGCCCACCAAAGGTAATTGAGGCGAATGAATAGCTTGTGACCCAGTTTTTTTTCTTTGATTGGGACACGTGGAAAACATAGCGTATTTTTGATCCAATAGCTACCTGAAGCTCATAAGCTACTGATCCCACTTTTGTTAGGACTTTGAAAGGGTTAACATTTTATTTTTTTCTCTGACAAGCTGAGTCATAAGTTGTCTTTCCTTCAACATTTTCTCCACAACAACTACAGATGTATTAATTTCAAGTGGAAATGACCATTGTAGGGGTATGTAACCATAAATATCCTGAAAAGGTGAACATTTATGGCTTGTGTGGTAATTTTTGTTATACCACCAATCAGCTAGGCTAAGCTATTTGCTCCATCCTTATGGTCTGTGGCTCTACAAACATATGAGATAAGTCTCTAAGCATTGATAATAAATAGTGCTAATATTGAGCCTAGTACCTAGAAGCTTAAAAAGATCGCTCTAAAATTGGCTGGTGAAGATTTTATCTCTATTAAAAACTATGTTCCTTGGTACCCCATGTAACTTGTAAACATAATCCAAGAATAAGTGTGCCACCACTGATGTAGAATAAGGATGTTTACAAAGGATGAAATGAGCATATTTTGTTAATCTATCCACAGCCACCAAAATGACATCCGAGTTTCCAGACTTAGGGAGTCCTTCAATAAAATTCATTCCTATTTGTTTCCAATCTTGGGAAGGTACTCGTAGTGGTTGGAGTAAGCGAGGTGGGTGAATATATTCAACTTTGACAACTCATAACAAAGGTTTTAGTATCTTTTTGTAGGCTAGGCCAATAAAAATATTGCTTAGTCCTATGATAAGAAGCATCAATGCCTAAATGCCCCCTATTGCACAGTTGTGAATAACCTCCTAAAATTTTCTCTCTTAGCCGTTGGTTAGGTCCAATCACCAGTCTATTACCCTTCTTTAACATGCCTTGGATCAGTTTGAATTTTTGTGAAGATTGAGAATCCACAATTAATTGGGTAATAAGATCTGATAGTTTTTCATCACCCTTATAGCTATGAATTACCTCATGAATCCAATTAGGTTGTACTTCCAAAATTTCATTAAGTGTGGCTTGTTATATTAGTCTTCTAGAAAGTGCATCTTCTATAACATTTTATGTCCCTCTCTTGTATCCGAGTTTATTGTAAAGAGCAAGCATTTTGGTCAACCATTTTTGATGATACCCGAAATGGTATCACCAGGTCAAGATGTATGTAAGCTCAAACCAGACAACAATGGTGTACAAAAGCTATAAATGTATAGACAGAAGGATATGAGGCAAAGAAGAAGATGATACCAAATATAAAGTGGTTCGGCCGGAGCCTACGTCCAGTGTGTAGTGTGAATGGTGGTTTTCACTATAAGTATGGTACTAATAGCCTGTAAATACAACAATCAAGAATTTCTCTCTCTTCTGTATATTTTGATAGAGTTTTACTAGGATTGTGAATAAGTCCCCCTTTACAATGTAGGAGATGAAGGGTTTATATAGTGCTTAGGGGGTACAGTGTCCTCCCCCCAAACATGTAGTATGCATGAACGTGCTGCTCTTAGACTCTCTAGTTGAGACACTTAGATGTGATACATGTAGATTATAATGGCCAAATATTCCCCCACGTGAGGAAATGATCCGATTGTAACGGTTTTGCCCACGTGGAGTATATGTCCTATACACGGTGTTCCATGCGTCTCCCAATCTATGCGCTATGCTAATGTCACCCTCAATCCACATATGGAGGCTGAGGCCGAGGCCAAGGCTAGTCTTCATGGGGCTTTATACGATGGATTCTGCAGTGTGTGGATAGGGTCGGCCGAATTCTTTCGTATAGTCGAGCCAAGGCTTCAGGTAGGTCGAGGGTCTAGGCTGGACCGGGTGCCCAAATTGCTACTTGATACTTAGGGAGTCGGCCTAGCCGTACTTAGTCTATGGTACGACCCCATAAACTAGGTAATCTGGTTCACTTGTTCCTTCGTTTAAGGCTGAGAGCACCATCGTCCCAGACGAGGGTATATTTTGGCATATCAATCACCCCTAGCCCTTAGCTATTGGTGCTGTTGAGGTGGCTGAGGGATATTATCGTCTTTTTGGCTGCCAAGTTGATGAGGCTTCAAACTGACACTTGGCAATTGTCAATCATCGTGTTGCACTCTCCAAGAATGGCGGCTGTTGATCACGCTTGGGACATTATGCCCTAATGATGGTATGCCTTGAGGGATGGGCTGTGCCCCACTTCGTTTTCTGTGCCAAATAATGATGTAATGCTTAAACTTTGAGAACAACCCAAAGGTTCTCTTTCTTGTTCTTCCATTTCGCGCTCTCTCTTTGGCTATTACCGTTCTGGCCATTTTCGTTCTCTGACAAGCTTTATAGGGCTTATCACCAGTGTTTTTGCTTATTTCCTTCTTCCAGGTACCTTTCTTTGTTATTTTATAATATTTTCATCCGTTGTTGCATTGAGTTTGTGGATTTTCCCTGAGTTTGTACTTGTTGAATTTTTTGGTGAACTTTAGATCTTTCTGCAACCTTTGGCGGTGGCTCTAGGGATAGTTTTAGGGTATAAACTGGAGGTTACTTGGTTGCAGGCTATACTAGTACCCCATAGTGGCTCATGTAAGTACCAAAAAACCCATAGTCATTTTTACCATTAGGATTCCGGTCACCTTCTCCGGTGATCCTCTTTAGTGTTCTTGACTGCTTAATCCTCAAAATGATTCATTTTATTCCATTTGATCTTGTGGTCAAACTGGTCAATAACTTCACTTGTTTGTGGTTTCCCTTAAAAATATCTACAAGTCTAGGGTCATCCTATGAATGCTGCAAAGGCTCTATAAATTGGCTGAGGAATATCCCACTTTAAGAGAAAGGTTCTTTCAAGAGATATGTAGGGTAGAGGAAGAAAACGAGGCTAGACGCAGGGCTGATCCTGTCTGGGTACGACCTATCTTTCCCATTTTGTTGGCCAAAATTTTTCCCACAACAGCTAAAATCGTTTGTTCGTCTCACCCTAAAGCCGAGGTCCAAAATCAAGAAGAGACCATGGGGGAACCACAAACCAAAGTGTCATCTTCCCTTGAAGACGAGACATCTGGGAGAGACGACCCACCAAACACCATCCATCCTAAGCAGGCCGAACCCACAGTTAATTCAAATACTGTCCTTGTGACAGCCATGTCCTTTGGTGAGTTTCAAGTAAATTTTTAAGGTGGCCCTCCTACCCTTACTGACGATGAGGCAGCAGAGGATGAGGACGAGGGCTCTAAAATTGAAAACGAGGTTGACACTTCACATGCCTCTTCATACGCCTCGTCCATCAAAGAACACGATCTCTTAGTATGGAGATACTCGTTTGGCATCAAATCCGACGTTACAATGAGGGTCCCAAACAAGGATGAGAAAGTTTTCCAAGGATGAGATGGGGAAGTTGCTATGTATGAGCAAATGTTTTGGGTCAGTGTCAGACTTCCCCTTCATCTTGATGTTGTCGCCATATTATCTGCCTTAAGGGTTGCTCCCACTCAACTGCCTCCTAACTCTTGGAGGGTTATCCCGGGGTATATTTCCTTGTGGAAAAAATCTTTCATAGATGAACCATCGGCTGACCTCTTCTTTGCCTGTTATAACATCTCTTCCTCGTCCAAACAACCAGGCTACTTCCACCTAGGTACCAGGAAGTCAGATAAAAAACTCCTCCACGTCGCCAAACTTCAAACCATGATTGGAAGAAAAGGTTTTTCTTTGTTTTTAGAGCCTGGGAATTCCCAGCCAAGGCTGATCCCTCTGAGGACAGTCCGAGGTTCCCTCGAGCGTGGTCCAATCCTTTGATGGTAGCAAGGTCTGACCCTGGCCTCAGCCTTGTTGAGAGGGATATAACCGACTACCTGAGAGAGCAGGGAGTTAAGGGTGCTATTCCCAAATTTGAAGACTTAATAACCCCAAGGCTTCTTAAGGAATCTGGTCTGGGGGTTGACCCCCTTGAAGAATTACGTGAGTTATTTGTTTGTTTGTTTCTTTTTCCAAAGTCTTCCTTCGTCTTATAAATTACTTCTGACATGTCGTCTTCTTTTTTACAAATCGTCCTCTTAATGTCTCAGATGATATTTGGGAGATGACAACTCTAAGTTTATTAGATGGTCTCAGCAAGAAGAAGAATGAACAGCAGCCGCCCCCTAAGAAAACCATTGCACTTGGGCCAACTACTAAGGCTTCATAAAAAAGGAAGGAGCCAGAGGCCCCTATGGACACTCGGCATGATCGTGCTACGAGGAAGATGGTAGGGGCTACTAAAATAACCTACTCTGATGTTAGCTCATCTTCATCGTTAGGGGTGTTCTGGTCAACCAATCTGACCCAACTCAAGGCCAACTGCACCTCTTTAATCACCAACCTTAGAGCTGTAAAGGTAGTTATGTTGTCAGCCCCATCGGCTGCCGACTATGAGTTCTTGGCTAAGATGCCCCCGACCAAGGTCTATAATTTTGGACTTCACCACCTGGAAGAGGTATCTCCCTCGTCCTTTTAACCTTTGTCATACATTTGCTAACGTTACAGTTTATTCCTAACTTTGCCTTGGTTTATTGTAGTCTGTTTGTGCCTTGACCTCAGCCACCAAATGGACGGCTGAGAACCAACAGAAGTTCCAGGAGGCCAAGAGAGCAATTCAGGATGAAGCCGACCTCAAAACCTCTCATCAGCAAGCCATAGACAAGCTCAAACTTGAGCATAACAAACAGTTGGAGCTTAAAGATAGCATCATTACTGAGAAAGACGAGGCTTTAAGGAATCAGGCCATAAAATTCGAAGCCGACCTTACTGAAGCGGTAAGAAAGCTGGGGAAGACGCTGTTGAAGCGTATAAGACCTCAGATGAGTTCCAAGGCTTCGACTTGGAGTACTTGGAGAGAGGGATCAAGACAGCCTGTCGGTGGGTCGTCTTGAAGTTCGCTGATGCAGTGTCTTCCATTCGGCCATCTTTGGAGGCTGCTGACCTTGAAGACCCTCTGATAGTCGAGGCTCCATCCCATGTAGAATCTTTGAAAACATTTGAAGGCGAAGGGACGTTTGCTGATCCCACGGTGATTGTCGGAGGACACTCAAAAGGTCAGCCTGCCACCACTACTAGTAATGAGACTGAGGCTTTGACCCCTGCTAATCCGGCCGCCTATGGCACATACCCTCTTCTTTGTACCCACTTCCTTTTTAAAACATATAGGCATCGCTCTTTCTGTACTGTACTTTTATTAAGTTAATCAAATCTCGCGCTTGTCTTATGTTGTTTTGTATAACATCAGGTTGATGATGTTTGATGACAATGTGATTTTTAATAATTTTCACCCACCAAATTATGGTGTTTTAGGCATTAAGTCACCCCTCGTCTTTTTGAGAGTGCATGGAGAGTCGTCCCCTTCATGCACTGTCGTCTCAGCCGAGGGATTAAGTCCACCAAATTAATGATGTTTTAACAATCAACCACACTTAAGTGATTTTTAATAATTTTCACCCACCAAATTATGGTGTTTTAGGCATTGAGTCCTCCCTCGTCTTTTTGAGTGTGCATGGAGGGTCGTCCCCTTCATGCACTGTTGTCTCAGCCGAGGGGTTAAGCCCACCAAATTAATGATGTTTTAACAATCAACCACACTTAAGTGATTTCTAATAATTTGCACCCACCAAATTATGGTGTTTTAGGTATTAAGTCCTCCATCATCTTTTTTGAGAGTGCACGAAGGGTCGTCCCCTTCATGCACTGTCGTCTCAGCCGAGGGATTAAGTCCACCAATTTAATAATGTTTGATGACAATCAACCACACTTAAGTGATTTTTAATAATTTGCACCCACCAAATTATGGTGTTTTAGGCATTAAGTCCTCCCTCGTCTTTTTGAGAGTGCATGGAGGGTTTTCCCCTTCATGCACTGTCATCTCAGCCAAGGGATTAAGTCCACCAAATTAAGGATGTTTGATGACTATCAACCACACTTAAGTGAGTTTTAATAATTTTCACCCACCAAATTATGGTGTTTTAGGCATTAAGTCCTCCCTCGTCTTTTTGAGAGTGCACGGAGGGTCATCCACTTCATGCACTGTCGTCTCAGCCGAGGGATTAAGTCCACCAAATTAGTGATGTTTTAACAATCAACCACACTTAAGTGATTTTAATAATTTTCACCCACCAAATTATGGTGTTTTAGGCATTGAGTCCTCCCTTGTCTTTTAGAGAGTGCATGGATGGTCGTCCCCTTCATGCACTGTCGTCTCAGCCGAAGGAGTGAATTCACCAAGTTAAGGTTATTTCACCACGAATGATGGTTTGCAGCTTAAGGTGATCTAATACAATCGAATATTTGAATAGGCAAACCACATATGGGGTACCATTTTGATTTCATTGAATTTCTTTCATCTGAGTCTCATACACATGTGTTACAATAGAACGCAAACAAGACAGTACTATCATTTCATTGGTAATATTTCTTCAGGTGATCAGCATTCCTTGGGTTGGGGAATGGCTCCCCTTTCAAGTTTTCCAATATGTACATCCCCGGCACCACCTCTTCAACTACCTTGTAAGAGGGCCGTGCCAATTTGGGTGAAGCTTATTGGGTTTTTTCCATATCTTCTTCAGTACTAAGTCTCCTACTTTCACTGGACACACTTTCACCCGCTTATTGTAGAATTTTTTTATTCTTTGCTGGTAAGCAGCTTGCCTAACTTCAGCGTCCTCTCTTCTTTCTTCTACGAGATCTAAATTAAGCCTCCGCTCATCACTATTCTTCTCCGGGTCATAGGTCTGAAACCTATGAGTGGGTAAACCTATTTCCATTAGTACGACCGCCTCCGATCCGTAAGGAAGCATAAATGGGATTTCCCCGGTAGGGGTCCTCTCCGTAGTTCTGTAGGCCCATAAGACAACGTACACTTCCTCGATCCATCTCCCTTTTTCATCCTCCAACTCCTTCTTAATTCCATCATGAATCGTTCGATTTATCACTTCTACCTGCCCATTAGCCCGGGGGCGGCCGAGAGTGGAGAAGAATTGCTTCATGCCAACTCTTTCGCAATACTTTTCAAGGGAAATGTTTTTGAATTGTGTTCCATTATCGGAAATCAGGGTGTTGGATAGGCCATATCTACAGATAATATTTTTCCAGATGAACTGGAAGGTCTTCTGTTCCGTGATTGTAATCATCGACTCGGCCTCCACCCACTTCAAAAAGTAATCTATTACTACGATCAAATAACTATAATTATTCACAGCTCTGGGTAAGGGTCCTACCAGATCAATTCCCCATACTACAAATGGCCAAGGAGATGTGATTGAGGTCAGAGGCTGATGAGGCTGATGGAGAATGGTAGCGAACCTCTGGCATTTATCGCACTTCTTGACATATGCTACAACATCTTTGGCCAAGGTCGGCCACCAATACCTCTGGGTAACAATCCTCTTGGCCAGAGATCTACCCCCGATATGACTGCAGCAAGAGCCTTCATGCACGTCCTTAAGGATATATGCTACCTCAGATGGATGGACACACCTGAGGAGAGGAAGTAAAAACCCTTTTTTGCATAACGTCTCTCTTATGATGGAGAACTTGGCGGCTTTATATCTCAACTTCCTTCTCTCGGTTTTTAGCTTTGGAAACTCCCCTTCCTTGATGTATCTGATGAGGGGATCCATCCATGAATCTCCCATCTCTAAATTTAGAAAACCCCCAAAAGTGTTGTCCTTTTCCTCAATGGTCGGCCGATGCAATATTTCTACCGGCACCGTCCTTCTCATCTCCGTTCTTGTGCCTGAGGCAATTCTTACAAGTGCGTCAGCTCGACCATTGTCCAATCGAGGTATCCTCTTCAGCTTTACCTCTTTGAAGCTCTTCAGTACTGACCTTACTTTCTCCAAGTATTTTTCTATTCTATCGTCTTTCACCTGAAACGCCCCCAAGATCTGATTCACCACTAATCTTGAATTATTGTTGACTAGGAGTTGGCTGATATTCAGAGCCCTGCTAATGTGAGGCCCGCTATGAGAGCTTCGTATCTGGACTCATTATTGGAGGCCTTAAAGCTAAACCTCAAAGCATATTCAATATCTGTGCCATTTGATGCCGACAATATCAGTCCGACACCACTTCTATTCTCGCAAGAGGACCCATCAACAAGAGGTTCCACACAATACCATCCTTAGAAAAATCACTCTCCGATAAGGATCCCTGCTTGAAGAGATACCGCTTTTCTTTATTTTTAGGTACCTTCTTCCTAGCTGCGCTTGCCTCGGCCTCGTCTAGGTGAGGGTAGACACTTCTCCCCTGCTAACAATCTGTACTCTCATAACTTTCACCGTTGACCTCGTCCCAGGTGAACTTGGTTACAAAGTCTGCTAATTCCTTCCCCTTAATGGAAACCCTAGGCTGATAGACGATATAAAATGCTCCCAGCTCTATTGCCCAATTCATCAACCTCCTGGACTTCTCCAGCTTGTGGATGACCTATCGGAGTGGAGAATCAGTAAGGATGACCATTGTGTGGGCTTGAAAGTATGGCTTCATTTTTCTTGAATCGTGAATCAGAGCGTAGGCTAAATTTTCCATCCTGGGGTACCTCTGCTCTGCCCCTAGAGTGCTTTGCTGTTGAAGTACACTGACTTTTGTATTCCACCCTTTTCTCTTATAATGGCAGCGCTAATACCTGATTCCGAGACTGCTAACACATATAGTTTTCCCCCTTGAACTGGTCGTGATAATAATAAAGGGGAGCCAAGGTAAGACTTTAATTCTTTGAAAGCCTTATCACATTCCTCATTCCACTCAAAAGCCTTTCTAAGGACTTTAAAAAATGGAAGATACTTGTCGGTGGCTCTGGATACAAACCTATTAAGTGTTTGCTACTCTCCCGATCGGCCTCTGAACCTCTTTGATTGTATATGGTGTCTTTATCTCTATCAAGGCCTTGATCTTATTTGGGTTGGCCTCTATCCCCCTCTGATTGATGATAAAGCCCAGGAACTTTCCAACCCCTACACCGAACACGCATTTTGTAGGGTTGAGCTTCATCTTGTATCTGTCCATTGTGTCAAATGTTTGCTTGAGGGTCGGCCACATGGGTGTCGACCTTGAGGCTCTTAGTTAACATATTATTAACATAGACTTCCATTTTTTCCCAATCTGATCCTCAAACATCTTATTCACAAGTCTCTGATAGGTAGCCCCAACATTCTTCAAACCAAAGGGGCATGACTTTGTAGCAGTAAGTCTCTTTGTCAGTTATGAAGGAAGTCTTCTCCTCATCGTCCGAGTGTATGGATATATGGTTGTAGCGTAAGTATGCGTCCATGAAACTCATTAGCTCATTGCCTGCTGTGGCATCCACCATTTGGTCGATCCTGGGCAAAGGAAAGCTTTCCTTAGGGCATGCCTTGTTCAGGTCGATAAAGTCTACACACATTCTCCACTTCCCATTGGTTTTGGGAACTATGACTGCATTGGCCAGCCACTCAAGATATATCACCTCTTTTATAAAGTTGGCCTTTTCCAGTTTTTTTACCTCTTCCCGGATGACCTCATACTTCTCCTGAGAATAGATCCTCCTTTTATGTCGTATCGGCCTAGCATCGTCGTCCACATTCAGTTTGTGGCAGAAGAGTTTAGGTTCTATTCCTAGCATATCCTCATGACTCCATGCGAAGATACTCTACCTCTCTTTCTAGATTTTGATTAGATCTTCCTTGATATCCCCTCTTAGGGCTTTGCCGACCTGGACGATATTTTTTGGGTCGTCCTCATCGAGGACAATGGACTAGACCTCTTTCGCGGCTTCTCCTTTCTTCAATTTGGTCTCATCCCTAGGATCAAGGGTATCAATATTATAGGTCGTAGTTGCTTTCTTGTGAGCTTCTATCTCCTCAGCTAAGTTAAAGTAGCATTCACGTGCCAACACTTTATCACCTTGGACTTCCTCTACCCGATAAAGGGTCGAGAATTTTACCATTTGGTGTACAATGGATGGCACGACCTCAAATTCCTTGAGGGATACTCTTCCTATGATGATGTTATAAGCCGAGTATACACTTTCATCCATCACAAAGAAATTGACCTTCTTCGTTATCCTCTTAGGCCAAACATCTCCCATTCTGACCTCCATTTCATACATTCCTAACGGGTGCACCATTTCTCCACTAAACCCTATCAGCGGATGATGGTAAGGGACAAGCCTCTTCTTACTGAGTCCTAAGCCTTTGAAGCATGGCCAAAACATAACATCGATCGAACTTCCCCCGTTAACCAATATCCTCGGCACATCATACCCATGCACTCTGGTTGTAATCACCAAAGGGTCATCCTGAGGAGCCAAGATTCACTTGAGGTCCAGTCTTGAAAAACCCATAGTTAAGGTGTCCATATCTATTTCTTTCTCTTCTCCGTCTTTGAACTTACCTCGGTCGAGTTAATGGCTTCAACCTTAGGGAGGGATTTAGCCTCAGCCACATGTGCCTTACGATCAACCACTTCTGCTCCACCCCCTCCAATCCTTCACATATCATCTTCACATCAAATAAGATCATATGGAGTCGACCTTTCGAATCATCATCCTTTGGCGGCAGGTCTGGGTCGTAATCATCATCATTATTTAAGGCATTGTCCCTCTTCCCTGGGACATCTTCCCTGCACTTATCGACCCTTCTCCCCCTGGGGTCGTCTTGTCCTCTCTTTGGGCCATCACTGCTCACATACTTCCTTAGTTTTCCAGCCTTGAGCATCTTCTCGATCTCGTCTTTCAGGGAAAAACACTTATCAGTTAAGTGCCCACGGTCTTGGTAAAATTCACACCATAAGCTCTTATTCCTTTTTTTGAGGGGGAGCTTTCAGCTTTTCAGGCCATCTTAAGGATCTATCATTCTTGATCTCATTTAAAATGTGCTCACAGCTGACCATTAGAGGGGTATACCTAACGAACTTATCATCAGCCGATCTCTTCTTTCCATATTTATTTTTCTTCTGAAACTTGTTCCCACTGCTACTCCACGTTTCATCCTAATACTTAGCTTTCATAGCTTCCTCGGCGTTCAAGATCTTGTCGGCAGTCGCTAGTAGCCCTCCCATTGACTTTAGCAGGTCTTCAACAAGCTTCCAAAGTAATTTCCTTTTCTGTAAGCCTCCTATTAGCATTGTCATCGCAATACTTTCCTCATAATACTCCACTTCCAACTTTTCCTTATTAAACCTCGCAATGTATTCCCTGAGACTCTCATTTTCCCCTGTTTAACGTACAGCAGGTGAGTAGTCTTCTTCTGGGGTCTTACCCCCCTAAAAAATTGTGGATGAATTGTTCTGAGTTGCTTGAAATTTTCAATGGAGTTCTTTGGAAGCGAGGTGAACCATATATGGGTAGCCCCTGTCAAAGTTCTTGAGAATGCACGACATTTCATCTCATCTGAGACCGAGTAGATGTCTGCAACTGACTGGTATATCTCTATATGGTGCATAGGGTTGGTACTCCCATCATACTTTGGGGTAACCACCGACGAATTGAATTTGGCAAGGGTTAGGAAGTTGACTATTTTTGCCACGAAGGGAGAACCTTCTGAATATCCCCTCTGTAAGGGGTCACGACTCTTAAGGATGTCCCCAATCTTATTTTCTAGCCTTTGAATGGAGTCGTTCCAAGGCCTCCCAACCACTGTGACAGCATCGTCCTGGCCGATGTTATCCCCTGCTGCCCCTATTGGAAGAACCGAGGGTTCCCCGATTGCTGATTTACTTCGTTTGTTCACCTCTCGCTAACCCTTGTCTCGAGCACCGGGGGGTGTCCATCTACTCCCTCTCTCCTTGAGCCAATATTTCTCCTTGACCTAGACAACCTCTCTCTCAAATATCCAATTGGACCGAGCCTTTCAAAGGCCGACCCTCTACTTAATCGGTCAAAATTCGAGCCCCTGGGTTGGGTATCTTGAATGAGCCTATCACGCCCTCGACTTCCTTGCATGGGGCATACCGTCTTCCCAGATACTTCATATGGCTCCCAGCAGTCAATTAGCGCATCTACAGCTTCATAATCATCATACCGGTCCTCCGGGCAGGGTTGGCCTTGCCTCCCCAGGCGTAAATGCCTAGGGTCCGCAACGTCTCTCCGCCGTTGAGGAGGAGGGAGTTCCTTTCGAGGTGACTGGGGTGGTCCCCTGGCCCCTTGAGGAGGCTCCCCAACTGCTGGAGTAATAATCTCTGATGGGACCTCCATTGGCCTGATCACTACGTTCTGGCTGAAGACAACTAGCTGCTCTTGTATCGCATGTTGGTTTACTGGCAAGGATTTCAATGCGGTTGCCACTTCAGCCATTTCTGACTGAGTAGGGGCATTACTGGAACTAGGGCCACCAGCTGGCGGTGGTGGCGGCGAAAATTCTGATGCCATGTTACAGCCTGGTGGATGAGCTTGAAATCAAAGATTGAAAGTCTTGCAGTTCAACATGAACTCTTTCAATGGCAAAACAGCTCCACTGAAGGGGAGGACTGGTTCACCACCAGAGACTCCGACAAGGACAAGCTAAGTAAGGGAAGAGATGATGCTTCTCATTCCCACAGACGACGCCAGGCTGATGATACCAGAAATGGTATCACCAGGTCAAGATGTATGTAAGCTCAAACTAGACAATAGTGGTGTACAAAAGCTATAAATGTATAGACAGAAGGAGATGAGGCAAAGAATAAGATGGTACCAAATATAAGTGGTTTGGTTAGAGACTACATCCACTGTGCAGTGTGAATGGTAGTTTTCGCACTAATGTCCTATAAATAGAACACTCAAGATTTTCTCTCTCTTATGTATATTTTGACAGAGTTTTTCTAGGGTTGTGAATAAGTCCCCCTTTACAATGTAGGAGGTGAAGGTTTTATATAGTGCTTAGGGGGTACAATGTCCTCCCCCCAAACATGTACTATGCATGAACGTGCTGCTCTTAGCCTCTCCAGTTGAGACACCTGGCTGTTATACATGTAGATTATAATGGCAAAATACTCCCCCACGTGAGGGAATGATCCGATTATGACGATTTTGCCCACGTGGAGTATATGTCATTCTACGTGCTATGCTGATGTCACCCAATTTATGCGCTATGATGATGTCACCTTCGACCCACATATGGGGGTCGAGGCCAAGGCTAGCATTCACGGGGCTCTATACGACGGATTCTGTAGTGTGTGGATATGGTCGGCCGAATTCTTTCGTATAGCCGAGCCGAGGCTTCAAGTAGGCCGAGGGTCTAGGCTGGACCGGGTTCCGAAACTGCTACTTGATACTTAGGGGGTCGTCCTAGCCTACCTTAATCTCTGGTACGACCCCATAAATCAGGTAATCTGGTTCACTTGTTCCTTCGTCTAAGGCTGAGAGCACCATCGTCCCAAACGAGGGTATATTTTGGCATATCAATTTTTATTGTAAATGAGTACTAAGCCTCTGCTCCATGAAGAACTTGAGACTGTGATGAATGGTGCATATAATGAAACAGTGGCCCATCAAGTATCCTTTTAGCTTGGTTACTTCCAACATTATTGAAAGAATTTTTTTCTCATAGACAGATAGGCCTTGCTAATAAAAGCTATGGGATGTCAGTGTTGCATTAACAGTGCCCCCACCCCTTTGCTGTTGGCATCAGTTTCAATAATGAATGGCTATTTGAAATTAGGCAATGAAAGTACATAATCATTAATCAATCTTCTTTCAATTTATTAAATGTTAACTCAGCTTCAGGACCCTATTGGAAGGCAATTTTCTTGAGTCAATCCATGAGGGGCTTGGCAATACTACCATATCCTTGAATAAACCTTTTGTAAAAACCTGTTAGCCCTAAAAATCCTCAAAAATCCTTAAGAGTGATTGGTCGTGGCCAAGTCTTCATATCTTTATTTTTTCTTGGGTTAGTGTTGTAGAGGGGGCTTGAAGGTAATCCCGAGATTAGGGATAATTCCCCTATTTTATAATAGTATACGGGGTTAAGGTAGCTCAGCGTGGAAACTCAGCGTGGCATCTCAGCGAGACATCTCAGCGTGGTAACTTGTATTTTAGCTTGTTGTATCAATCATACTGTATTTTTGTTTATATTGACTATGAGCTATAACGGTTGTAATGATGTAATGAGAATAATAATGAGTTTTAGTGTGAGGTTAAACGGTACTTGCGAGAGACCAAGCTTGGCAGGGAATGGGAGAGCTTTCATGCTCTATTGAATGACCTCGCCGTGGGAACTTTAGAGGGAAATGGTTTGGAGAATTGATAAGTGAGGCACCATTGGGGCTTGTCCGACCATCTTAGATACACCTGGTAAAACACCGAAGGACCTTGACTCTGGAACCTCGGGCGAAGCAGCTTGGAGTTCCATCGGGCATTGAGCTGTGAACCGAACAACCCTCTACTTAATGTCACATCTACTGTAGGTGATGGCACTAGCTAGCTAAACAATGTCAAACATGCACTTGAGTAAACCACCGTGGTATTTGGGGTTGTCAGGCAGTTGGTGAGCCACCTCTGAGACAACAGCCCCCTGACACACAGTGGTTAGTCAAAAGGCATGTCTTGGCAATTAATGTTTATGACGTGGAGACAACTAGTGCATCAGGTATTTAATGTTTGTGACATAAAGTATGAGGGAGGTCTTTCACAGGCATTGATGACTAAGTTGCCTCGGGGGTGGCGTGGGGGGGTATTTAAGGACCCCAACCACCTTTAAGGAAGGGGGATCTTTTTGAGAGTTCAGAAGTTATTGCTAGAGATAATATACATTAGAGAGAGTTATTACAAACCAGAGAGAGTTTTCTTACTCACCCACCATTGTCATTTATTATGAAGCTTTTAATACTTGACAGAGATTCTTGAGGGTGGTTGGTGTTTTTGGCTGCCTGTCAAGGTGTATCTAGGGTGCTTACTTCTCTCTCCCTCTATCTGAGTTACTTCTAAGTTCATTACTATCTTCTGAGTTATACACGAGATATTTGTGAGATCAAACTGAGTCTATCCTCACTGAGGTGTGTTCGTATGTCTTGTAGCTAATCAATAGTGTTGCTATTTAACTTATCATTACTGTACTCAAAAGGGGTTACGCCTCCATCTTATCTAAACTACCCTTTTACATTTGGCGACTCTGCTGGGGAGGCATTCTTCTAAGTAAGAAGTATGGCGTAAGATAATGTTAATCGAAGGCTCAACTTTGATGACATCCAACACAATGAAGAACAAGCTGCGAGAGAACTGGAGGCTTTAAGGGATGGAACTCCTCGAATAGAGGTACCTCCAGTTTAGGCGACGACAGGCATTCTAGGGGTAACACAAGGTTCCACGAGTGCAGGGTTGGGACCCACTCAGGTGGCACTCCTCATGAGTAACTTTTATGAGTTTTTGCAAACTCCGGTAGCTTCAACGGTGGGTGGAGGATTTAAACCCAACTGCTTCGCAACACCAGGGGCAGCCCCAACGGCCCCACCAAGTGCAGGTGTAACGGGAACATCCTAGTGAGCATACCCTCTGTCGTGAATCCAGCCGTGGGAACCTCAAGAGTTTCAATGTCCCCAACTGTGACAACTGCTCCAGCTACAACGGGCACTCATCCCATGGTCCGTTGGTGGTTCCCCAGTGGCATCACCCATGGAGGAAATGAGGAAGGAGATGTAGTAAGAAATGCTGAGGTTCCTCCTCGTAATCTGCTGGCGAGGTAGCTTCGGTCTATGATGACTTTCGAACACCTTATCCCCAGGAATAAAACGATGAGCCCTACCCAAAGGACTACATTCCTCCTATTTTTGAAAAATACACAGGGAAGGGGGGGGGGGGGGGGAGGGGAATCCGAAGGAGCATATTAAGTATTTTGTTGAACACTTGGGGGAGCATTGTAACAATAAGAAGCTCAGGTTGAGGGAGTTATCTAAATCCTTAATCGATAAAGCATATACTTGGTATTCCCATTTGGTTCCCAAGAGTGTTTCTACGTGGGAGGAGATGCATATTTTGTTTGTCCAGAAGTTCTTTCTGGCGAAAGACGAATTTACTTTGACCCAACTGGGAAGGGAGAAGCAACGACTCGGGGAAGAAGTGGTGGCCTATGTCCGAAGTTTCAGAGAAAGATCCCTCGACATGAGGGAGGAAGCCAAAGATTCCAAGTTATTACAGATCTGCATTAAAGGACTGCTTCCTGAGTACATCTTCCATCTTATCAATGAGACGGGCGAGGGGACTTTTTCTACATTCTTAAAAGCGGTAAGAAATATCTCCTTAGTGGTGCGGACCAATCCGATGGTGGGGCCCATGATGTTTAGGCAGCCTATACAACCTAATGGGGGGGGGGGGGGGGGGAGGTCTCAGACCCCATGGGTAGGGTACATCGAGGGAGGAGATGGGGGCAAGGCACCGAAGAAGGATAATAAGAGGAAGTTTGGTAGAGATAAGGAGGACCCACCACTATTACATTGTACAGTGGAGGAAGCTGCCATCTGTTACAACGCAATGGTCCAAGGGGGAACGGTCTACGAACCAAAGGGCATTCCCATTGGGGAACCCGATGCGGCAACAAGGGCAGATCTCAAGTATTTCCAAGTCCATCGAAAGATCCAGCACCCAACAGACAGTTGTTTCACGCTGAGGAGAATCATCGACAAGTAAGTAAAGGCAGGGACATTACAAATCCCTCCGCAAAACGTTAACAACAACCCACTCCCAGCACATGGGGCCAATCTGGTAGTGGCCTATGACGAGGAGGCTGAAAGAGAAAGAAGAGAGCCAATGTCGAAGCAGGAGGAATTCGAGGAAGCTCTGGAAGATTGTACGAAGGGAATGGATAATGTAGTGTTGTCCTATGACGAAGCAAGCGCCAAGCATGTGGAGGATGTATACGGTGTTGAAGGTGAGGAAGTAGACCCAGTCCTGTAATACTGTGCAGTTTCAAAATCCTTAAAATTCACCTAGTTGTTCGACCAGGTGGGGATACCGAAAGAGAGTAGGTGGGAGATAACCCAGGCAATACTCGATATTGCCAGGAAGAACGCAGTCCCTTCGCTGAGATGGAAGGGACCCATGACCAGCTTGGTGAGAAGGTTTCTGTCAGAAGTAACCTTCAGCGATGCAGATAGGGCTGCAAGGTTCCCTCATAATAGGCCATTGTATGTGACTGCAAGCGTCAACGGAGTTAGCTTTTCACGGACTCTTATGGATGGGGGAGCTTCCATCAATATCATGCCAATCAACTCTTTCCACGCAGCCAATATTCCAGAAGAAAGGTTGGTCCCCATGCCTTTGGTGATTTAGGGGTATGATAATCAATCTTCCAAGTCCATTGGGTACGTTAATATTGGGATTGTAATGGGAAATCTGAGTTCCCGTGTCAAGTTCCACGTAATAGAGAGTGCAACTTCTTATCATCTGCTAATAGGAAGGGTATGGATGCACAACCAAGGGCTAGTTCCTTCGACGTACCATCAGTGTACTAAAGCGAATATCAAGGGAATGGAGGTGACCATTAGGGCTACGAAGAGGCCCTTCGCTGTTGAGGAAGATCACTTGGTGGATACAGCATTTTACACAGAGTTGGAGGAGGATGTCCGGGTCCTAACGAGAAGAATGGAGGGAGCATGGGTTCTCTCGATCAGAGAAAAGATGGGGCCCTTGAACGATCAGAAGAAGGAGGTTGCAAGCAACACAAGGGTAATAGCCAAAGAAGCTCACCAGGTGGTCCCTCGGCCCCAAAGCATCTCGAAGCAACTCAAAGACAGGATGAGGCCTAGAGTGGATCCGATGGAACATGAGGTCCAACGACAAAGCGTGCTGAGTCGGTTCTCAGGAAAAGGAGTGACCGAGACTTCTAGAGACAAGAAGAAGAAGGCAGTCACCGTTACCAGTACGCAATGCAAGAAGATCATTACCGAAGAAGGAAATGTGGTATATCGATTGTAACGGTGTGAGTGGGCGATCGAAGAAACTGATAATGAGGTTGACCCGATATATGAATGCTTTCTGGTGGATCAACGGGGATAATGCATGGTGATAAATAACTCCAGTATACATGAATTGGTGGACGAAGTCGCTGAGGAACCATATTACATGGCAGATCGACCAAAATAGTAGGCACAAGAACTAGAGCAGTTGAACCTGGCGAAAAAAGGGGAAGATCCAAGGCCCATCTTCATCTCTAAGGATCTCAGTAAGGAGAAATGAGAGGCCTTAGTTGGCTTGATCCGGGAGTTTATAGACGTCTTCATGTGGAAATACACAGAGATGGAGGCACTGGATGAGGAAGTAAGCTGCCACAAGTTGAATGTAATGCCTTCATCCATTCCAGTGAAACAAGCGACGAGAACTTACAAGCCTGAGCTAGACTTGAAGATCAAGGAAGAGGTTCAACGCTTACTAACGACAAGGTTCATCACACCGATACAGCACCCACTCTGGCTATCTAGCATTTTCCTAGTGGGAAAGAAAGACAAAAACCAAATAAGGATCTGTGTGGATTTCAGAGATTTGAACAGAGCTTGTCCCAAAGATGAGTTTCCTCTACCCTCCATTGATAGCTTGATAGATGAAACAGCAGGGCATGAGATGTATAGCTTCATGGATGGGTATGTAGGGTACAACCAGATCAAGATGGACCCCATAGATGCAGAGAAAACAATGTTCAGAACCTCGTTGGGCAACTTCATGTACAAGGTGATGCCGTTTGGACTCAAGAACGCTGGGGCGACTTACCAACAAATAATGATAGCCATTTTTCAGGATTTCTTCCACAAATTTGTGGAATTTTATGTGGATGATTTGGTCATCAAATTGAGGAAGGAGGAGTCCCTTCTGAGCGATTTGAGGAAGGTGTTTTCCCGTTGCAAGAAGTATAAATTGAGGATGAACCCACTGAAGTGTGTTTTTGGAGTGACAAGTGGGAAATTCCTCGACTTTGTGGTTGACCGACAAGGGGTGCAGATGGACCAGGACAAACAACGGGTGATCTTGGAAATGCCATGCCCAAGAATGGCGAAGGAGCTAAAGAGTTTCCTCGGTAAAGTCTCTTATCTTAGGAGATTTGTGCTTGGATTGGCCGAAATAACACACCCGCTAATGCAACTGTTACTAAAGAACACGAAATTCAGGTGGGAGGAGATTCACCAGGAGTCACTCGATGGACTGAAGAAATTGCTCGTTTCACCACAGACCATGGTTCCCCCAAAGACGGGAATACCGTTGCAGATGTATCTCACATCCACTACGAGGTTCGTGGGAGCTTTCCTAGCACAAGAGATCGATGGGAAAGAATATGAAGCATTGGTGTTGGGATTACTAGAGGCTCTTCGAAGAGGGATTCGTTCACTTTGCATCACAAGGGATTCAAACTTGGTGGTTCAGCAAGTGAATGGAGAGTACGCATTGAAACATATGAGCCTGGCACCGTATAAGACAATCATTCAGAGGCTCCTCTGCCAGTTCCATCGGACCAAAATCAAGAGACAACCCAGAACGATGAACCGGCACCCAGACGCATATGCCACCATTGCCCAGAAGATGGTCATGAGGAACGATACAACTATCGTCGTGATCCAACGAAGAACAGCTCCTTTGATGGTACAGTCAATTCTACCAATGGAAGAGGACACAGATTGTGGGGGGGGGGGGGGGGGAGGGGGGGGGGGAGATTAAGGCGCAATTAGAATCTGGGGAAGGAGCGATGGGGCTGGGAGAATTAGACCAATACTTCACGAACTAGGGAAACCTTTACTTTAGAAATGAAGGAGGATGGTTGTCGAGGTGTATCGACCCAGAAAAAGCAGAGCGAAGATTGAAGAAAATACATGAAGAGCACTGCGAAACAACTGAGATACCCTCTATCGAAGAATGCAAAGGGAGGGGTATTTTTGGCCAAGAATGAAACAAGACGCGATAGAGCTACAATAAAAATGTGAAAAATGCCATTTATTCTTCGAGGTAGCTGAATGTCATTTCGTGGAAACTCAGGCTGACTGGAGACAACCCTCTATTGATATCATTAAAGATGGAGTTGTCCCGACAGAGAAAATTGATGCGATGGGGACTCCGACGAAGGGCCCCGAGGTTCTACATTCAGGAGGGGTAGTTTTATCGAAGGGGATACTTTAACAGGCCTTTGCATTGCATCACTAAGGAAGAAGCAGTGGAGGTACTCAAACAGGTGCACGATCCAGCTCACATAGGAGGGGCTAAGTTGTATGACCAGCTGATGACTTTGGGATATTATTGGCCAGCGATGGAAAAAGACTCTACTGAGTTCGTTCGGAAGTGAAAGCCTTTCCAACTTCATTGAAATATGATCCATGCCCCATCGGTAGACCTACACTCCCTAACAATGCCCTATCCTTTTCGCACTTGGGCGTTTAACTTAGTAGAGGCAATACACCCTTCTTTGAGGGGGAAGATTTGGATACTGGTAGCAACGGAGTGCTTCACAAAGTGGGCTGAGGCGATACCACTGAGAAGGGCAACAGCAGGGGTGGTGAGCAACTTCATCAGAGAATACATCAATTGCCGTTTTGGGATCCCAAAGGTTATCCTTTCAGACAATGGAACCCCTTTCGTCAATTCAGAAGTAACGATGCTCACAGATAAATACTCCATTGTCCATCACACTTCGACGGTGGCATACCCAAAGGGAAACGGTCAAGCCAAAGCAACTAACAAAACTTTGGTTAATATCTTGGCTAAAATAATGGAGGATTTCTTGGGATCATGGCACTACAAGATACCAGCTGTATTATGGGCCTATCAGACAACTAAGAGGAAGCCCATGGGGTATACATCGTTCTCTCTTATTTATGGGGTCGAAGCGATTCTCCTAGTGGAGTTAGAAGTTCCCTCTGCTCGATATGCTTTGCGAAGTAGCATGCTCCCTCAGAATAGACATGTACAATTGGAAGCATTGGATAAACAGAGAGATAACGCGATGCAACACTTTCAAATGTCTACAAAACAGCTCTCCAGGGCATATGATAGCTCAGTGAGACCAAGGAAGTTCGTGGAGGGAGACCTTGTATTGAAAGCAACAGTGAAACATATTGGGGGGCTTCCTCTACCCAAGTTTGCAGCAAATTGGGAAGGACCCTTCGTTGTAAAGGAAGCTCATGACTCATGATATTGCTTAATTTCTAAGATGGAAGAAGACAAACCATTCAAAATCAACAATAAATGGTTGAAGGTTTATCATGTGTAGGCAATTATGTTTGGACCACTGATGTAGCTGGCTGTTATTATGAATAAACGTTCTCTTTTTATGATAGTATAAAATTTCTTTTTATTATAGATCAAGTAGAGATGAAATAATTACAAAACTTCACACTTCACAATCTATGCAAACAGTTGTAACACGAAGAAATGGCACGAGAAAATAAATATCCTTTTCCATTCATAAACTTTGGGGCATTACAAAATTGGGAGCTATTGCCCAAGAATTGCATGAGAAGAAAAGAAAAAATATATATACAAGTTCATTCACCTAGGAGGAACCAGAGATCTGGAGAAAAGAAAAACTCTCCAAGGAGGCTCAAAGAAGCTGCTTGGTAAGACTGTTGAGCCTTGATAGAGACCTCTAACCTTGTTTGCGCTTGTGTGCGCTCGATCAGGAGTTTCTCTCGTTTCAACTTCACCAGACGAAAAGCTTCTTCGATGTCCTCCACCTCTTTATCCGCAGCCTCCAGAAGATGTGCTAACTCTACCAATTTAGCTTCCTCGGTTCGTTGATCCTTGTGATGCTTTCACGATAGTTCCCTCTGGCTGTCCAGTTTTTGGCTCTTTAAGGTCTTTAAATGCATGATAATCCAGTTAAAATGGAACCCGTTACCACCCGACTCCCTCAGATAACCCAGAAATTGGTTAAGGAGGGGTCTGGTAACATTTGAGGTCAGAGTGTTGACAATTTTAGCAACGATAGTAGCCATGCCTTGAAGCCTGTAACCCATAATGGAGATGTTTGAGCACAGGCAGTCCATCGTGAACGTCTTAGGATGATGATTTACAAGCTGTTCAATGACCAGATGATGGTTGTCGGGCATCTGAGGAGAACGCTGAAGCACCATTAGGCAGAAGGCATGGGAAGCTAGGTCAGGCAGAGGAAGCTCACAGCCAGATTCTCTCTCTGCAGCAGCACCGATCGTGGAACCTTGATCATTATGGCTAGAATCTTATGAAACGACAGGTTCCCGATGGGGAGAGGCAATGGGCGAAGAAGCTAGTGGAGAATCCTCCCGGGTAACTTTAATAGTTAGAGGAAATAAAGAGTTTATGGAAAAATCTTAACAAGTGTTTTCGTTGTTAAGTCACCAATATAGGTGGAGTTTATGAAAAATCTTAACAAGTGTTTTCGTTGTTAAGTCACCGATATTGGTGGAGTTTATAATGAAAAAATCTTAACAAGTGTTTTCGTTGTTAAGTCACCAATATAGGTGGAGTTTATGAAAAATCTTAACAAGTGTTTTCGTTGTTAAGTCACCGATATAGGTGGAGTTTATGAAAAAAAAACCTTAACAAGTGTTTTCATTGTTAAGTCACCTACATAGGTGAAATGCAGCGAAATTAGCAAAATACCTCAGTAGTAGTAGAAGAGAGAACGGGAGTCACAGCGGGGGCCATAATGGTCGAAACCGTTGGGGGCGGGCTCATTGCCTCAGTAGCTTCAACGGGTCCCTTGGCTGAAGAAGCCTTAACGGTAGGTAAACCTCCCTCGCTAATATAAGGGACTAAGGCCAACACGGGCGTATCATCAGAAGAAGACGTTGGACCTTCAAGAGATTCCCCAGCGCCGGTGGGTACAGAAGAGCTAACATGAGGAGCAGCAACATCAACCTTGGCCTTGGAACGGAAAAGGCCACTAAGTGCAATGGGTGAAGAGAGACTTGAAGAAAGCTGCAACAACAAAAGGTAAGTGTTAGAAATGACAAATTAGTACTCGAAAAGAGAGAAATACTTATAAACATAACCGACCCCAGTTATGGAACTAAAGAGGGGAATTGCAGTCAGAGGTCTCATCAGTGCAGTAGGAAGGAGAAGGTTAGCTATAAGCGACGCCACTTCCACCTAAAATAGCCCAACATATCAGAATGATAAACAAAGCAATAGGACAAATAAAAGACGTGAGACTTGACAAGAAATTTACCTCAGAGGCACTCTCCTTGACCACAACGAGGGGCAGAGGGACCTCTTGCTCGGGGGGTAATTTAGAGGAGGTTGGAGTAGTTGCCTCTGGTTGGCTAGACATTTCAGCAGACCCAACGGTGGCAGCCCCCGTAGCAGCTTCTTTGGCCCGTTGGGAGGCTAAACGGTTAAAGTAGGTCAGGCCTATCACGGGGGAACGGGGAGGAGTGGTATCGACTTGAGAGATATCACAACGCCCCCCACCAAACCACTTACAGGGGGACTGGGAGGGCTAGAGGGGATGGACCTTTCTTCTTCAACTCCCTATACCAAAGTTATCAAAGAAATAAGTGAATACAACTTGCCTTAGAAAAAGGGGAACGAGAACGAAACATACACACATACCTAAGATCCGGAGGGAGAACGAGAGGGTATAACCACTTGTGAAGGTGGCGAGGAGGCAGGAGCAGAAGGAGCTGGGGATGGAGGTACCTCGACTATCCGTTTCTTCTTGGACTTGGTACCCAACGTTTTCTTCCTTGTGTTCGTTGCATCACCACCCTGAGGTACCCTAGATCTTTTTCTCCTCTTTGCCAATGTCTCAGTCGGATCAACCATGATCGTGGGAAAGGCAACCGAAGGAGGAACGACGACAGTGCGCCATTGAAACTCAACATTTATTCTTTCAACCTCAGCTTGCACCTGCCTCCTCAGCTCTTCGGCTATCTCTGGAGACATAGAAGGGGGAACGGAGGCAATAGGAAATGCCTCCAAAGGAGTTTGTGCTTGATCCTGGGGCTTAGACTTTGAGGACTTGGACTTCTTGGCCTTCTTAGCAGGTGGCTGAGAAGGCCCTTCTGCTGTTGCAGCTTCGATCAAAGGGGCAGGTTCTTTGGGAGCTGGAACTGCCTTGGGCTTCGTAATGGCAGTAGGGATTATTGGGAAATTAGGGGTAGTTCCTGGGGAGATTCTTTAATGGTTTTACTTAGGGGAAACTCAACCCCAAGCACGGAGTTCCCCTTAAGACCCAGTTCAGAAGAAGAGAAAGCAAGGATTGGGGGATATTGAGGGGGGGGGGGGGGGGGGAGGACTGAATGTACTCACGGATCATTTCCAACTTCTCCAAATGGAATTTAGTGGCAAAGGAGGTGGATAAGTCTCTCTTCCTAGTGGTACTAGGAAGGGTGACACGGATATCGATGGTGGACGTCACACCAAGCACCGCGGGTGCAGTATAGAAGGTGTAGGCTTCAGCAAAAGTCACCCTTGGGTGGTTGTGTTGAAACACAAGTTGAGGGCCCCCCTGGTCGAACCCAAACTGTCTGCTAAATCTGTCTGGGTTGTAGGGTTCTGAGGTGTATCCCCATTCAGTGTAGGAAGGAATAAACTTGGGGGTAAATAGAAGCACCACGACTTGTGAGGAATCTTCTACAATTGGGATGAACTTGACTGTTGTGGCTGCAGAAGGAAAAAAATCCCAACTATGGGCAATTGTATACTCACAGTATGGCCTCATCACAAAGGAATCTAAAAGATTAAAAACTTCAATTATATCCTTTTAACTTTGTTTTTTATGAAAACATAAG